>BMAV01011691.1:0-452418 GCA_019973955.1 Trichonephila inaurata madagascariensis | reverse complement strand
ACTAAAAAAAAATGTTTTTTTCCCCGCTTTGAAAAACTAGGTTTGGAAAAAAAACGTGGGAGTTCTGCGTTGTTGTTGTTTTCAAATTGCGCATCTCATTTCCGAACAAATTGTCAACGGATCAAAAGGGAATTTCTTACGATGAGTAGGGGGAAAAAATCGAACAAATTAAAAATTTCCAACCGATCTTTGTGTTCCGCCTTTTTTTAGCTTCAGTGGATTATCATAACAAAAGATGGCTGTCAAATTGTGATGTATAACTGTTTCATATTGTTGACTTCAATCATTCCGGAAGTAAACAATTTTAGGAAGTAAAGATTTTATAAAATATATGTATGTAGAGGACTCTTAGAGGCAGAAGGAACTATTTATTAAATATAAATTCGAAATTCGTGAAAATTTGTTTTTTTTTTTTCGGTACAACCTACATAATAGTTTTATTGTTAAAATGCATATGTTGCTTGTTTTTTCATAAAGAAGGGTGTAACATGTCATGAAAGTTCTGGATTACTCACAGAGGAAACTAGAAATTTCCTGTTATAATAATTTTACTGTCTAAAATTAATTACGAATGTTATGAAATTCAAAATTGCTTCTTAGTCTCCTAGTCAAATAACCCAGCCAAATTTTTTTTTTAGTTTCGTTTAGAAGGTGTGATTGTGACCTATATATCAAGACCTTGATTATACATGCTGAAAGTAAAAAAGGGAGTCCCGTGTATTTTTTTAAAAACGTTTGAGACCGTTTTAAATAAATGAGGTCAAAAATTTTATAAACTCGAGGTCCAACAATTTTTTAAGACATGTTTATTCAGCTCAACTCTTTTCGGGAAACATTTGTCATTTAGAACATTACCGTATATTCCGCGTATAAGCCGAGAATTTTTGGAACGTTCTTACAGCTTACGAAGATTGGCTCATATAACTGAACTCAGTGGGGCAACAGCCCATGAAGACCAAAGCCCACTGTGCCTATCTCAGTTTACTTGACCTTAGGTGGTGGAGTGCATGTCCCGATATTTCAGTCAAGTGGTCATTCCAAAACTCCGGGCCCGTTCCCAACCAAGCTCGACCCACTGAAGAGATGAAAGACTGAGTCGACCTTGTGCACCGGGGATTTTTTTATATGGGCCCCAATAACGAAAAAGGGTTTTTCCCCCTCCAACATTCTTTTATGTAAAAAGTTGTGCGCAAATGATTTTAATCTTCCAACTTTTCGAATGTTTTGAATGCAATTTTTTGTTCAAAAAGAAAGGGAAAAGATAAATCCTTCCATCCTGATGATGTCAGTGTCAAAAGTTCCGAATAGTTCATAAAACTGGCATTCATTCATTGAAATGTCTCAATGCATAGGTACTTGATTTTGGTACATTTCTTAATGTGAGATGGGTTTTTTTTTCATCCTTTACTCTCGAACTTGTGGGGCTGCGGTAGCCCAGTGGTCAAGATATCAGATCATGGCAGGAGTCCTGGTTCCCCCCAGTACCAAAAACCCGCCTTGGGGGGCAGCGATGCACGTTAAATCTGTCGAGAGCTGAAACGTCCCCCCGAGGGTTGGGTGGTAGTTAGAGAGGGTGGTAGCTCAGGTGTCGTCCACGCCCTTTCCATGGTTCAAAAAGTGGTCCGTCCCCAAAAAGCCCTCGTGTAGCTGAACAGGGGACGTTAATATTCACCACTGAATTTTTTGTTTTTTTTTTACAAATAAATGTTGAGCAGCCATAACTTTTTGTTTGAAATTAGTCGTATGTTAAATTTCCCCCCTCCAGCCCCAAAAGTAAAAAAATGAAACATGGACTTATAGTGGTCCCCCCCCCGGGCCCGTTGGGGAATATGAAACTATTTCCATTATATTTACTGGGGTGCATTTCTCTTGAGTTTGTCCCACTTTCCATGGACGAGAAGTGAACGGGAGTTGAGAGATATCTCATAAAACTGCACCAATACTGGCAATGCGTAAAATATCTTGAGTCACTATCGTGAAATATCGATGATTCCAAGCCACAAAAGTCCCACGAGTAGGTAAGAAACTGATCTGCAACCCATTTTTCAACAAATCAGGCAAATCTAACATGTCTGTGCAAAAAGATCAACTGCTGGAGATTGCAATTGATGGCGGCCTTAAAACTACGTTTTAGACAACAGCTTTTGCCAGTGTTTTCGATTAAAGTCATGGCGAAATACCCTGAGTTTTGCCCCAAAGGCCTAGCCATTTCCTAAAACCCTTTATCTATTTAAAACCCGGGCCGCACTAACAGAAACCAAAACAAAAAAAAAGGGAAAACTATATTGAAAAAGGGAAATCTTTTTATCCTCCCCCCCGGGGGGGAATATCTCGTTCCCGAAAAAGCCCAGGGTTCTCATTGATTTAGCGTTCTAGTGAATTAAAATGTTAAATCACTGTATGATAATTGTTTGTTGTAACTGTATTTTATTTTGAAGGTATGTTTAAATACAATGAAATTAACATTATTAAATCAAAACAATATAATACATAAACAATCAACGCCCCCCCCCCCCATTGCCCCGGGAAAAAATAATCAAATGTTGACCAGTCAGTGGTGATAAAAAAGTAGCGAGCATTGATTTACACGAATAGGGGGGATGTTCTAATATTATAAGAAATTAAGTTTACCGTAAAAGACACCTAGCTTTTTACTTTTAAAAATTTGTTTGGGGAAATATTTCCCCGGGTTTTTACCCTCTTGGCAAAGTTATCATCCTAAGGCGTTACATATTCAAAAATTATGGAATATATATTTTTTTTCAATTCGGATTATATCCAGGTGTAAAATTTTAAGTAAATTTTTGAAGAAAAACTCACTCTGGGCTTATAAAATTTTTTTTATTCGAAAATATACGGTAAATAAACAAAAAAATAATAAGGTTTTTTGATTCGACTAAAAATTTTTTAAATAAAATTTTTAAGAAAAAATTAACCCAAAACCTAAAAGAAAAATTTCGCTTTTTTCAAGAATACATATAAAAACTAATTTAAAAAATCATTCGAATTTTAAAGATAATTTCCCCCCCCCCCAAATTTTTATAAATTAAAAAATAGTTTTAGTTTTATTGATTTTTTTACCCTTTTCGTAGGGGAAATCTGCAATTACAAAACAAAATTACGTTCATTACATCAGGTTTTGATCTTACTAGTTTGATTATCTTTGCGTGATTTTCAACTCTTACTGAAATCAATTAGGTAAAAATAAACAAAGTTTAAGAACTGTACATAATACATAATAATTATTCTCAGAATTAGGATAAAAAAAGATGTTAAAACTCGAGGAGACAGTTGAAGGACACTGCCAACAGTAACATACCAATAGATGTCAAAAGAGAAAGAAACTAAGTGGGCAAAAAAAAGGAGATGAAAAAAAGAGAAACTTCTTTTAAAAATTTCCAACGATAAAAAAAAGAAAATATACGGAAGAAATGAACTGAACTATTGATTATGGGGGAAAGGGAAAACAACTAATCAAAATTTAAAGAAAAAAAACTTCCAAAAATTCCCCCCCATCATTAGTACTTATTTTCTTTTTGACTTGTGATTACTGTTAGGTTAAAACATAACAAAACAAATAAATCAAAGCTTATAAATTTAAAAAATCTTGACAGAACTGGATTATCTGCTTCAAACAACCTGAAATATTCTTTTCACTTTTACTACTAAAAGGTTACTTTTTTGACATTATAGAGATTAATTTTAATTATTTTATTGTTATATTCTTCTGTAATTTGGATATTTGGGTCAATTTTTAAAATTGTTAAACCGGGGTTCGAAGATTTTTTAAAACCCCAAAAAAACAAGACAGTTCTTTTAAAAGGAGGAGAATTTATTTTCCCCCAAACCAAACCTTTGGGAAAAACAGGATTCAGCAACAATATTATCAGGGAAACACTCTCAGGGGTCTTTCATACCTTCAACAGCCCTCAGATACAATTATCAGTGTCTAAAATACACGTATTTAAAAGATTATTCCCAAGCATAGCCGAGCTAATCAGTAATCACGATCAAGCCAAGTCTACTAATCATTAGTCAAAAAAATACTGACTAATCGCTGGTCAAAACTATACTGACTGGGTTTTTGGCGAGCATCTCTTTTATAGGCCTGGATTTTTTTGAGAAAAAATCCCCCTTTTCATAGGTCTTGAAATTAAGAATATTTCTCCACAAATTTCCAAAAAATCTTAATACTCCGTTTTTTTAAGTTGACAGGGACGGGAAGGGGCTGACCAAATCACAATGCTTCGGGTTACTTTAAGAGAAGGGGGGTGACTATAACAAATAAAAAATTTTCCATATTTGGCGAGCAAAAAAAATTTCTCTTTAAAAAATTTTTTCATTAAAAAATTTTATGGAGTTTTTTTTTTTTATACAAAGGAAACCCCCCTTTTTAAACGAAATATTTTTGAGTTTATGTTTCAATATGTTTTAAAAAAATTTTTATTAATTAACTAGCAAAACTTTTCCCCGAATAAAAAAATTAATAGTTCCCAACATTTTTTGCATTTTCTTTAAAAGAAAAAAAACGGTTAAATTTGTATTCACATGCTTTTCATTACATTGATTTTTTTTAACTTATCCATTTTCAAAAAAAAACGGCTCATATATCTTTAGTTTCCCTTTTATTTATTCCCCTTGGGTTTTTAAAATAAAAAATTTCTATCTTGTTTATAAATAATTAATCATCTTTTTTTTTTCCCTTATTACTGGGGTTTTTAAAAAACGGGTTTTTTTATTATTCACTTTCCATTAAAAAGCCGTTTTGGGAAGTTAGCTTAAAATATACAGAAGTACATAATAAATTTTTTTAAAAATTTTTCAATATTAAAACTTATAATCTTTTTTAAATTTTAAATTTTTTTCTGGAAAAAAAATCTCGATGCATACTTCCAAAAAATTTGTTTTAACATTATAGAAAATTTATATATTCAGCTCAATAAGTATAACTTTTTAAAAAAAAAAAAATGATTTATTATAATAATTTAATACAAAAATTATATAATTTGATATTTAGAACTGTTTTTGTTGTAAAAAAAATGTTTAAATTTCAAAAACAACAAGAATTTAAAATAGTCCACGAGATGTAAAAATATTATGTAAGAACGAAGTTAAATCGCAAAGCGAATGGCGTTGAATTGGTGCGAATATTTCGGAAGAATGTAATCTTGAAAACCGGTTTTTTAGCCAAATATTGTTGTTGTCAGCCAAAAGTCAAGTAGTTGTTTTCTACTGTAATTCGTTCACAGGTATTAAGAATAAAAGCTTTTAAGATGTGATTAACTTAAAATATATCTTTAAACCTACAATTTCTATAATGCATGATACCTTTTAATAATTTTCTGTGCATTTGCATTGATTTAAATTCCAGAACATGTTGGAACTACTTTTTCAAGCGGATTGTTACATTCCCTACCTTTCCCAACTCTGCCAACTTGAGGTGAAACAGAGTATAGAGGATCCCGAACTCGCCAAAAATGGTCGCCAAGTTGCTGAATTGGTTGTCAAAGTCACCTTGTTCGCCAAAACTGATGCCAACTTGGCTCTATCGCCAAGATTTCTCTAAACTCCCATTGAATCGCCACTATAACGTAAGGGATGGCGTTGCTTGCGAATATTACAATAAATATAATATAGAGTAATATAAATGCATTAAATATCCAAATACAAATTATTTAAACTATTTTACACAAAATTCGTAACTATATATTAGTTTTTACAACATTGAGGAAGAGAGAAAGAAAAATATCACGTATATATAACATCTTGTCTTAAAAGTTATTATTGCCCTTAATATATAATTTTTGAGTGAAATTTTTACTCTATAGATCAGGTATCTACAAGATAATTATTAAAGGATCTTGTTGTGATAATTTGTATACAATAACTGTCATGTCAAAATATGTATATCTCTCTTTTTCATTTATAAAAGAACATAGTGCTCTAAAGAAGTATTTTGTTACAATCATAAAAGTATGTCTTTTGTTCAAACTGATAGTGGAAAGTAAAAAAAATGCAGTTTCCATCAATATTTCTTCAAATTATGAAATATAAACAAGATTTGTCTTTATTGTTTTTCTAATATGTGTAGCTTTAAATCCCATTAAGATTTT
Organism: Trichonephila inaurata madagascariensis; assembly: GCA_019973955.1. Classification (NCBI taxonomy): domain Eukaryota; kingdom Metazoa; phylum Arthropoda; class Arachnida; order Araneae; family Nephilidae; genus Trichonephila; species Trichonephila inaurata. The sequence goes on along the minus strand of BMAV01011691.1, from coordinate 446,305 downwards.
TAATTTAATTGTTTTTCTTATTATTATTCTCATGATCCGGCAAAGTCAAACCAGTAGAATACTTAAACCATCTTTTGAAAGGTGAAAATAACAGATGCTAAATTCTACTTCTTGCGAAAATATTATTGATAACTGTTTTATTGCATTTTTTTCTGGTTTGCAAGATCTTCTATTTCAAGAAAATAAACAAAAGCTAATTTCTTTATTTAAAAAATTTAATATTTATATCTATATAATAAAACTCCTAATTTAATAATTATAATTAATAAGCAGAAATATTTAAATAATCTCTCAAAATATGGAATTAATTTAAAAGTTCAAAATATATATGTTTTCTCTATTTTATATACTGTCTTATCAATATTAGCAATTCAAAAAACTTAAGCAATGTTTGCATTAGTTTGAGTTATAATAAAAAAAAGCTAAAATAATATATTATAAATAAATGTATTTGAAATATTTTTATGATGTTATGTCTTGATAAAGCTTTATATATATTATCCCCTACATGTATCCATTACATATTATCTCTTACCCAAATTTAATGTTTACATTTAAATTTTAGGGGTGGGAAGAATAGTCCCCAAGAAACCATTCACCGTCATAAGAAAAATTAAATCTAATGATGATTATTTGTCATGAAAAGATAAGAAGCATGTTGCAATGCAAAAGGGGACATCACATCTGTACACATGTAGCGAATCCGCTTTTCTTGTTCTTTTCTGCTGCATTTCCTACATCGTCTATAGTTGGAAACCATCTTTGGTGTATGATTTCCCACACTGGCTAAGCCCACATTATCTGGAACTATACACTTCTTTGCTTGGAAGCTAGCAGGACGTCCTTTACTTTTTCTTGAGGAATATCCAGCTATTAGCTAACGAGCTAATTGTATACGGAGTGTTAGCTGGTCTAAACTTTTGTTTCTCCTGCTCATTTGCCGCAGTATGAAACTATTTATGATGGCAAGGTCAATAAGAAAATAAAAGATACGATTTCACAGATCTACTTCTTATTTAGTATCTTTCTTTTCTTTGATCGAAGTGATTAACCCTTACCATGGCATTATTATATACAGCGACAGCTTTTGGACCACAGGTACTTCTTCTTTAGTACCATCATTAAATCATACCATCATAAACTAGCGATTATGTTCAGTAGCACAAAACTGAAGCGAGAATTAGTCTTCCTATCGTTAGAGTGAGTGAATGTTAACGTCGCACTGTATTCAGCTACTCGAGGGCTTTTGGCGAAGGACCTCGTAGTTTTGAGCCATGGTCAAGTGACGAGGACGACACCTGAGCTGAAGCCCCTCTCTCCTAACAACCACATCACACCAAAGGGAGGAAGTTTGAGCTCTCGACAGATTTAACGTGCATCTCTCCCCTACACGGTGGGTGTTTAGTGGTATTGGGCTCCAACTCGTGTCATGCCAGCCACTACCCAATACCTTGACCACTAGGCTATCGCGGCTACTCCCATCGTTATAATAGCAAGGCTAATAAATTATAATGGGTTTTGCGCTTCCCACAGAGGTGTATTTTGTAAGATCATGTAGATTAGAAGTAATCTTCCCAAGGCTCACAAAAAGGTTTGAAAAGCCTTTACGTAGTGATTAAGATGCTATGCAAGGGAAAAAACTTGTTTTAGCAGCATAACAGCACAACAGTTTTTAATTTGCTAATCCTTACGATTATCTGTTTTGGCTACAAGGTTACTGCAACTCATGTATCATCTTAATTGTTTGGAATAAATTATAATTTTATAATGCTGTCACGCTTTTTGAAATTAAAAAGTTATTGACAGTCAAAAATACACTTTTTGATAATTTATCACTTGTCTATTGAATTTCAATAAAATTTACTGTAATAGTTTATCTTGCAAACTTTAAAATCATGAAATTATTACTGTAGCGCATTTCATTGTTATTTTGACGGAATTTTTATTGTTTTTTAAATGTGAATTTATTCAGACTATTCACAAAAGTAACGGTGTCCATTTCTGTTTGTGCTTATGTTAATTAAACCACAGAAAGCAGGTTTCAGAGTTCAGTGGATTGTCAAGTTTTTTTAACTCATTTTCCATCATTCGATAATTTTATCTATCTACTTTTTTTATGAGGTTTTATTAGCTGAATTTCAATCTTAAATATTAAAAAAAAGATTGTAACAATTTAACAGATACACTTATATACTTGATTCTAAATAAAAGTATACTCAGGAAATATTATTTACAACTTTTTATAAAGAAATTGGGGCAGTTAAAATTTAAAACAAAGCTAAATAACTATTAAATCAAATATATTATTTAAATATTACTTATCTTTCACAAAGCATTTTGATTAATTGAAAGTTTATAGAGTGATTACAATCTCAACTAAAATTTTTCTTGTTAAGTGTAGGGCACTTTTTTAAGAAAAACAGTCGAATTTCGAAAATTCAAAAAATATAGATAAATTACATAAATGATGTAGTCAAACATTTTAAAAATAGATGATAGATAATGTAACTAAAACAGATAATGTATTCAAATACTTTTAAAATTACTTATTTGATGCTTTGCAATATATATTATTTCCTTAGATTCTTCACTCCCTTTATTGTAAATATATTCACAAAATAAAAACAAGTAATATAAAAAAAAAAATTTTAAGCCAGTCCTACTTAGGTCAACAAAGAAAAATTGTATTTGGTCACTTTTTATTAGAGTTACAATTATTATAAATATGTATATACATATGACAGAATCACAAAAAATTAAGTGACAAAATAGAAAGAGATTTTCCTTGCAATTTTCCATTTCCTATCTATATAGTGTGTTGGACAATTTTTTTTTGTTTCTATTTATTCATTAATTAAATTTAAGTATTCCAATAAAATAGTATAGTAAAAAAAAGCACATTCTCAGAAATTAAGCCATCCCAGATGGAATTCGAAAGCACGACCTTTGGATTTGAAGTCCAACGCGGTATCCATTGTGCTACAGGGACACAACGAACAATTTTCCTTTCTATATATACTGTTGGACTATTATTTTTGTTACTATTTATTCATATTTAATTTAGTTAATGAATTAATATTTGGAAAATGTATTAACATCAATTGTCATCCCCTACAAATTTAAAAAGATGTGTTTGAACTTGAATGGATGAATTGAAAGTATTTTATTAACGATTGAAAATTTGAACACTATATATATATATACCGTAAGACCCAGCGTATAACGCGCACCTATACTTTGTAGCTGCAATTTTTAATTTTTTGGTATATTCGCCGGATAACGCGCATCCTCTTTTTTACGAAGAAACCTGAAATGTACTTACGTTGTGAAGTCATTTATTCTATGTATTATTCCAGTCTTTAGAAAAAAATAGTATATATTTCTAAAACTACAACTCTTTAAGTTCATAAGGAATGTCATTTCTTTTAACTATACAGTATTTCAATATATGTAAAACCTAATTTTTTTTCTGTTCTCATTTTTTTTAAAGCTGTCATTTTTATATCCGGCGCACAACGCGCACCCGTAAATTTCGATCTTATTTTTTGTGTTAAAAACTGCGCCTTATACGCCGTAGTAGTAGTAGGAATAGTAGGAATTAAAATTGAATTGAATTAATATAATTGTATGTTTTTACGTATATATATATATATATATATATATATATATATATATATATATATATATATACATTCATTAAATTCAAAATTATTTTTTCTTAAAATTGCTTAAAACGAAAAGAAAACTTCAAAAACGACTGACATATGAATTCAATGAAAAAATGATTTATTATGCTCAAACATAACAAACGCTATATAACACGCATTCAATAAATAAAGCAATTAAATAACATGCAATAGGCTCTGAACAAGAACGCATGGCCGGAAGCTCCATACACGTTGAATAGGAAGAAAGTATCTCGCAATGAGATGCAGGTACGTATCTTTTGGAAGCTTTTCTATTGACTCTTTGGAGAACTCAAGAGGACTTGATTTAGAAAGAAGAAAACTTGTTCAGTGAAAGAGGCTGAAAAAAGAGGAAATAATTGTATATTCACTGTTAAACATAGATAACATGTGTTACTCGACACCATAATTAAAAACATTGTTAAGTATCTATCATTTTAATAAATTAAAAATGTCAACGAAGAGTATTTATTCGGTCTCGCCTTAGTAATAATAATTAGATGTATATCTTTTTTCTTTTAAAAAAAAGATCGAATTAAACTGAATTTAAAAAATATTCCTTAACGTTAGAAATAAAACGAAGATTTTCACTTAAATATTCGGATTCTGTTTCGTTCAATATTTTTATAAAGTGTTATATTTATGAGCATTCAATTTTTTATTTTTAGCGTGTGTTATGATATAAGAAAAAAACTAATTTATGTAAAGCAGTGGCATAACTGAGAATACCACGGCCACCTGCAATGTCAGGTTTTGGGCCCAAAGCCGGATCTTACAAAGGATTGCAAAACCATAACATAACATAGGCTTTAAGCCCCCTAGAATCCTGCTCCCCTCCACACGATGCGGAGGTGTACGTTACGCCACTGATTTAAAGATAAAAGGACCTGAAACTGAGGTTCTTTGCTGACTTATGTATTTTTATTCTTGTACGCTTATGTATTTTCACACATGTATTTCTTTTTAACTATGTTTATGTAGCGCTAGATAATTCGAACTACAAAAGTAAATTTAGAAACATGAGTATATTATACTTGAACATTACGAATTTGTACTTCTCAATCGACACAAAATTTGATTTTCTTTCTTTACACTGAATAAATATATTGTTTTATAAATTATTGATCCATTACTTAATTAAATTTTTCATTCCCAAAATATCTGATTTTTTTTGTTTTTTAAAATTTTTACGCTTAATAATGTGGTAAACAAGGATGTATGGACGTAACATTGGTTACTAAATAGTCTTACTAAAATAACAACTTACAAAGAAAAGTGAATTAGAAGAACGTAATCATTTAATAATGGGGGTAGGCAGGGGCGGCGTAGTGGGGAGCTTGGTAGTGGGGTCGTGGGGCGGAGTAGGCCTTGGGTTCATCGACAACGATGGGGTTGGCGTGGAGGACGACGTCAGCGGGGTTCTGGCTTTCGGTTCCAGGTTCGTTGGTCTTGATTTCAGCTCTGTAACCGTGCTCGTCAGCGACGTATTCTACAACTCGTTCGATTCCGTGAAGATCCTGTTTTTGAGAAGAATAAGAATGAAATTAAAGAAAAATCTTTGTAGGAAAATATCACATGTAAGACAGGAATCTGTCTTTTTATTACTTTTTAAGGGTTTATATTTTACTTCTTTTTAATTTAGTGTCTGGATGTTTGAACGTTCAATTTCATCTTCTGAGATTAAATTTTGCCTTTTTTATATACTACTCTAATTTTGCATCAATATGGATGATCATTTCAAAAATAGATCCAGTTGTGTTTCTCATTAAATTGTCTAATTTAGTAAACTTTTTTTAATTTACTTATCAGAATAGTATAAATCCATTGAATAAAAACTGTTTATTATGGATACTTTTAAAAGGGAAATATATATATATATATATATTATATATATATATATATATATATTATTGAAAATCTCAATTTTCTAAAACAATAAAATATGAAATTGAATCGAGACCTATGAATTTGTAAAATATATCTCCAAGTACATAACACAAATAAACATAACAAACATAAAACTTTGATGACTATATTTCATAAATTTTCCGAAAAATATCACTTATAAAGCAAAGATCGGTAATTTTTAGAGTAGATGGAGAAAGAATAATGTTATATTAATATAACACAGTATTATTTCTTAGTCAAGTTTCAGATTATAATTATTAACCGAGGAAATATGACATAAAGTAAATACTTGTTGATCCCGTAATAATTCATAAAATAAGATTTAAAATTATACATTAAAAGGGCTTTTTTGCTAAGTCCGTGTATTTTCGATATTTTTTCTTCGGTTTAATTAACTTTGAAAGGTTTTCTTTTAATTCAAATATTATAAATTTACCCTATCAAAATTTTAAACATTTCAATTTTTTTATTCCAATTAAGAAAAAGATATACAAATATCAAAACTGATTCGTTTTATAAAACATTTTTCATGCAAAACAATACATAATTAATACAAAACTTTCAAAAAATATTTTCTTATTAGTCGTCACTAATAAATATAATGTATTTCATAAATGTACTCATTTAATTGTAGCAAGATCATTTATTTTAGTATTAAAATAAAACATTTTTAAAACTGTTCTCTATATCTCACAAAAAAAGTACTATTTCATTTGCAGTTATTCGCATGTTACCTTGTATCCGTAGCTTCCTTGGACTCGTCCGTGACCATCTCCGCTTTCCTTTCGGAAGGTGGTGGTACCGTAGTCATCGTTGGTTTCATATCCGAAGTCGTAGGGTTGGGGCTGAAAGAACGAATTGTATAAGTGCAAAAATTCTATATTAATTCAAATAAGAACTAGGAAATGTACAAAAATTAAGCATAAGTTCTTATCCTATGTGAAATCCGAACTCAATTATATTCCAGATAATAGCAGATGATGGGGATATGAATTAAGTTATTCATCTCATAATTTTCAGATTCCAATTTCAATAAATATGAAGAAGTTTAGTTCCTACATAATTATATTGTGGAATAAGAAAGTGAGGCCTTTTTTAAAGAAATAAGACATATATATTTAAATACTAATTATCAAAATTATTTAAACTAAATTTATTACAAGTGCTTGTTTAATTAAATTGAAAGTGGTTTTTCAAACTCTAATTAAAATTTCAGCTACTTATTTAAATATAGCAAAAAAAGAAATTCGAAATTCAGTTTTGAAATGAATTGGCATTTGTGCTGAATGTAAAAATTTCCCATTGTAACGTTTTCAAATTTCAATTTGAAATGGGAATCTTTTCTAAAAATGTTTGCGCCTTGTAAAAATAAAAAATAAATTATTAAGTTGTTTTGACAATAAGTTATTTTAGTTAGAAATAATATTTATTTTTTGCTATATTCTTTAATAATATGTTAAATTTTACTCATCAAAATTTGAATCATTGATGATTACAAATTAAATTTTGTAAAATATTTCGAATTCTTGAAAGTACATTACAGTTAAAAAATATTTGAGATAAAAGTTTACAGAATAAAGCTGTGTTAAAGATTCATTGAAAACTACAGGTATTCTAGTTGAGAATAAATACCATTTTTAGGTTTTAGAAAACTTTTTGTACATAAAATAATTTTCTCGATTTTTCTTGTATTCACGATAAAGTTTTATTACAATATTTTATGAATAAATATTTTAAAATTATAGTGATTATGTAATACATTATTTAAAATCTTCTCAAAATATTCTTACTTATATATTGAACATCGTAAAATATATTGATAATCAAATAAATGAAATATCAAGGCTAATATTTTTAACAGAAAGAAGTTTTTTTTTTTCAAAAACAATTTCATTATTCTCCTTTTCGAATGTTTCAAAAAGAAAAAAAATGAACAATATTTTTTTGTATTATATTTCAATTTGTGAGCTAACGAGAAAAAATACAAATTGTCAGAAAATTACTTCGAGAGAATATCATGAAAAAAAACATTGTGTGTACAAAATATCAAATTTATACCGAAAGTTTTTCCAATAAATTTACTTTAAAAATTATATATTCATATGAATTAACAATAAATAATTAACCTTTTTAGTATTAATATTTTTAATTTTTTGATTCTAGATTAATCTAAATATCCTTGAAAATTTTTAATGTCCATTAAAAAACAGGAACATTTTAATTGCTTGTGAAGCTAACTCGAAAGTTTTAAGATTAAATCTCTTTAAAGGAGAATGATTGTTAAATTTAGAGATAAATCATGCAATCGATTTCATATGATAAGAGTAAAATTTATTTCCTTTTGTGTGCTTATGACTTTGGTCTTCTTATTCTTGATGATTTATTTAATTTTAAGAATACGAAAGGATTATGAGGTATGTTTTTAGCAACACTAGAATAAAATTAGTTTTTTTTTTAACTATCCAAATTTTATCAATAAAATTAAAATATTTAAAAAGAGTTGTTTTAAAATTATTAAAAGCTTACAAATATGTAAACTTAATAAAAAATTTGTGTGTATAACTTTTCAACTAAAGATATCCTCGAAAATAATTAAATTTCAAAAGTGGTATGCAAAACTTACGGCGTATTTCTCTTCGTGTCCGTATGCTGGGGCACCGTATGCTGGGGCACCATAGTGTTGGGCAAGGGATACAGCAGCAAGGGCTGCGACGAGGAGAACCTGTATAAATTTAATAAAAATATATGATAAAGTAATAAGAAATTATATACAATATACAATTCATTTCCAAACAATCTTTGATATCAAATATATCTCCAGTAATTTTCAATTATTTTTAGTAAGACATTCAAATTGTTATTATTTGCGCTCAAACTTACTTCAACTAAAAATTATAATCGATTAAAAATTTTATTTACAGTTTTTTTTTTTTTTTTGGGGGTTGTAAAGAGATTGCATCAAAGAAATTCCCGAAATATATTTATATATGTATGAAGGTTAGGGAACTTTTTAAAAGTATTTAAAGTTTAATTGTATTTTCAAGCCAAAAAGAATTCAATGTAGTGAGTTTATGACGATTTTAAATTTAAATTGTTCCAAGACGTAATAAAAAATCTCTGAAGAAAATTTCTTAAAAAAGCATTGCTCAAGAGTCCTATTATGATATTTCAAAGGCTTTTCCTCAAGACTGCTTTGATTCATTATTTTATTACGTCACAATAGAATTATCACAAAAGAGTTGGCAACGGATCTCATAATTCTTAACCATTAGAGAAAGAGACCCACATCAAGCAGCTATCCCATTTTTTACATTTATGCCAGCGTGAAGGATCCTAACCTATAAAATGTGCATCCACCCCGCTATACCATTGACTATATACGGAATGACTGAGTGATAAATTATTAACGCACTATAACGCAACATGAGAGCTATTGGCGACGGACCTCGTAATTTTGAACCTCGGCCGACACCTGAGCTGGTATCCCATTCTCCTGTCTACCACACCACTGCAATTTTAGGACTTAGAACCTCAAAAGATCTCACGTGCATCAGCCCCTTTACAGGGCGTGTCTTTAGTGGAACTGGGGATCGAACTCCTGACTCTCCGGCCACGAGTTCATGACCATGATCACTGGGTTACCGCGACCTCAACTACCTTCGGAAGGACGAGACCTTAATTTACGCCCTGGCTCTTATAAGGCCATTGCACAACCAGTCATGTTGACTTTACCCAGACTTTATTTAATACACTTTTAAAAACTTCATAGTTAAAAGACTTTTTACTGACTTAACATAAAATTAAATACAAGATTTAATAAAATTAAAGTTAATATTAAATAAAAATGTACTGAGCAACAAAGGACTGAAAAAAAATTCATCGACAAAAAACAAAAAGAAAAAAAATAGAATAATTGAAAATTCTATCTCTAATCAAAATCACAGAATTCGAACTAAATGAAAGTTAACTTAAGCGATCACTAATCCAAGAAAACCTCTTCCACTTCGGAGCAAATCCAAAAAATCCTTCAAAAGATCCGAACGTACCTTAGCGATCATGGCTGCAGAAAAATCCGGACTGTAGACTGGTATCACAATTGAAACAAGAGATTGAGTGTGAAGTGAAAGTGAACGGTAAGTCTTTATATACCCAGTGATCTCAATAACCGAACAAATAACAAAAGAATTTTTAAATAAGTCCTTCGAGTCAAAACCACCACCTAATAAGCAAATAAAATTAAAACCAGCAGCAACCTAGTGGCATACAGTTTCAAGTCTAATTTTTCTTTATTGCAATCTTATTTATTTTCTCCACCTTGCCGTTGTGTACAGGTTAGCCACCGCCCTGATAGCTACAATGAGTGCTGGCGGCTATTCTTTCTTAAAAAGTGTAGCACACAAAAGAAATAACATCAATTAACGAAGAACAAACGTCGAAGATTCTTTTAAACTTATAAAAATCGTAAATATTATTTTTCTTTTACGAAAATATATATTAATAAGAATTTGCATAGAATTGTTTAAATTACGTTGATAAAACCATTTTCATTTGGATTATCTATTCCAGAAGAAAATTAGCAAGATGTGCTTATGGAGAATTTTGATTTCAAAGCAGTGTGTCATCAATCAAGTATAAAAGTTAATGAATATTTTCCTCACTTAAGTGCGAAATCATCATTATGAGAAGTTACTAAATAGATCTTAAATATAGGTTTCCTCAAAATAAATAACTATGATTCCCGATGGCGTTTTAACAATCAAACTGAAAGTATAGAACAGTGATCAGTAAACAGTCGATCTCGAACTACTAGTAGCTCGCGGGGAGAATTTCGGTATAAATCGAGTTAACATTCCTGAAGGCCTTTTACAGAAATTAATTCTAAAGAGTTATCTTGTAGCATTTTGTTTTTCCAGAAGTCTATGCTGTGGTGCTACTGTTTGATTTTCAAAGTTACTTATTTGTAAAATTGCTTTTTCCAAGCTCTGAAATTATTTTGGTCTCCTGTCCCTAAAGGAAAACACCGGATTTTGGTTCAGGTTTATTTTTTAAAAAAAGGCAATTCTCAGTTCTAATATTTGTGTGAGATTTCTTTTGCCAGTGTGAATTTTATTTAAAATAAGTACAGAAACACACAGATTCACCGAAGAACCCATGAACAACTGTATTCAAATGTGGCAATCATTACATTCTCTCTCAACATTAAAAAACTTGTTGGTGACAAAAAAAAAAGCTCCATTCTTCTCAGTAAAAATAAGCCTGATTAAATAAATAGTCCGTTATTTATAATGAACTATACTTCTATTTCTTTCTTTTGTGTAGTTCAATTTCAGTTTCTTTTGTTATGTACAGTTTAATTAAAATTAATTTCATATTTACTAGAAACTTTAGTTTGTAAGCAATAAACAAATGTAAGATTTTTTTAAAATGTTGGTAGGTTTTTTTTTTTTTTTTCTTTTGTAGCTCAGAGTATAAGATTTAAAAACGGTAGGGTAACTCAGAAGCTTCATAAATTTAGCGAGCTAGTAAAGGACTTGTGTCTTACATTAAAAGTTCATTTATTCTTTTTTCAGATGTAATTGTCTTACATAATTTTTTTTATAAAATATGTGTATGGACATTTTGATTTCATCAATAATGGATTTGATTTTAAAACAACCCAAATATTTACTTATTATATAAAAGTACCCCCGTAAATATTAAGTTTTTTTTACTTATAGATATAGATGCTTCAGCTGAATTTTTTAAATAATCAGATAGATTTACACAAGTAAGGACTGGAAATAGAGTTAAAATATAACCAATTGTAAGAGAACTGTGATGTCTCTAGATTTTCGCAAGACTTATTTTTTCTTAATTTAACTTCATTATTGTCCTATCTTATAGCAAAGTTTTTTAATATGGAAGTGAAATATTATTTTGTCTCCTTTTTACTTCTGAAATTATTCTTGCTATTGCACATAAAAGCTTTCTGTATTGTTACAGATATCCAACAGCTCAACAGGTTCCCTACTAAGCCTTTTCGTTGAAATCCAGAAAACTTTTTTTTTTACTTACATTTCAGTTATTCGTTTTAATTAAATATTTTAATTTAACTGTTTAGTTTGAAGTAAAAAAGTAAATTTTTAAATTAAATAGTTTTATTTTAGTTTTTTTTATTTGCTCAAGCATAATATTTAAAAAATTAACCAAAGCTTATAGTTAACTAGAAAGGGCACAATTCATTAAAATTATTATTTCTGAATTGTTTAAAATTTTTTAATTATTGAAATAACATTTTTTTACAAAATGTTAGTTTCCCCCAAAATTATTATATTGAATTTGACCCTCCCAAAATTTAAGTTTTTTTTTACTTAAAATTAATGTTAGGTATTTTTAAATTCGTATTTTAACAATAAGGATGGAAAAGAGTTAAAATTTTACAGTAAGGAACAGATTTCCCGTTTTCAAAAATTTTTTTTCAATTTACTTCTATTATTTCCCTAAGGGAAGGGAAGGGTTTAATGGAGGAATTATTGCAGTCTTTTTTACCTAAAATTTACGCGCGCTAAAACCTTTTGAAATGCGTTCCGTAGGAACGGATACAAAAAATGTTTGTCTAGAAATATACAGAAGGGACAAAATCATTCCCACCTTCCACAGTCTGCCGACCCCCCTGTAAGTGGTCCTATTGTCCCTGTGCGGGGGTGTTTAAAATTATTTAAAACGTGATTATCTCGGTTTTGGCTGGTCCGATTGACTGAAGGTTAGTATCGTTCAACTCTGCTCGTGACCGCTTTTCGTCCTTGGCCCAGCTTGCCCTGTTAAAGATTTTTAAAAATATTTTAATCTAGTTACGCCAAAGAAGTATAACTTCTTAAGTGCGTACATAGTACACGCACACTTATTTTTTAAAGTTTCGTAGAATATCTACCATTAATCTATTATTCCATTTACAAGAAAAAAAAAAATCTTATTTCCATTAATAATGGTTTCAATATCTTAACAAGCTAAATGGAAAAATTTAATGAAATTTTAAATACCGATTGGAAATATATAAAAATGTAATTCCATGAATGAAAGTGGGAAACTATTTTTCAGATTATTAGAATAGAGTATATTTATAGGTCAAGAACGATGAAAAGAAGAGAAGAAGAAAAAGAAATCCAAACATTTGAACAATTGCCAGAAATATTCATTAAAAATTACTTCTGAGATTGTTTAAGATGTTATATTCATAAAAATCTTAATTTATAAAAAATCATCTGGGACCAGAAGTTATATATATGCAGAATGATCTTGGCAATCAGTATATTATCTTAATTGTTTAGAATAAGTTTAATTTACTAAAACACACAATATCTGGTTGAAGTTATTTTCCGTAGAAGTATTTTGAAATATAGTGACTAACATAAATATTTGATCATTTGGAGTCTTAAAGGCTCAGAAAGCCTTAAAATTGCGAATTTCTTCGAAAAGTGACAAATATGTTTTATATTTTAATGTGAGGATAGTAAAATATCAACTTTTTTTTCATTCAAGAGTACAGAAGGTACAACTGCTTTTTAGGAAGACCAGCATGTAGTTACTGACTTTTAAAACGCGTTTTACGCCGAATGTGTTTTTTCGGAAAATTGAAAGGGGTAGGGATAGGGACAGGTATAGGCTGAAAGGTGATGATAATCAAAAGAATATTTTGCGTATGTTTTATGTTCTGACTTATTTTTTCAAATCACTGCATTATCCCCAAAAAATTTTACACTTATACTTGTATAAATATAACAAATGTGTGACTAATAATACAGTGACTGAGATAAAAATGTTCGACTCTGAGTAAAATTTAAATATCTCTTAGCTTTTACGTCGTTTCAAAAGTAAATATAATAATAATGTAATATATAAATGTTCAAAAGTTAAAAACTCATTCACAAACATTTTGTTCAGAGTGGACCGCGTTTACATAACTTTTTATGAAGTTTTAGCAATTTTTCTCCCCGAGTGGATATATTTTTTTTAAAAAAATTCTACAATTTCCTTTATAATTTACTATGCGAACAGATTTGGAAACCACAAAAAAATAATCCTTATCTTTGAATTTTTTTAAAAAATGTTTCACAGTAGTCGGATACTGTAGCTCTCCCAAGCCCAAGAAGTAATTCTGTTAATTTTAACTAATTATTTACATTAATATCATATTATGCTTTATTTGTTTATTTTTTAATCTGGATATAAGTTTTAAAAATGTTTTTTTTAATTAATTTGTGACCCCTAGTAGTAAAAAATAAATGTGCAAAAAATTTTGAATGATAGTTATTGTTCCACAAATTTATGCATGAGTAAGTTGAAATTTTATATTTAATGGAGTATTTTTTTAAATATATATGGAAGCACCAGAAAAGAATACAGAAGGCTAAAACTTCGAAATATCTTTAATATTTAAAAAGGTCAGAATGGATCTAAGAATAGAATTATACAAATTTTAATTTTTAATAAAATATTAAAGAATTCGAGGTGGATATATCGGGAAATTTTCTATAGAAAAGCTGATGGTGGAATACCGGCTGCTCATTATGTTCTCCGAAATCGATCCGATTAACTCAATAATATTAAGGCCCGGAGATCAAACAGCCAACGATGAAGCTTGGTTTAGTTTGTATGCTTTTTATAAACTCCTGAACAGATTTAGTTGCTGAATTTGATTAATTATAACCCTGATAAATGGCATTGTTTTGTTGCTCAGCGCAATCTGTCTGAGATAGTCAGATCGAGGCCCACGAAATTCATGTGTCAATTGGGCTAAGTACCTTTGTTATTAGCTCAAGACTTAAGCACGCAACAGATGATAGTCGATTTAGCTCGGGAAAAATTTCCGAAGGAACGGTAGATGGCGACAATCACCTATCTCCACTCCACAATTTAGGCATGGAACTGAATTGGAGGAAATTTTCGTTTCCTCTCTCGTGATTCAGCCAAGACTTGCGGACCCACTGATTTAACGGCACGATACCGCGCGTGTGACTCGAGGTATTTATGGCCCGGTACAGGCATCGGGCAAGGCTTGGTCGAGTCCGACTTTGCTCTAACCGATAATACCTACGCTTCTAATATTAATTAATTTTTCTCAATGAAATACATTTAGTTGGCTAAAATGCCCAAGTATCCTTTACAGTTATTCGGTCTTCCGGTCTTACTTGCAACAGGGCTTGCATAAAACTACGCTATCGTTGCCCATATCCTGACTCAATATTTTTGTGGGCTTCAAAGTAGGAGAAAAGTGATCTAGAAGATAAGTTTATAATAGCATTTTTCTGACGTACACACGTTCTACTTTGAGAAACAATATAAATATCGATTCATCAAAAATTTTGTTTCCTTCCAGGTAACTTTCGACCATACCTCATATTCATGACATTACTTGAATCGACACTTGGCATTCATATCAGTCAAAAATTTCGGAATTCCCACTGTGGCACAAATTTGTTGTTTGTGAGTTCCTTCTTGCAATACTGATGTAGGAAACCTGCAGAAACACGTTGAGTTCTGCGGTCAATTTGGCAGACGTGGTCTTTCTTCTTCGTTGATGCCACAATCTTCTTCAATGTTTGATAGTTTCTTCCCGGCAGATTAGGCTTTCATCCACAGTTGCGATTGGTTGAGGGTAGTTTTCCTTGTATACGGTATGCGGTCAAGGTCATGAATTGATTTTGGATACCCTATCAAGAAACACCCACAATATTAATGGTTGCGGTTACACTGTTCCAACTAATAGCCATGCTTCAACAATTTGCCCTCTTTGAAAATCTGTGAATTAGGACATCTTGAATCAAAAAAAAATCCATGTCTTCAGCTTTATAAAAAGTCGTTAAAGGTAAAAATGTGTATTCACTACTTACATTAAAATATATTAGTTATGGTTGCATATAACTATTACGAAACTCCATCATAAACATGCGCGTTGATAAGCTTTTTTCATTCTTTTGATAGCAACCTATCTGTATTTCTTATATTCTGTTAATTCATTCTAAATATTTTTTTTATCGGACTTAAGTCCAAAAATTAGAACGTTTGATAACTTTTAGATAATGGCACAATAGCCATAATCGTTTAGCATAATCCACCATAGCATTTAATGCAATATGCTTGAGATTGTTATTTGATAGAAATTTAAATTATTTTGAACTCCTAATTTTCTATAAATTAGTAGAGATATAGAAAACCCCTATGTAACTCTGGAATGTTTATTAACGTTGCTTTATAAAGCCACACGAGGGTTATTGGTAGCGATCCTCTTAATTCTGAACCGCGGTCAGTGACGAGGATAACATTTAAGCTGACCAGCTGACTACCACGCCAATGGGAGGACTTTGAGACTTTTGAATTTTGACATGTCAGCCAAGAGTTCATTACCATAACAACTAGGCTACAGTGTGCCACGTATAAAACAGAAATTCTGTTCCAAAAAATAATCGTGTCATGCGAATCCACGTTAAACGAAAAAAAAGAAAAGAACTAGTACAAAAAATGAGGTATGATTCTAAAAATATGAAAACATGCTCTCTATTATATTATCATAAATAAAAAATCTTAGTTGAAATTTTCTTAAGAAGTAATACATATTAATAAGAATTAAATAAAATGTTTTCTTCATCATGACTAAGCACTATAAAACGAGAGTATTTTCTTTTTCAGGCAAGATATCCTCATCCTATAAATATTTTTCTGCTTTAACTATAAGTCAGTGATCTACTTTTATAAAAAGTTCATTATTTCATATCCCTTACTTTTAGTTAAAAGATCTGTATAATTTCCCTTATATAGTGTTAAGGCGCTTTTATGAAGTTCTCTGTTAAGCGTAGTACTCCTTCCATTTGAAGAATCTTCATTTAAGAAATTTTAACGAGATTGTTCCAAGTCTAGGCCATTCTTCATGCTTAATGGAGTACATTTTTTTGCTTCTTAGTCTTCACCAATGCTGTCATTATCTGAGTTATTATAGATTCCAGATCTCTTTTCTATAAAACCTGTTCTATCTAAATTTTTATTTTACTAGAATTGGATCCTGTTTCAGTCATATTGTGGAAAATTTTCCTTTCTAGAACTTTTTACTGTTTACTCTGCATCATTCTGTTTTTCACGATAGTTCTAGATCAAATTTTTACTTTCAATTAATTCTGGTTATATTTTCCCAACGACCGATTAATGTCAATTTTATTTTCTTGATGAGCGAGTTCATTAGATTAACGCGGTTCAAAGTTGTGCAGAGTTTCCACAACTCCTTGAAGTCCATAAATTTATCATCGACTTTATTCAGAACATATTATAAGGATCACCTTATGCAATTGTTTTTAAATGTAGTTATAGTTACTTGATCTAACGATTAAAGTAAAACAATTGTATTTGGAGGTAAAAAAAATGTTTTGATATTTAGTTATTTAAATCTGGAGTACGGCTGAGAGTGCATTACCCAATAAAGAAATTTTTTGAAATTTAAATTTTTTGGTTTTTTGTAGATTTCCACACTTGGTATAATAGAGTTTAAAAATTAATTCTTAAATAAATTCAGTAATTATCCAAGGGTTTTTTTACTCTATGGCTGTTTAAGTAAACTGATAAATTACTGTTATTTAGGTTTTTTTCACTACACGAGGTTTGAGTGATTCATAAAACAGCACAGGATTAACCATATGATCACCCAAACATTATTATACATAAGTTATCTTTTACACGGTCTTTTGATACCTTGAGACCAGGAGCAATTTTTTCGTATTTAGAAGCATATGTCTCTTGGGAATTTATTTCCCACGATTAGCATGAATATACATCCTCTTCAATAATTTTTTACAATTCCTTTGGATAAATTTCGTCGGCTTCATCAGCTAATGCATTTTCACCTGAATGTTTGAGGAGATAGAACAGTCTGCAGAGGAATGAAATTTCTAATTTTCTGTTTATTTTTCCTTTTTTCCTTATTTTTAATTCATTTAAATCCTTTTTCTCGATTCATTTGGTGACGTACGGCCCTTTTCACTTTTTTTTAGCTAATTCGTAATTTTGTTTCCATTAAAAAAAAGTCTCCCCCCACCCCTGGAAATATCTTGAGAATACAGATTATATCATAAAAATAAAAATAAATAAATAATCGTTGTTTGTTTTTAAAAGTTTGATTTCTACTTAGGCGAAAGTTTTTTTTTTATTATTCAATTAGCCAAAAGAGAGACAGAATTAAAGTTTCAAAGTGTACTTAAATAATAGTTCACGACTATTCTGCTGGGATATTAGCACGACTATTCTGCTGGGGCTCGAATGAAAAATGTTAATTGATGTACCTTTCATCCTCAAAAGCAGCGGTAGCCAAACTTTTTGACCTCATGGACCAGTAAATTCATAATTTAAATCCTGCGGACCTCTAATAGGATTTTTTAAGTGTTAAATACATTGAGAACAAAAATAGTGATGTAAGAAGACATAAAATATACCTAGTTAATAAAATCAAACTATTAATTGTTACCAAATTATGAAAGCTTTATTAATAAATCATAATAAAATAAACAAAAAAAATAAACAAAAACAGTAAAAAAAATGGTTTAAGTATATCAAATTTTTAACATTATTCATTCCTAGAGTGATGGATGCTCCTGCATACTTGAAACAAGATTATGGATATTTGGATCAAATGTTGTTACTGCAAGTAGAAAAATTGCATTTATTTCAAGCTGAGATACAATATATAATGAATATATCTTATATTGAACTCAATATGTCCGTAAAACCACCTTTAAATGCTTCAACTGATATACATATGTGATATACAGGAGAGTGAAACATTAGAAGAGTGCGAAACGAGAAGAGACAAAACATGTAGATAAAACAATACAGTTACAGCAGTACGACTTATTTACCGTGGCGCTATTCTATGAAGTAGCGTTTTTGTAATTTTTTACGTATTCATATGAATTGAATTATGTTTCAAGGCATCTTAAAACATAACTTAAGTGTTTAAAGTCTATTCCAAATTTTATGGGGACCATCGAAATTTTCTCGAGGACCACCACTTTGGCGACCTCTGCTCAAAAACATTATCAGGTTTATTGAGCTTTATCATAAGCGTTCATGAACAGGATTTCCCTAATTTTAAATCAGATAAAGTTCTCATTTAATATTTTTTATGGCATTCCCTATTGTACGAGGGTTTTATCCAATTCTCGAATCGTGCTAAAGTGAATCCGTGCTATAAAAGTTCCTTGTAATATTGTCGACAGAATTCAAAATTCGTGAAATATGCAGTAGGATTTCTCTAATCTCTGCATTCAACTTCTGGAAAAGAACGGTAGTAATTGGAAGATTAATTATGTTAAGTGTGGTGGCATATTTATGTCATCGTTAATGTTCTCATTTTTATCCGTGGGTTTCGTGTATATTTTCATGTATATTCACAGTCTAATATAAAACTTTCTATAAACACTTAATTTCCCCTCACATGTATCAAGATATACTCGAAAACCTCCATTAATTGCTAATAGTATATGATATGTTTAGTTTCAGTTATAACTGGTCTTAAAAAAAAAGCCCTCTTTCTGAAAATTACTTTTCAGTTCCGCAAAGCATTGAATTAAAAATACAATTGAAAATGATTGAAACACTTCTGAAATTAAAAACAATATAAAACTACACTACTCTGCAAAAAAATGGAGCCCTCGTATCATTCCTGCTAATTTTTACGTAAAATGACCTTCTGAATCTGAATATGTGCTGAGATGTCTCTATATATCCTCGTGCTGAGCCATCATTCATCTTTTTTATTCTCAGGACATGTCTATGAATTTGATTTGGAAAGGAGTTGATTATTTTATCACTTAAATTTAACAAGTAATATAAAAAAATAGTTTTTAAGTTAATTCCTACTTAGATCAACAACGAAAAATTTTATTTTAGCTACTTTTTATTAAATAGTTACAATTAATATAAATATGTATATACATAGGACAGAATCACAACATTATGTGGTAATTAATTTTTTTTAATTATCATTAAAGTATCGTATTGTCCTTTTAATTTTAGTCCAACTTAATGCTTTAACACGTGAGAAAAAAACCTTTTCAAGTTTTGACACAAGTCGCCAAAAGGGTCACTAAATCGCCAACGTGGCTGTATTTGTAATTCTTTAAATAATTAGTTTTAAACAATTAATTTTTATTAATTATAGTTAAATTATTGTATTGTCATCCAAAATGATCCTGTATATAAAATTTCAGGTCAAATGAGGGCTTTAAAATGTATTTTATTAACGATTGAAAATTCCACCAAGATAAATAAACATACAAATATATAAATAAATAAATATATAGACAGTGCTAGCTAATAGTAGGAATTGAAAAATATAAACATAATATATAATAAAAAATAATATTAGCTCATTATAATATAAAATATAATACGCATAATTTATATAAAAATAACATATCTTGAGCTTGCTTTTCTCTTGCGCCCTAAAGCAGAATTTTTTTGTATCAATGAGCAGCATTAATCTACCAACATGATTCTACTTCCCTGAAAATCTCCTTTAGAACTGAGCAATTTCTATATGGAATCGCTCTCCGTGTTCATCCAAAAGTGCTCGGGCTCGACTGTCCCGTTCACGCAGGAAGTAGTAGTATTTTGCGAAGCCTGTTGGCAGACTCATGAGTAGAGCAACAACTTATAAGTCAGCTTGGAAAGTTTCCAGTTATAATCATGATAACAGATTTTATCAGGGATTCCGCTGAAGTTTTTGTACGTCTTCTTCATATGTACATTCTCTTCACAACCTGCAGGATAATTAATCATTCCCATTGTCCAATAGAACGATTTTAAAGATTAGCTTTGGTGAATCTAGAAACGGTCTCTCTTTGTGTGGGTCAAAAAGCATCTTCAGATTTATCATCAATTCATTTGAATCAAGGCAGAACACTAAGCCATTATCTTCCGAAAGTAGTAACTTAAAGGGCTACTGTCTGATCCCACAAGAAAAGGTTTTTCTAGCCCTTATATCTAAGAGATTCCGCTGATGAAATCAAGACCTAAAAGAAGTTGGGATTTACTATTGAGCGACTTCAACTCCCGGACCAGATAATTCAATTCAGGTATTTTACGCCCCTATAATCCCCACGGGGGAGTCGAATCTCACAAAACTCTTTTCTTGCGGATCTCTATTAACATGTACAAATTAAGTTTGCATGTCTAATAATTCCGGTGAACTCGTGAAAAGTGTAACTTACTTTACCACTTGCAACAGAAATATAGCTAAATGAAATTATTCTTTTGATAGGGCTGTAGATAGATTAATATAATTGTTTTTGTCAAAATTTCATATTTTCCATAAAAGATATTTAAAATCATAAAAAATAATAATTTTAAAAAAGCATTTAATTTTAAGTCTTTAAATTTTTAGAAATTTTTAATTTTAAAATTTTTAAAGAATTTATATAATTTTTTAAAAAAAAATTAAATTCTTTCATTGGTTCGTACTATTAAACTCTACTTTTAATTTTTGAAAAAAAATTATTAAATTTTAAAGAAATAAAACCCAAAATTTTGTGTATTAGATATATATATAGAGAGAGAGAGAGAGATTTTCTTGTATCTTTTTCTTATGTCTGGAGAGTTTAAACTTTTAATTTTTAAAGTATTTGTATTCCCTAGGCTTTCTATTAAGCATTTTTTTTATTAATCCTTCTTTTGATGTCATATTTAAAATCAATTTTTTTTTGGACTACAAGAGATCATAAGTGATGATAAGCTTATGTGTTTGCAAGGTAAATTATATTGAATTTGTATTTTCCAGTAGCTTTGGTCTACATGTGCGTTGCAGTGAGTCGTAAATATGTTTCAATACATTAATATATATATTTTGAATGTAAGATAAAAATAACATAAATACAAAGTTTACATAAGGGAAAAAAGTTTATAAATATTAGAATTTTTTGCACAAAGATATAAACTTTAAGAAAATTATTTCATTATTTACATTCATACTTTCGCCAAATTCTTTAAATAAGTAAAGTAAATTTTGAGAACTGCATGCATAATTGCAAACATTCATCGTTTCCCAGAATAATTCTAGTTGAAAAAAACGAAATAAAAATATCGCAAAATTTGAAGCAAAGATAAAATAAAGTTTTGTGTGTACAAAAATGTACGGTTATAACATATTGAATTAGAAATAATACTCTTTTAGATATACGTATTAGAACTTGAAGCATTTCTGTGATGTCCCTAATTTTTTTCATCAACTTTTTATAAAATATTTTAAACATCATACAATGCCATTATATTAAAACATACAACCTATACTATTTTCCCTGCAGTAGTGCTCTCCTGGAGGGAAGGTCGAGCTTACAAGTTTGGTTTCCAGCATAATTATGCAACCCTAGAAGAGGGGAACACAGTTACAGATTGACAACTTTACCCCTTGGTGACAGATTTGCTGGAAATGATATCCCCAAGGAACCATTGAGAAGTTTGATAGATCCTTCTGAAAATTTCCAAGAGGCTATATAAGGAATCTTTGAGACAAAACTTGAGTCTGTCGAGATCAAAATCTGCTTGTGCTTTGACTGCAATAAGAAAGAGACTATCTCTCTGAGTTCCTGCTAGTTGAACTGTTCTACAATAGAATCCCTTTCTAGAGTAGTGTAAAGCTAGTTTACAGCGAGTGCTTTTTCTACTAACTGTAACTATGTCATAATTTTTCTTTGTGAATATACTTTCATTTGACTTTTGGTGGTTATTTGTTCTTCCTTGTCCTTTAATAATTCTACTTTTCTCCCCCTCGAATTTGTGACAATATTTTAACTTTCATTTACATTTCTATGTTGTAAGTTCATATTAAATGATTTTGATTATTCCTCATCATTTAGATTACATGAGAAACTTATTCCTGAAGAACAGTAACATTTACAAATGAATGCTCAATTACATAAAATTGTTTCCTAAAAATTATGTAAATTCGAAACTAAATAGTCTATGTGTGTGAATGATAAAAGTAGCAAAAAAAAATGTAACTAAGCATGTTTAATTTAAAATACAATGACGGGGGAAAGAAACTTTATAGTCTCAACCACAATACTCTTACATGAGTTTAATACAATTAAGGTATCCGACACCGTTTGGAACCATGATTTTAAAAAAGCGCATAAGTGGATAATTTTCAAGATATTTAGTGTCACTTAGATTAGAATACATGTATAAAATTGTTTTAAGGATATTTTGACAAAAAAAAATTATTTAAATACAATATTTCGGCAAAAAATTAACTTAGAATAACCTTTGTTCAAAATGGTCTTTTGTGAAAAATACTTCTATTATAATAATATTTTTTGCCTGTACATAGCTCAGACCTCTGTACAGAGGCTCGACTATGATTTTTGAAAACTTCACATTATTTTTAGAGTTACAATAATTTGAAATATATATCGGTATTTTTTTCGTAAAATTTCTCCCCTCTGTTGTCGTAAAACATGGATAAACCCACTTCTAAGTTATATATTTCAAAAATTCTAGTTGAGCCTCTGTTCAGAGGTCTGAGCTATATACAGGCAAAATATTATTATATAATAGAAGCATTTTTCTACAAAGGAGAATATTTTGAAAATGAGTCATTCTATGTTATTTTTTGTCAAAATATTGATTAAATAATTTTTTTATAGTAATACTATTCTCAAAACAATTTTATATTCATTTCCTGATCTAAGTGACACTAAATATCATAAATATTATCCATTTATACGCTTTTTCAAAATCACGGTTCCGAACGTAGTCGGATGGATACCTTAAAATTTCAGACAGGAAATTTAAAAGTTTTTTAAGTATATGCCATTTTTATGAGCTAAATTTAGGCTTGTAAGAGTCAGTGATCAAATTTCGAAAGCTCAAACTTTAATTAAAATGAATTAATTATAAATTCAAATACTTTTAAAATTACTTAATTGATACTCTTTTCTGCATATATTATATATATTTTTTTCATTTCTTCGTTCTTTCTACTGTAAAATACTAAAAGAATCTAACCCTTATTTAATTATTGTTGCACATATATTCATTTAAATTTAAAACTGATGCTTTGGAAATTTTATTAACGATGAAAGGCATAACTCAAAAAACACAAACACAGAAATTCAGTGAAAAAAAATTTATTATGCTCAAACATAACAAACGCTATAAAACACGCATTCAATAAATAAAACAATTATATAACAAGCAATAGGCTCTGAACAAGAACACATAGCTGGAAGCTCTATACACATTGGAAAAGAGGAAGATATCTCGCAATGAGATGCAGGTACGTATCATTTTGGAAAGACTGGAAACTTTTCTATTGACTCTTTGGAGAACTCAACCAGGTAGTAAGAAAGGGAAGAAATTGAAGAAAGAAGAGGGCTTGTTCAGTGAAAGAAGCTGAAAAAGAAGAAATAATAGCATTAATTATAAAACGTAGTTAACACGTGTTGCTAAACACAGCATACTTAAACAATTTAAAGTATAATTCTAATAAAAAAATATCTAAGAAAAGTGTTTAGTTGTTTAATTTAAGTACACTACTTGGGTTGTCTGAGTATTCCCTTTTAAAAAAGTTCTAATACAACTGAATTTTAAAACAACATTCTGTAACATTAAGAAGAAAAAGATATAATTTTTACTTAGTATATTTTAATTCTCTTTTCTTCCAATATGTTTGAATTGTTATACTGATGAACAGTAAAATTTCTTTTTTACACGTAGTATAAAAAATTGTAGATTTAGTAAAATTTTAAAATTAAATTTATTTAAAGATAAGACTTTTATTTAGATTAATTATTTTATTTGAATTATAAAAAAGAAGCATTTTGTGGGCATAAATATTTGCAGGAGGAATATTTAATATTTTGTACATGTGATTCTGTTTTCTTCTCATTGAATAAATTTGTTGTTTCAGCTTAAATTATGAATCTATTTCCAATTTATATTTTTCTTTTCCTAAACTAAATCTGATATTTCTATATTCCTACAGTTTTATATTTTTATCTACTTAAAGTACTATTAAAACCACAGCACAGCAATGATATTAGAACGAAAAGTGTACGAGTAAATGACCTTACTGAAATATCAACTTACACAGAAGAAAGAGTTAGAAGAACCTAATCATCTAATATCGGGGGTAGGCAGGGGCGGCGTAGTGGGGAGCTTGGTAGTGGGGTCGTGGGGCGGAGTAGGCCTTGGGTTCATCAACAACGATGGGGTTGGCGTGGAGGACGACGTCAGCGGGGTTCTGGCTTTCGGTTCCAGGTTCGTTGGTCTTGATTTCAGCTCTGTAACCGTGCTCGTCAGCGACGTATTCTACAACTCGTTCGATTCCGTGAAGATCCTGTTTTTGAGAAGAATAAAGGGAAAAAATATTTTGTGAGAAGGATCCCATTGGTAAGAACATGGTATCTATGTTTTCTTTATTTTCATAAGTACTTGCTTTTAAAATATTTTAATTTTTTCTATTTTTCTGTAGTTGCTTAGAACTTCAAAATTGTATATCAGTGGTTTACAGTTTGCAATGTATACTTATTGTTCTAAACTTTGCATCAATAAAAAAAGAATGTTTCAAAATAAAATTCCATTGCATGTTTTTCGAAATTTGCTAATGTATTATTCGACTTTATTAAAAATTATTTGGTATTGGTGTATTAGAAAATATAGGAAGGGAAAGAGCAACTGAAAGTATTAATTTTAAAATTAAAATTTT
Source organism: Trichonephila inaurata madagascariensis (assembly GCA_019973955.1). Classification (NCBI taxonomy): domain Eukaryota; kingdom Metazoa; phylum Arthropoda; class Arachnida; order Araneae; family Nephilidae; genus Trichonephila; species Trichonephila inaurata. Next base: position 420,988 of record BMAV01011691.1, on the reverse strand, counting down.
CAGTCTAATTCTATTTTGTGTAATTTTTAACTCTCAGTTTCTGAATCATCTTCAAAATTTGAAAAATATATCTGTATAAATCTTCAAAAACACTTGATATAGTAAATTAATAATTTTTTAGTTTGTTTATAAAAAGATAAAGCAAAATAAGGTAAATTTTAAAGTTATTTGGAAAACCAATCGTTAAGTAGCTGGTAAATTCCAATAATGTGTGTTGGCTTAATAGAAAGTGTGAATGCTAAATTAACAGCATAAGATACGTAAAATTACGTATATTTCAAATGCGAAAAATTTGCTCGTTACCTCTTATTCGCAGGTGAATTAATTATGAAAAACTTCACAATAATTTAGATAACATAAATGTACGCTACTAAAGCCTTAAGAAAATATACTATAAATATTTATGTATCGGTCAAGTAAAATCTTTAAGATATCAAATTTGATTGTTTATAATTATAAAAGGAAATAAATTCTGATAGCAACATATTTCATTAATTTACAAAGATATTCCTTAAAAAATCTTAATGCCTGAATTTGCTTTATTCATTATTATATGCGACCCATACCTCAAGTTATCTATGCAAACATTTAAATCGAGTTATAAGAAAAAAATTAACTTAACTGAAAATTTTATGCAAATACATATTTTAGGATCTAAATAAAGTTATTCGCATGTTACCTTGTATCCGTAGCTTCCTTGGACTCGTCCGTGACCATCTCCGCTTTCCTTTCGGAAGGTGGTGGTACCGTAGTCATCGTTGGTTTCATATCCGAAGTCGTAGGGTTGGGGCTGAAAAGTGAAAAATATAGGATTACGGAAACCATACATATGTTCAATAAGAACTAAGAGAGGCTTTAAGAATAAAGTAACGAATTCTAACTCGGAATATTTCTAAACAATAATAGAAGGAGAAAGTATGAATAAATTAACCATATTTTAACGTATTATTCATTTATTTTATTATTTTAATTCAGTATTTTTAAAAATTTCATGTCTGTCAAATATTATATAGCTTGATTCTACAACTTTTATGAAATAAAGTTGTAGTTTAAAAAAAAGGTCAAAATAAACTTAAACATATTTCAATTCCTTCTTCCATGCAATTTGCAAACGATTTTTCAAACTTCAATTGCAATTCAAATAAAATATGCAACTGTCGAATAGATTAATAAACTATTAGTTTAAAATGAATTACCGTGCGTACTAAAAAAAAAATTCATTCTAATATTTTCAATAAAAAATATTATTGTTTTGTAATAAATGTTATCTAATGAGGAAACTTGTTAAAATTCAGAGATGAATCTTGAAGTCGAATTACGTCTAGGAAGAACTAAAAGCTTTTCTTTTTTATTCATGACTTTGGCCTACTTAGGCTTGACGTTGATTTATTTCGCTTCAAGATTACAAAAACGATTGCGTGAAAGATGGAACGATCTTTTTCGTTCCGAACTAAATTAAATTAGAGCCTTTTTCAAATTTTATGGGTAATTTATTGATTCTTTTATGCATAAAAAATAAATTTTCAGTTATAAATTGCTTTTAAATTTATCTAAAGAAATCGTTTTCTAATAGACTCGAAATTTTTCAAAAATTAAAATTAGGCTTAAATGTTTTTCCAAATATTTCAAAAGAAGCATGAAGAACTTACAGGGTATTTCTCTTCATGTCCGTATGCTGGGGCACCATAAGATGGAGCTGGGGCACCATAGTGTTGGGCAAGGGATACAGCAGCAAGAGCTGCGACGAGGAGAACCTGTAAATATAAAAGCATTTTCAAAGGTAAACATTTTAAGGAAAACTGCCATTAAATACAAATTCAATTGTTTGATTTATTTGAAAACCTACTTAGCAAATATTTTCAAGATTTCTTCCACACATTGTAAATTTATTAAAAACAATTAATTGAGTTGATGTTATTTGCGAGGTCCTCTCAAAATCTTATAACTTTAAATTTACGAAAAAAAAATGATTGGATATTTAACTCAAAGATTATTTTTAAAGTAAGCTTATTGAGCAAATTCCAAAAATATATTTATGTATATAGGTTCCATGATGGGAATGTTTTGTAAATTATTAAATTTAAGTCAAATATGAAAGCCAAAACTTAATTCAGAATAAAAGTTCAGGAAACTTTTAATTTAAATTCATGATAAGTGTCACTAAAATCACTGAAGTAAAATATATGTAACAATTAGTTAAAAGAATCAAATTACAATATTTAAAAGAAAATCATTTTTCAAGACTAGTGGATAGGTTTGCGATTGAGTATTTAATAATATCGAACTAAAGGTAATGTAAGATGTATTGGCAACGGACCTCGCAATCCAAAATCGGGATAAAATGAAGAGGACAGTAACCGAATGCGAACCAACTCTCTTAACTTCTAGAGACACCAACGTGGGGAAGTTGGGCCTTCCCAAATTTAATGTCTTCTACATGGTGATCTTTTGAGGAATGAGGTCTGAATTCATTTACTACAGGCCCATTTTTCAGCAACTAGTCCATAATGGTCCTCAATAGCAGAAGATAATTTATCACATTAATAAGTATTTGATAATTTAAAAAAAATTTCAAATTTCAAATGAATTTTTAATTATCGAATATACGATTTTAATTACTAGAAAGAAATGATTTAATATACTTCCTGACTACTAGAATCTTTAATTACATTTAAATTATTTCTTCAAATGAAAAATTTAAGTAATTCTTTTTACGAAAAATTGTCAAAATATGATAATCGAAATCGAACAAAAAATATTAGAAGGTTTAAGGAAAATTCTATCACCGAAATTCAAACTAAATGACAGCTATTACTAATCCAAGAAAAAATTTCTTATTATTCCAGTGAGAGCCATTTTATCAAATTAAAAAGAAAAATCGTTCGAAAAATCCGAACGTACCTTAGCGATCATGGCTGGAGAAATCCGGACTGTGGACTGATATCACAATCGAAGCAAGAGATTGAGTGTGAAGTGAAAGTGAACGGTAAGTCTTTATATACCCAGTGATCTCAATAACCGAACAAATAACAAAAGCGACAACATATTTAAATGAATCCGTTAAAACCACCACCCTAACTAAGCAAATAAAAATTAAAAACCGGCAACAACTCAGTGGCATACAGTTTCAAGTCTAATTTGTTTTTGTTTTTTTCTTTATTATTATTTATTTTATTTCTACCTCAGTGTTCTGTATGGGTCAGCCACCGCCTCTCGCGCTCTTAATCAATGGTTTATCAATAATTGTTCCGCTTGACCGCACCCTGCCCTGAAGGCTGCCTCTTCCGAGAACGGAACAACCAGGATGGACTACTCTCAGTCCCTTCGTTTTTCCCTCCCTCCCCCTAATGTGTCAGGTTGATGGGGAATTTTTCTCACCGGGTTAACCATTGTGGTTAAATTTAAAATGGATGGGAATGAATTGTGTGTCCTTCGAACAATACGAATTCCATTGAAAGGGAAAGTTGTTATGACGTATATTAGACGGGAAAATGCATTCTCATGCATTTACAAAGATAACTGGTAATTGTAAGCAAAGATTTCTGACAAGTACAGTTCACATCCGTATAAATATATGTAAAATTTTTGGAAAAATTTCCTTAATCGATTTTAAAAGAATTAAACGAATAGTCTTTGTTGTTTTTTCCTTGAAGGTGTAATATTTTTTTTGTCAAACATTTCAAAATATTCATTTATATTAATGTGGCTGATGATGACAAATAATCAATTTAGTTTGTTTTAAATAATTTTTTTAAAAGAAAAAGATAGGAAAATTGTCCTCGAATGTTGCTGCAGCCGCTAAAATTTTATGAATTTAATAAAATTCGGTCTAATAATCTGGAAATGCAATTTGATTTTTTTCTCTCCCCTATAAATTCACCTTTCGTAAGTTATCAATTAAAATTCAAGAGAAAAAGAAGATTCGAATAGCTCTTTCTTGAATTAGCTTTTATCAAGATCCCACAATTAAGCAGCATGAAGGCCATTGGCGACGGACCTCGTATTTTGAACCACGGCCAAGTGATGAGGAAGACACCTTAGTTGGCACTTCACTCTCCCATCTACCACACACGACATATAGAAGAGGCTTATGCATGTAAAATCCATCGAGCTAGTAACGGGGATTAAACCTCCCGTTGGTGTGGTGTGATAATTTGGAGAGGAGTGCTGTCATCTAAGGTGTCCTTCTCGTCACTTAACAGAGGCTCGAAGTTTTGAGGTCCGTCGCCAATAGTCCACTAGTTGCTTTGAAGTATGACATCAATAAAAGTCTCATTCATTTACCCCCAGCTACCACACCATGCCAACTTGAGGATTTTGAGAGCCACAAGAGATTTAAAGAGAATCAGCTCCTCTACACGGAGAGTCTTGTGGGGCACTAGGGCTCGAATTCACTACATGCAGACCACGAGTTTGTGACCAAGATCACTAGACTACCGTGGCCAAACCCTTTCTCGAACAGCTCTCGTAAATTTGTAAATGAAATCAGAAGTAATATCTCATTCTTTTATGTTTTTCAAAATCAGAAAAATATTTAACAAAACAAGTTCTTTTTAATTGGATTGTTATTTGTAAAAAAAAACTTAAAAAAGGTTTAAAACCAGTCAATTTTTTATTAATTGACTGAGATACCTAAATTGCTTCTTTGCAAACAAATCCATTAATGAATATGCAGATTAATAATAAATGAATTGAATTACAATGAATATCAATAAATATTGAATTTACTCTGAATTTCTGCTGTCCAAGTAGTACAAATTAATAATCATCGCACATAACTTTGGTCTTATTTATAGACCTGATTCTTGTTTTCATCAAGTATGTCACGAGACGATTATCTTTATCTTTTTTTTATTGGAATAGTTTTTTAAGTGTTTTAATCTATCTCTTTGCTTTTTCATATCCATAATAACTCTCACGTTTTCCTTTTATTTATAAAAATAATATTCCGATGATTCTGAATTTTAAAAGTATGCAAAAATATATTCTAATGAATGAAAATTAACTGAATATATAATACACTGATGGGTTTTTTTAAAATAACCCCAAATTAAAGAGATTGCAATATATTTGTATTCAGTAATGTACCTTATCATGAAACTATATTTGAGAGTTGTACTATTGAGGGAGAAACTATATTTGTATGATAAATATTTTTTGAATAAAATATGAATAGATAACGAAACTACAGCAGAGATGATCCAGTTATTTGCAATCACTTTCAAAAAGGTAAAATAAAATTATTTCCCTTTAAAAGAAACAGTTATTAAAAAAAACTAAAAATCAGCCATTCTGGTCACATATATTTAATATTCATATACAAACTTTATTAAGCTACCACAATATCCAAGAGGTCATGATCATAAACTCATGCCAGACGTTGTTTCTTTCAAATTGTTGTTTTGAGTTTTGGTGTCCCTAAAGACCAGCCGGGGTAAAGGGGCTGATGTATGTTCTATATATAGAGGCTCAAAGTCCTCACGTTCAGGGACGTCTTAAGGCATATGCCAACTGGGCACGAGCGCCTCATCCAGTTCTCGACTCATTCTTAATAAAATCATAATTCGAATAATTTCAACTGTCAAATGTTAATTTCGGTTGCATTCTCAGAAAAACTGAGAATTCCGGACGACATCTACATTTGATGACCGTCATCCTCCGTACAGGCCTTGGCCTATCACCATACACCATCATCACCCATTCAGTCAAAAGGCGGCAGTCGGTCGGACCGGTTTGTGTGATTGTAAATCACGCCCATTTATTTGTTTCCGGCTATTGTTTGTACGAGTATTTGGCAATTTATGCTGTGAACTGTCTACTTTTAAGAATCATAGGTAGGGTTTACATTTTTGTACGGGCGCAGGACGAACTTTTGAGTAGGGGCTTAGGGCCTCAAGAATTCTTAAGATGTCCCTGCTCCCGTTGGCATGTTGTGGAAGTTTGTAGGATGGACAAATTTCCAGTTCAGGTGTCGTTCTTCATTGCGGATAAAAATTACAAGATCCTCCTCCAATAACCTTAACGTTGCATCAAAATGCAACGTTGATAAACTCAATTTAAGTGTTGAAGCTAACCGATGTGTATTTCTCATTCTATTACTACTACTCCAGATAATTATGTGTTACCTATAAAAACTTGTTTGTTTCGATTAAAAGAAAAATATAAATAAAAATTAGTCTTATAAAAAGTCGAACTGTATTAAATCGCATATTTTTAAACTTCATTTTCATTTTACTTAACCTTATTTTTTCTTTCACATATATATATTATTCGAATAATACAGTAAGACTCGTGTAGACAAGACTGTCGAGTGAACATGATTATGAATTCGCCGGTGAGAAGTGGATTTTAGTCCTGATGTCACTGAAGACTCGCAGTATAGAGGAGCTGATGCACTATAAATCCGACTTGGCTCAAAGTCCTCATGTTGGGATGATGTGGAATCTCGGAGAGAGGGATTTTAGCTAAAATTTCGAGATCCATTTCCAATAGCCCTTGCGTTTATTTATTTTAAAAAGTCAAATCAAATTCTACAGAGGCAATAACGTTTGAAAACATAATTTTCACAATATAAAATATAAGTTACGCATTTATGTCTTCAAAATTGAATCTCTTAAAAATAAATTTAAAATTGTCCTCATGTATGTATTCATGTAAAAAAGAATATATCAAACTAAAGTGTTAAAAAATAATTACTTAAAGGTATTTTTATAATAATATGTATCGGAACGTTTTAGTTTAGAAGTTTTATAGATACTGAAACATCAAATAGGGGATAATACTTGGCTCGCATTGTGTGTGTGATACATTGAAGTAATTAAATTAAGCTCAAAATTGTCATTTTTCAAAAGGTAAGAGAAAATCACTCATAAATCTAGTCTCAAAGACAAATATTTTTATAAATATTATGTTATTACATACAAATAATTTTTTTTTGTTTGTGTTTGTTCTAAAAAAAGAAAGCAAATGTCACGTTAAATTACATGATACTAGCTTTGAACTCACACAATGGAAGAAATATACTGAAATATCAACCCTTTCTATTCTCCGTCATACAAAAAAAAATTACAAATCCATTTATAAAGCTCTTTTTCTTTTGTGTTATATGCTTTAAATAAAAAAAAATTTAAACATTCAAAGGAAATAAAGATATGCGACAACCTGATTTCTGAAAATATCTCCGACTTGTATCTTGAATAGTATGATGCATTTAATAATGCTCTTATAATGTTAATGCATTCTACTTCAATGTAATTTCTATTTTCCATATACTATTTTCCTAAATGCATTCTATGGTAATCTTTTCTATAAATACAATAAAACATTAAGCAAAAGTTTCACGCAAACATCTCATGAGAGCTTATTTTCCATGTTCTTACGGTTAAACAGGATAGGAGGTACCTTAATAAGATGACTCAACTTTTACCTTTGTGGTTTGTATAGTTATACAACGCCTTTAACTATACTAACTAGAGATTATAAATTAGCCTATTTAGTGCTTTATGTTATGATAATAGTTTGATAAAAATTCGTAGGAAATACGTGAATTAATTTAAAGGATCATAATGCTGAGGAAAAGTTCAAATCATATCCTGATTCAAAAATAAATGCTTTTGTACATATTTTGTTTCTGTTTTTCGAATGATTATAGCGTCTTTTGTATGATAATTTATGCATTCGTTATCTAACAATATTACTTAAAAGTAAGTGCATTCCAGAAGTGTTATGAAGCACGACACAAATTAATATAATTCCGTCTTGTCTTGAGATTTAACTTGTAAATTTAGTAGCCGTCTTTTTGCAATTTTCATATTCCATTTAATATACAGTGAAAATTGCTAGACACGACACCGAAAGGACTGAAACATTTTTTCGTGTTAAAGGATATTTAAAAAAAATGATCAACAAAATTCTTTTTATTAAAGTTTACTTTATTAACATAGATATGAATGCATGCATACATTTAATAAAAATCAAACAAAACATTCACAAGAACTTAATTAAATTTAATACAAAATTTTCACATTTTTTGAAAAACAAAATTATACAGTTTTTGGAAAATAATCTGAGAATTTTCTTTGCATTGTATTTTTAGCTTCAAATTGTTCGATATCGTCCATTTTGTTATTCATTTCACCATTGGAACGAGCGACTAAATAACTGCGCACATTTTTTATGACGTTCCTCATTTCGGATGCTGTGGGAACAGGAGCTGCATTATTCATTTCATTTTTGTCGTCGGAATCTGTATCAATGATATTTTTTTAGCTTTCAACAAGCTTCAAAATGTCTTTGTTTGCCATCAATTATCATCATCTACTGCGAGGAATTCTTCCGATAAAAGAATATGACAGTACAATCAGGCAGGTATTTTCTGTAATTTGTTCCTTCCCAGAAAAAAAAATCTTTTCGTTTTAAGTGATTTTCGTTTCCTGTTAAAAGAAAAAAAATGCATGGAAAATACATAGTAGTTTGTTGAGAGCGTTGCATTATTTCGCGTTAACCGATATTTAGTCTTAAGCGTTATCACGTTAAACATATTTCACTGTATCTATATAGTCCCTGTAAGAATACGATGAGCTCCAAAATAAATTTAGTGCACTAAATCTTAATATAAATACAAAAATCCTAACATTTTTACGTAAAAACATGTTTACCCTATTTCCTTGAAAGAGTTATCGACAACCTACTGCAGTGTTTGTACATCAACTGTGTTCCACAAAACCCTGGGGTTCCTCGAGTAATATTAAAAAATTTGAAAAGAAGCTATAAATATGTATGCAAAACAGATTCATGTTCTCTATGGAGTTTGTGTGACCACAAGTATCTAAACAGAATGTGGGAAGAACAAAAAAAAAATTCGGTGCCGGACAGCCACTTTTTAGTAATTTTTTCTACTATTTTTATTATAATATAATTAAAAAATATTAATTTTTTTTTTTACTTATATTTATTATCTACATTGCGAATTATTCTGCTGTTTATGGTCCTGGGTTCACAAAATAATTTTATAGTAGTTAGTGTAATGTTTTTTAAAATTAAGTTGAATATAATATATTAGATTTACATGACAGTGTTAAAATTATACAATAAAAACCCTTTTTTCCATTTTTGCTTTAAAAAAAACGAAATAAAAACATTTTCAAAAAAACACCTATATAAACACCTGCAAAATAATATTTCCCATCCAAACATGAATGGAGAAATCAGAAGTCTTGCCAAAGAAGGAAAAGAAGCACCTTATCTACGCATCAACTATTTTGACATTAAATTCTAAATTTAAACGGGAAAAAAATTTCCTAAAGGAACGCCTTTTGAATACAAGAAATTTCCATAAAAGTTAAAAATTTTAACAATTAAATTTAAATTTAAAAATTTTCACAAGGGGAACAAAAACAAAGTATAGAAATCAGAAATATGGGTTGGGCTGCAAAAAAACCTTTAAAAAAAGTCTTAACTTCGACAATTTGTGTAAAAAAATGGAAACATATCCCAGTTACTTAAAAAATAATGTGGTTTAAAGGGTCACCTTTTTTTTGAGTTTGGCGGAACCGTTTAAATTTTAATTTTAAAACAGTGGGAAATTTTTGGGTTTTTTTTAAAATTTTTAAATTATTGTAAGAATCGTATTTTTTTTTAATGCATCTTAAAACATAAAGGAACGTGATGATAAAAATTCCACATATTTTTTGGGGACCAAAATTTTCCTTTTTTTGGACCAATTTCCAATAAATTTGTAGATGGGCACCTGCAGCAAAGAATTAATGCTGTTAACGAGTAAATTACATTAAATTGATGTTAAAAATTTTTTTAATAAATAAACCGTATGTTTCTTAAAAATTTGCCTTTATTTAAAAGTAACCCCAATTCTATTGATCTACTTTAAACATTATTTTTTTAAAATTTTTTTTTTTTTTTTAAGGCCCTTTTTTATTTATTTATTTATTTTTTTTAGGGGGTTTAAAAATTTTAAATTTTTGGGGTTCCCTAGGGGTTTTTCCAAGGCCCACTACCTTAACGGGAATCCACAACACGTCAGAAAAATAACGATTAAATTAAAGTTTTAGATGTCTTACGTCCTTTTTATTTATGAATATAAACTTTTTACTTACATTTATTGTCTCATCGGCTAACTGAGATTAAATTTGTTACCTTTTTTTCAATAAAAAATGACTTATTATAAATAAGCAAACAATGACAATACACACATTTTCAAATATTTTATAACTTCAGAAATTTACATAAAATTAAAAAACCGGTATCGAAAAATAAACTTTAGAAATCACAACTCAGAGGAATCATTAGGCCTCTGTTAGATTTATGGTTTGAAGCCTTTGAATGTCGTGAGTTTTAAAACATTTTTGAGTCCATTTTCTTAATACACAATAAATATTGGCTGCAATTTTTACTTTGCTTACTTAATTATCAAACTTTAAATATATCATTGCTAAAACTGAATTTTTGGTATTGATAATTATTCTACTAAACGTCTCTCTCTTTTTCTCTTGACATTATATATATATTATAACTACACAATAACCTTATCGTAACTTTTTCTTTAAAGGAAGCTAAAACCGACTGTGTGTGTGTGATACCTTGCAATGAAATTATTATGAAATTGAAAGTGCATATGCATATAGATTATAAATCAGTGTAAAAGAAATTGACATTCTTTTTCTTTCTCTTTGTTTCTCTTATAATTATTTCATGCAAGATCATGCCAATCTCGGTCAGAAGTCCCATGCTTTTAAATACTTCAAAACTCAGTTTTATTCATTTATACATTATAATTGAGATTTTAAAGTTCAATCTGTGACGGGGCTTTATCGCTACTTCCACTAATTGTCCTTTTGGGATTCTTTGGGGCCAGAATGGCAATTCTTTCCAACCAACTCAAGAAGAGAACGTGTTTATGTAAATTAGGAATCATATATATTGGGGAAGGTTAGCATTCGCGAAAATCGCTAAGTGGAGAAGTAATGCTAGAAGTGATCGCTAAGTGAAGTGAGATAAAGTCTAGAAGAGTCTTAATTCTGGGATTTGACCTAACAGTGCCGGTGTAGATAAGTCAAAAGTGGGTCCGAGACCAGCGGAGCATTGCCTAAGCCAGAGCCAGCCAGATTAAAGGTTGAATTGACGTTTTAAGGACCTTAGCTGTTTACCCAGGAAATAGCGTTAAACTAATTCATCTAAACTATAAAGATAGTGCGGATAATATTAAGTTAGGAATTAATATATAAATATATATTCAATTGTTAATTGCGCTAATTATCGGTAATACGTGTTGCGTCTACTCACTCTTGATCAGCATCCTCTTAGACTAGTATTGTTGTTGTGTTATATATAAACTACCCGAAAATTCAACTTCTTACACCAAGAGGTTGAATTTTCTGGTAGTTTTTACACTATATGTAAGATCTTTTTTCATCAGGATGGTTTTTCATGCCCTTGTAATGATAGTCTTGCGATTGTAAGCGTTATTACTCTTGAGGAGTCGAAGTCCGTTCGTTATGAATGGTTTCTTAAAGGAATGAGTCTAGATCTAGTCACAGCGGTTGCATCAGCGAGTAGGATGCTGATACAAGGTTGATCATGGTATCTTGCTTCTTTCGCCAAAGTATCAGCACTCTCACTTCCTTCGATATTTACCTCTGTACGGGTATTCTTTGTAGCTCACAGGATCTCCCTTTATAATGCATCTGTTCTAGGAAATTTAAGGTATCCGTCTACGTTCGAACCTAAAAAGCATAAATGGATATTTTCATGAAATTTTGTGTCACTTAGATTAGAATCATGTATAAAATTGTTTTAAGGACATTTTGACAAAAATTATTTAAATACAATATTTCGGCAAAACTGACTTACAAAATCTTTTCCAATGTTCTTTTGGAAAATTTTTATTATAAATATTTTGCCTGTATATAGCTCAGACCTCTGTACAGAGGCTCAGCTATGATTTTTGAAAAATTCACATTATTTTCCGAGTCACAACCCATTGAAATAATTATCGGCGTTTTTTTTTTAAAATTGCTCCCCTCTGTTGTCGTAAGACATGGATAAACCGACTTCTAAGTTCAAAAATTCTAGTTGAGCCTCTGTAGAGAGGTCTGAGCTATATACAGGTAAAATATTATTGTAATAGAAGCCTTTTTCACAAAAGGAGAATATTTTGAAAATGGGCCATTCTATGTTCATTTTTTGTCAAAATATTGTACTTAAATAATTTTTTATTATAATGCTATTCTTAAAACAATTTTACTTACATTTTCTAATCTAAGTGACACTAAATATCATAAATATTATCCATTTATACGCTGTTGCAAAAAATCACGGTTCCGAACGTAGTCGGATCCCTTAATGAGTAGGGGATGTGTGTTTCTCCATTTATGATGGCTAAGACAGATTTAGAATCGAAAGGATTCTTTAATTGTAACCCTACGCATATTGCAAAATATTCATCGGTTTACAAAATAATTTAATGCATAGTATTTTAACAAATTCATTTATAATTTTATAATTTTGGAAATTGATGCATTTAAATTCTTTCTCACAGTTGAACTTATTTAATTTAATAAAGGGTATTCAAATTCAGATATAACGAGCTCTAATTTTTATAACGTGCTCAAAATTAGCTTTGTGATCAAGTTCAGTTTCTTAATACTTAAACCATAATCTAGCATAGAATTTTTGTAAAGTGTCTATTTTTATCGATACTCTGTTATTGTACTAATTTTGAGGTTATTGCTTAGATTGAATGGTATTGTTACCTCACTAGACTTTAATTATGCATTGAAAGATATTTAAACCTCATTATAATACAAAGTTGAGAGTTAATTATTAAATTTAACACACAAAGAGGAATCTGTTTCGTGATTCATTTTATCACTAAAATTTAATAAACTTAAAAATTAGTCTTGTCAATGCTTAAGTTTCGGAAATTGTTTAAATATAAAATTAATAAATTTCTTAAAAACGAGAAGGAGGAAACTGCTATGCCTCTGATAACAAAGATTCATGCTTTGAATACTAAAAACATTTGACTTTTTTGTTCCGTAAAATATAGTGGTTGTTGTGGTAGCCTAGTGATCATAGTCACGACCTCGTAGTTGGAGCATCATGAGCTCGAGCTCTAGTGCCTCCTGATGCGCGTGGCTCAAATGTCCTCTCATTGGCTGATGTGGTAGTTTGGAGAGGGAGGTGCCAGTTCAGATGTCGTCCTCGTCATTTGACCTAGGCTCAAAATTACGAGATCCTTCACCAATAATCCTTGTGTTGCTTTCTAGTACGACGTTAATAAACATTCATTCATTCCTTAAAATTCCAGAAAAATTTAATTGTTTCGGTTTTTTAAATTTTAAATTATAACATTAAGAATGATCGAAGTTATCCAAAATCCTAATCAGGTTCTGAAATTATAAATATCTCATACATAATTCGCACCTGTTTTCTTGTTTAATTGCATGTAAGTATGATATTAGACTCATGTCCAAAACTAAGGTCACAAACATAAAATCTGTGAAAATTGATGAACTATTCAGTTCGTTGCCATGAGAGAGAGAGAGAGAGAGAGAAATTTGGCACAGAAACATGCCACAATGTGAGAAAGAGTATATATAGCAACAAAACAATATAGAAAAGATTTTAATTTTGAATTAAAGTAAAGGTTTTATCAAAAAGTGGAAACTCGTGAATTTGAGACAAAGCATTTAACTCGGGAAAAGTCTGTCTAATATGGAGTGAGACCACTGTGAACTGCTGTATAAGCCTCACAACGAGCTGCCATATTGTTTGTGAGGATGTAAATAAGTATCTGTGACAACAAAGCCTATTTTTCCAAAAAAGCAGGACGTTTAATTCCTAGGGGGAGGGGTTCCAGGGAGGAGAACTAAGCTGAGAAATGTCATTCCCTAGGCCATCCCAAATATATTCAATAGAATTGTTATCCCGAGACCTCGAGGATCAATCCATACGACGAATATTAGTTCCTTCATGAAATTCATCAACAATGTGAGTTCTGTGTTTCCGCGCGTTATCATCCATAAAAATGTATTCAGGGCCCATAACACCCAGATAAACCTCATAAAGCTTTGGGATCTCATCCTACCTGTAGCTGTGATTTCTCAGTACCCTCATCGAAAACATACAGTGGTGTACGACTAACCAACTTTATCACCGCACACAAGGTTCCCTTTGCTACCAAATCTGTCAATTTTTGTTAAGTAAGAGGAATAGAAACGCACACACACAAGCTTCAATTTCTCTTTAGGTGAAGGTTCAAGATAATCCTTTTAATGTATTACATTTCGACTCATCACTGAAAAGAACTTGCCATCATTCTTGGGGTGTCAAACGACTGATGTTTTCAGCACCACAATATCCATTCTTTCCTGCTGGATACAGTCAAAGTGACGTACCAGTCTGGACACGGGAAGGGGGTAGGGTATAAAGGCCAATCTCTGTAAGCCGTCTGTTGACTGTTTGCCTAAAAATTCTTCTTCCAGACACAGCAGCAAGGTCACAAGCAAGCTGAGGAGCCATTGTCCGCCTCTGTCTTCATGCGCTTAATACACATTTTGCGATCCTGTGCAGATGTCAATTCTCTGTGTCAACCATGGTCGACCTTTCTGGTGACAGTACCACTTGTTCGGAATTGTTTCCATAACCGGGAGACCTCTTGAGGTCACTTGTACCCATCCAGCCACCTCCATTTGAGACTAGCCAATTTCAAGCCTGCCAACAGCTCTCCCTCTAAAGAAGTCTTCTAAGAGATTGTGATAAGTCAGTCCCATTGCAAACAGACTAACTTGTTTGCTTTAATGTAATATACACAAATCTAGCAAAATTTTCATATGCTTTAAAGGTCTCAATCCAGTAATTCTCCAAAAACTAACTCTAAACAAGATCTTTTCCTAAAATGAAGATTGATATTGTACTATCCATCTTCAAAATATATAAAATACAAATTCTATCAGTTTTTCTTGAAGAATTTCAAAATTATGACGAAAAACATGGTTGTGACCTTAATTTTGGACATGAGTATACTTTTGAGTAAATATATATTTCAAAACTCTATATTTCTCCCAAATTTATAATTTTCTCAATTATTACCATAATTATATAGTTTTGTCTTAAGAATCCAACCCTATTTTTATAGTTAATAATGCATAGCAAAGTGCTATAAGGTGTGTCAATTCATTATCCTGTAAAGAACTTTTAAGAGGTCTGCTTAAACTGATTATAACTAAAATGTGCTATACAATAATATATTTTAGTACATTTCTGTTGTAATATTAAGAAGCAGATATTTTCTTTAAAATAACATTGCTTATCAACTATCTTATATATTTTTTATTACAAAATTCTGTTGGACAATATTAAATTATTTTTAGCAGCATTGAATTATTTTTTACGAATGTTAAAGCCATCGACGAATATTTTGTAATATTATTGTGTTTCTTTGAGCATTTTCGTCTTATTAATTTAAATATTTGCATACAAATGATGGTATTCTAAATATTGACTTCATATAGTATTTGAAAACCTTAAACCTCAAATAAAAACTATATAATAAAACTCATTTGAAATTTAAGAAAAAGGAGGAAAAATGAAAAAGAAGACTATTTTAAATGGCAATGAACCACAAATCTCAGTTACTGAAATTTCAGAATACTAACAAAATTTATAGTTTTCTTTGAATTATGTATGAGATTTTTCTCTCTAATTTTTTTACATCTCATTACTCCATTTATAAGAATTCTAAATCTCTTTTATATAGCAACTTTTCTACTCTCAAAAAGAGTTTTTCATGAAATTCAGTCTCACAAATTCTCTTTCCTTACTACTAAGCCAAGTTCCCGCTATACTTATTGAGGTCCCGAATACTGACAAAAAAATTACTGTCCAATAATCAATAATAATTTTTTAATAAAACTTGTTTATTTGATGCTGTGCAATATTTTAGAATGCATATTTTTCTTGACTCTTTGTAATTCGAATATATTTATGTTGTTGTTATCTTTAAATATGATAAGAGTACTATAGTTAACTTATTTATTTGAACAATGTAGTAAAATATTCTTAGAGAGAGAGTTTAGTATTTATTAAAAATTTGAATTCATTTAATGAACATCTAAAGACATCTGACGAACAGTAAAGTTTTGATAAAACTGACTTTTATGCATTGTTTGCATAAATTCTACAGCAGGTGTAAGAAACATCTGTCCATTTTTTCTGTGAAAATGAGTTATATCATTTATTCCCTAATTAAAGTATTTTTCAAAGCATGTGAACCATTCTTGAACTGTATTATCTTTCCATCTTTTAGAGGATATGCAACATCCAAGAGTTTGTTATCGAGTGCAAATATAAACACATTTTCTGTCAATTCTCCTACTTTGATTTCATCTGGTAAACAAGCTCTTTTGAAAACATCAACCCGAGGCAGTGTATTAAATACATTTTAATGATTCAACTCACGATGGAATATTACACTTTCAGTCCCACGTGTGATTCGGCAAAATTATCATTATGTAACTTCAAAAAGGACCTTAAGGTACGAATCATTTCTAGAAAATAAGCAAATACTTCACAAATCTGTCATAAAGAACCACACATTTAAGATTAATAATTCATTTTGGAAATTCATGAGTTGGTAGACTTAATTGATCTTGATAGACCTTATTATTTTTTTTACAGGATTTCCCTTAAAGGTTTGGGTTTAATTAATAGACCCAACAGTTGAAGGATCAGTCATTAAGCGAATTTTATTTAATTTAGGTAACGGCATAAAATCTGTGAAATGAATACATATTATTTCAAGACAATTTTTACTCTGATTTTATACCTGCAACCGAAGTTTTAAGGTAAATTAAACCTATGGAAAATTTCTCTTATTTTCTTATCATTTTTAATGGCAAATGATTTCTAATCATAAAACGAAACACTTTTTGTCAGGAAAGTTAATTAAGTCGAAGGTATCAAATAGGTCACATTGAAGGTCACAGTTTAGCAGATTATGGTGTAGTGTTTGATATGACAGTCGATTCTTTAATTGCGCAATTAATATTGGGTTCAGCTACCAGAGCACTTGCATATGTCAAAATAAAGAATAATAGCTGTACATTTCGAAATGGTGTATCAAAGTCTCATTCTTAATATATTTAATTGTGTAATTACATGTATTTAAGTAGGTATTTCTAAACATTTTGATAAATTCTTATCGACATATTTGCAGCAATTAACAACCATTTTTTAAGGTTTTGATGCCTTTTTAACCTAAATTTGTGCCGGAGGGATTGTGAGTTAAAACGCTATGTGATTCCAAATACAACAACTTTTACACTTCAAAGTGGCTGCAGTAATCAAGTGGTCATGGTCGTGAACTCGTGACTACTCTTGTCGAGTTGCTGGTTCGAACCCTTATATCACTGAAGACTCGCCGTATAGAGGG
Organism: Trichonephila inaurata madagascariensis; assembly: GCA_019973955.1. NCBI lineage: Eukaryota > Metazoa > Arthropoda > Arachnida > Araneae > Nephilidae > Trichonephila > Trichonephila inaurata. The sequence goes on along the minus strand of BMAV01011691.1, from coordinate 403,539 downwards.
GCTGATGCCTGTTAAATGAGTTGAGACTTCAAGTAGTCTCGTTAGCATGATGTGAAAGTAAGAGAGGGGTCAGGTGTCGCCACGATTACTTTGCCGTGGTTCAAATTTACGAGGTCCGTCGTCAATTGCGAATCGTATGAAGGATGTCAGAATGTAGAGGGAAGTCTAAGAGCCACCAGACATTAATACCACCCTGACTTTATAACAATATCGTAATACTTAGGAATTGTGTAATATATTTATTATATTCCTACTCAAGAAGCTTAATTACTTATATAGTGTCGTCCTTATTTATTGCTAATAATATTTTTTTTCATTGGCATCGCAATAACTTAGAGATAGTGGCCAGAAGTGATAGAACTGAATCATTGCTTAGGGTTCTAGCTTCACCAAAAGCTATAGCGAGAAATAAAATCGTTATCCTTAACTAATCTTCCTGAGGCGCTGCTGTAGCAGCAGTTACCAAGTGGTCATGGCCACGAACTCGTGATTGGCGTTTTTTCTGTCAGGGTCATGGGTTCAAATCTCGATGCCGCTGAAGACGCTCTGTGTAGAGCGGCTGATGCACTTTAAATCCGTCGAGTCTCGTCCAGCTTTGGTATTGTTCACTTTACTTGAACATGGTATAAATTTTCGAGGTACGTCAATAGCCCTCGTGTCGTTGGACATAAAATAAAATAAAATAAAATGTTCGCCTCAAAATATCTAATATCTTTCAATGGCACAAATACAGTCGAACCACCATATAACTAACCTCTATTTTAATTTTTCTATTTTGCGAACTTTTTCCTGGAACCAAGAACATTTTACTATTTTCTTCATAAAGTAAACTCCACAAATAACGAAGTGTGCTTTCTTTTCAACGAACTTTTTCTCTTGTGATTCAGTTTCTTTTCTCCCTATTTTTAAAATATTTCAGGACATTTTTCAAATTATTCACTCTTTTAATACATTTCATGGGTATTTGTGATCTTGAAATGGTTTTTTACTCTCAGAGAGCGATAAAATTGACATAATTTCCCTAACAAAAAAACTCAAACAAAATTGACAGATTTTATCAGTAATTAAATTTAAGGGCGTATGTGGTAGTTTTTGCATGTTTAAAATTACTTGTAGGCTTAAAATTAGGAGAGAGAAATGTTGTTATAGAATTCATTAATTTTAACATAAAATTATTTTTTAAAGTTGAAAATAATGCAGTAAATTTTTGGACAATTTTTATGGGTAAAATATATATAATGAATAGTTATTAATTGCGAATATATAATTACTCTTCAAAATAATAATTGCGTTTATAAATTTACAATTTGTTTTATAAGATTTTTCTAAAGTATACTAACTGGTGAATCTCTATTTAGCGAATTTTCTATACAACGAACTCTCTTTCGGGATACAGTGACTTCGTTTAATAGTGGTCAGACTAATATTTATTTATTTTTGACAATGGCATAAAAGTTACTGTATGTTGGCTGGAGCAAACATTCATTTAAAGGATAGACTGAAAAACAAGGAATCATTAGTTATTCATTTTTTCAGCATTAAGTATTTAAGTGTAGTGAAATACGTTTAGCATGAAAACGCTTAAGATAAAATATCTGGTTAACACGAAATAATACAACGGTCACGACAAAATGCTGTGCGTGTATTTTCATGCATTTCTTTCTCTTAACCAGAGATGAGAATCGCTTAACACGAAAAGATTTCCCTTCTCTGAATGAACAAAATACGGAAAACACGAACCGAAGTTTGAAAAAGTTTTCATATTATTGGACTGTCCTACTGTATCATAGAGATAATTCGTTGCAGTAGATGATGATAATGTGTGCACAGCCCCAATTATGGTAGACAATGACATTTTCGAGTTAATTCACAGCTCAAAAGACCAATGATGCAGATTTTGATGAAGAAAATGAAAAGAATAATGCAGTGTTCCCATGTCATCCAAAATGAGGAACATCAGGTAAAGTATGTGCAGATATTTAGACGCACATTTCTATGGTGAAATGAACAACAAAATGGACGACATCGAACAATTTGTGGACAGTGTGATGCTGAAGAAGACAATGCAAAGAAAAATATCAACTTATTTTCAAACTAACTCAGTTTTGTTTTTCAAAAAAACTTGAACATTTTGTATTTAATTTTATTTCTTGTGAATATCTTTTTTCAATTTATTTTTATTAAATACATGCATATATGCATATCTTTGAAAATAAAAAGTATTCTAAGAAACTTAATTTTGTTGAATATATGTTTCTTTTTTGCAATATCTTGTAACACGAAATTCTTTTAACACAAAAATGTTTCAGTCCCTCAGTTTCGCGTTAAGCGATTTTCTCTGCGTTTGCTTACTTGTATTACGTATTGAAATATCAGACGTTGCGCTGAAGCATAGATCCTTCTGCAGTTTAATGTTATGAAATTATTTTGAATGGAATGAGTAGAATAATAAATATATATATAAATAGAAATGGAACGCAACAACGATTCATTGTAATATCGGAATCATCTGACCTCCAAACATGCTAAGAATGAGATAAATTAACAGGAAATGGTTTAAAATATATTCAAGAAATACAAAAGACATAGTTGTTCAAAATCAAATTTTTGAATAATTGGATCCTATCTACAGTCATTTCTTCGAGATGCATTTAAATTAAGGTAAATGCATCCTACCAATTGGAAAAACCCTTTTTTTGAGTGTATGAACTTTACTTTAATTTTACTTTTTACAAGAAACTGTTCACTGTTATGGTACATTTTTGAAAATTAAGTTTTTGCTAATAAAAATTATTTTGAATGGTCACGTAAACATGCACACATTTTCCTCTCAATATATCACATTTTCGAAGCATTTCACTCTAATTCCCTGGCTTACAAAACTGGACGGCCGCGGTAGCCGAGTGGTATAGGTATCGGACCGTGGCTTGCCTTGTAACGAGTTCGAGCCCAGTACCACTAAAGACCCGCCGTGTAGGGCAGCGTGCGTTAAATCTGTCGAGCGAAACGTCAGCTTCCGTTGGTGTGGTGTAGTAGTTAGGAGAGGGGTGCCAGCTAAAGTCAATAAGCCCACGTCACTTGACCGTAGTTCGCCAATTACGTGGTCCGTCTCCAAAAGCCCTCGTGTAGCTAAACAGTGCGACGTTAATAATCAATCAATCAATCAATACAAAACTGGACAAAGTAAGTAAAGCTTATTGTAGTTAAGTTGAATAACATTTTTGATGAATTTCAAAAATAAAAAAAAGAACTAATGAGTGGTTAGAAAGGTGATCTGAAAATATTCTGGATGCAACTTCATGGGATTTTCTTGCTTAATCATGACAAATGGAAGCAATGCATAAGACTGAAGTGAACTAAACTCAGTGGTGCAACAGTTTACGTGACATTAGCCACTGGGGTGCATGAGCAGATGTTTCGATCAAATGGTCAATCTAATGCAAAATCTCCAGTTTTCAGTTCCCAAGAAAGCTTGGTACTCATTTATAGTGGCATTGAAGGGATGAAAGACTGAGTAGACCTCGCCCAGCCCGGATTTGAACTCCGAACCTGTGGCGTGGGAGCGCTCTCGATACACAACCACTGCGCTTCATGCATAAGACGAATAACTTGAAAATTTTATGTTTCACACTTAACTTTTATCAAATGTGAAAAATGCAAAGTATAACTTTGTAACTAAAAAGATTTCTTACAATTCTAGGATGTAAGTAATAAGCATTTTTTTGTGGTTTGTGTTACCATTCGTATATTAGTTATTGATTATATATTCAGCTATTAAAAAGTTATGTGTACCAGACGTATTTTATTATTTTTTATTGTTACTTAGATTGGCTTAGTGCTACTGTATTTTTGGTAGATTTATTTTAATATATCTGCAACGTTAACCAAGGATGTTTAAGTCAATTAAGTTTTTATAATATGTTTGAATAATTAAATAATTTTCAAAAACGCTTAAATGTTTAAAATACAAGCTTTGCCCAGCTTTGTTTCTTATTTACATTTATTCTGATTTAAATTAAAGAAAATTACTTTAAGTGGGATTTTGTTGCTTTAAAATAAAAAAAACTACCCATCTATCGATATATAATTTTAAAACATCGATATATCTGCATTTGTAATTTTCTAACCAAGTTGCAACATGAGTTTTTAAGAGACTTTTAGAGTTTCATCATAGTTTTTAATTAAATATTTCTCAACTACCTATTGTACCTATAACATCTTTCGTAGAAAGAACAAAGAAAATTTAAAATTGGATTGACCTCCAAGTAACAAGTTTTACCGAATTCAATTAACTCAATGAATACAAAATACAAAGTAATCCTATTTACTTAAAGAAAATCAAGCGATTTCCAATGAACCAGAACTTTCAACTATTCGAAAGACAAGATGTAACAAAATATCCAATCGACCACTGGTGACCTCTAAATTTTTAATTTATGAAACTGGGCGGAAATACTTTCTCTCTCCCTTCAACTCTTTGCCCTTGACATCTGAAGTGATTAACATTTCTGACTTGGAAAATATTTTCGCATAAATTAACTCTTTCTTTATTCTGTGTTCTTCCAAAGGAGGAGACTCTTCTAAAACAAAAGAGTTTTATTACAGAACTCGTATGGTAAGCAGATTTTTCATAAACGATAGCGTGATCTCAGCTGTAGGTCAGTCCCAACCCCTCCCTGGGGCCACCAGAGGTCGAATTAAGTAAATTTGTTGTGTCGAGGTGAGACGAATTGTAGAAGTCACAACACAAGTGGCGAAAAAAAAACGTCACGAACCACAACCCAGATTGTGACCTCTATCGTTGTGTCGTCATATGAGTGAATGGTGTAAGATAAGGTCAACCTACGGGTGTTGGAAGAAAATTTCATTCATTCCGGGCTAAGAGAGAACGTTTTGTAATGGAAAATGTTAGAATTTTTTGTACTTGTATGCCTTTAATGAATAGCTAATTTATGTTAAATATTTAGAAAGAATTTTAGTTGCTAAAACTGAAATTCTTGGTTTGAAAATGATTTAGTGAGGGGTAAAAATTGTAAACAGGAAATTAACCTTAATTGAATTTGTGTTACTATGGTGATGGAGTTGAATTTTGGGACAAAATGCGACTTAAAAAAATGAAAGACTAATTAATAAATAAAACGTGCCAAGATAATTTAAAGGTCTAGACCAGACACAGGAAATATAGGTCTCGTTCCACATTATCATAAATATTTTAATAAATAATGTTAAAACTTATGTTTTTTTACTATAAAAATATATACCGTAAAATCCGGCGTATAACGCGCACTTTGAACGCAAAGAATAAGATCGAAACTTAAGGGAGCGCGTTATAACCCGGGTATAAAAACGATAGCTTTAAAAATAAAAAAAGACATGAGCATAAAAAAAATTTGCTTCTACATGTATCGAAATACTTTTTTTTTTTTTTTAAAAAAAAAGAAAGAAACGACTTGCTTTATGAACTAAAATAGTTGCAGTTCTAGAAGTATACTATTTTTTCAAAAGTCTGGAATAATACCTCGAATAAATGACCAAAACATAAAAGCAATGTATACAAATATTTGAGATTTCTTCGTTAAAAAAGGGAGTGCGCGTTATACGGCGAACATACCTAAAAATTAGAAAATTAAAAAGTATAGGTGTGCGTTATATGCCGGATTTTCGACGGTATATGTATAAAAATATGTAGTTTCACAATCTCTCTCATTTATCTAAGTAAAATAAAAAAAAAATTGTAATGGTATTTTGAGAAAATAGCAATACAGATAAACTATCATTACTTATTGGACAATACATATTCTTTCGGGGGAAGGGGATATTCACATTTTTAAAAAATTCTTTAGTTTATATATATATATATATATTGGATAAATTCACCATCATCACTAAAATTTTATTTAAAAACTTTAAAGAAAAGGCAAGTAATTATTCTTTTATAAAACTTCATTTTCGGGGATTTGATCAACACTTTAATGACTCGAGGATTCGGTATAAGAGCTAAAAAAAACACAGGTTTGTTTAATTTTATTATTTAAAAATTATTATTAACGTAAAAGCCGAGAGCATTTAATTCTATTATTGAAAAATTATGTTATTAAAGATTTTAAAATTTGAACAAACGAGAAAAAACAACTAAGTTAACGTTTAGTAACATCACACTTTAAGGTAATGCAAGGACTATTAGCGACGGACCTCGAAATTTTGAACCATGGTCAACGACACCTGCGCCACCATCAAAGCCAACGAAACAATATTACCTTAACAAGATAATTTTGCATAACAATGAAAAAAAATAACTTTTTTTTAAACTTCAATTAAGTGTACAAATACATTTTTTATATAAGTATCTCAATCATGGAATGTTTGAGGAGTATATATTAAGTTGTAGAGGTAAGATTATGAGCTTCGCTATCGAATAGAGGGGGGGAGTATGCTCAAATAATCCCAGTCTAGATTCCTCAAAAATCTTCATATTAAGTGATATGGACTATTGCATGTTAAATGAAGAGGGACTGTTACAGTTTTCAAGTGGATTGGAAATAAAATGGCGAGGTACACTTGCTCAGGCATCGTCCTTGTCACTTGACCTCGGTTTGTTATCGCAAGATCTGACTCGCCAATAGTTTCCTTCGAGTTCTTGAGCAATGTCAGTTCAAACAGACTTCTGGGTTCTTGCAGTAACTTAGTTGGCAGAATAACTCATAGCCAACAGGTTACAGATTTGAATATTGTCATTCCAAAGACCGGCGCGCATCTAGTGTCTATTTCGGTACCTGACTGTTGTTCAAAACTGTGAGCAGACTGTGATGTTTAGTTTTCTATCAAACCATAATGATAATTCAGAAATTAAATTTTGATTTCCAATTAAATTTTTTAAAGTTTAAGAGAAATTTATGTCGAAAGTGGTTCAGAATTAGGAGGTTCGTCACTAATATATAGCCCTCGTGTTGTTCCTGAGAGCGAAACAAATTAAAATTAAATCAAATATAGAAATTTACAGATACACAAAAACAAATCATGAGAAAAACTTTTAAATGAAAAGTATAAAATATTTTGACAAAGTACAAGGAATTATTGTTTATCGATATATTGATGATTAATAAAACTATGAACTAAGCAACAAAATTATATTAAGAATTAAAATAAAAATGTAGACTGGACATTGCTTGATTTTCTTTTATACATATTTATTTTATACATATTTTCTTCATATTTATTTTGAAATTTATGAGCAAAAATTTCCTAGAAAATATTAATTTTTGTAAAAAAGTTTATAGAGCACTTCATCTCAAAAAAATGAATCAATTTAACATAAAGAACCTGCACAAATAAATAGCTTAGAGACGCGCACATATTTTATATGGAATACTGCCTTTGTTTCCTAATTTATGATTTCCTAAATTTTAATAAAATTACTCGGTTATTGTTTCCTTATTCTTGATATCGCAATAAAAGTTTCTTATTTTCAAAAAAAAAAACTCTTTTTTTTTTTCTGGGTTGGTTTTATTTTATTCAAACTTCATTTATGATTTCATGGATTATAATTACAAATCTGTCCATACAGTCCTTATTGTTGCTTTTGTAACAGAAACAGATGTAAACGAAGACAAACAATTTCCAACACGTGTTTATCATCATTTTATTTTAAATATATGAACATAACTAGAACGTGAATTAAAATTAGAATTAATAACGAGCTTCCGCGACATTTATAAAAACCTCCCAAACACTTAGTACAGCTCTTTTTACGGAAAAAAGTGTCTTTTATCAACAAAACGATCTTCCTCGTGAATTATTCATAAGCAATTTGCACCAAATCACTTAAGGAATTCCGCTTAAATTTAACATAAGAAAAATAAAGTATCCCACTGAGAAATACATACTCATTCATGAATTCAATTTCATTTCTGATCTGTCTTTCTTAAGAAATCTCCCGACCAAAATCATACATTTATCTTAACCCATTCAAATCATCCATTACATAAACGCGTCGGTTATTCGCCATTGTATCTGTCGTGAATATAAATCGCGCACGATATATCTCATATGATTTCGTCTATAATTAAATATGTCATTTTTTGTCATATTCCGGCTTGCCAAGATTAACGACTGTGGTATGAAACTCTCAACGCAAGGTGTATGACTTGTGTGCAACTGACATCTTTTATGGAAAACCATTATCACAGGAAATGATCTACTACTAGGTTCTACTTCTTTTTTGATGATATTATTGGCTTTTATTTATTCCTTTGTGTTTCTTCTGAAATATGAAAAGGGAACCTTATTTTCGATAAAAAGCTAATTGTCGTCAATTTATGTAAATGAAATATATGTAAGAAAGAAAATAAGAAAAAAAAGAATTAGATATATTCTACTTGTAGTTTTTGGTGTAAAACAAATTAAAATTCCATTTTAAAATGGTTTATCAAAAGAAAAGAATTAGTATTTCCTATAGGAAGTGGACATGTGTTTTTGCTAGAAAAAATAAATATAAGTAAAATTATAATTTATATTATTACTATTATTGCAAAATAATTGAAAATTCAAAAATGTTTTCAATTTAGATTCCAAACATTTTTATTCGAATACATAATAATTATTAGCCATATATCATGCACTTTTTTTATTTTTTTATTTTAAGGCCATTTTCAGTAAAGATATAATCCTGGATTTTTTCTTTAAAAAAATCGTTTTCTGTTTTGATTAATCTAAAACAGTTGGAGGATAGTAATTATTTTGAATGTGCCATTTTCTGACTATACTTCAGTAAAAGTTATCATTAATTTTAGAATTTAAATTTATTTCAGAGTTTTTAAATAACATCTGAAAATTTGATAAACATTCCATATGCGTTATTTTTGACGGAATTCTGCTTATTTTGAAGACAAATTTGTTCTGTTTTATGTGGTCAACTCAAACCAACATTTTTCAGGTATTATATTCCAATATGCATAACCTAATTTCTTTCTCGGCTTAAGAAATTGTTTAATATCATTTATTTATTTATTATTCTTTTTTTTACATATAAGTTCGAATTTTGAAAAATAAATGAAAACTTATTACTTCATTTGAAATTAATTTTATTAATAGTGTTATAAATGTTAGACTTTAAGATATAACAGATCAAATTTAATAGAATGAATTGCGTCTCTTCGGAACAAAACTAGGTGATATTTGTTAATTAAAGATTCTTTTTTTAAAAAATTTATATTAAAAATGTTAAAAAATTCAAATCCAGTTAGCTTTATATTAATAACTTCATAATCTGACAGTCTCCAAGAAAATAGCAGGTGTTCCGTTGCTAATTTATAATTTCATTTTTGTTTTTAAAAAAATTAAGAGAGAATAATATTATCATTTGAAGTATTTACTTTCTCATTGTTCTTCGAGAGAAGAAAGAAAATTCTCGTTCCACTTTTTATTAAATGCTTTTAAATTTTATTTCAAGAAAATGCTGTAAAACTTTTTTTGATGCATGTCTTATTCTTGTTAATGCTTCTCAAATAATGGATAAAACTTTTCAGTCCTTTTAATCAAATAAAAAAGCTTAATGTTGACACTTTGAGTCCATAATGCACCAAATGCGGATGTCAGACGAAGGTCTGTTTGAAGGTTTGACATAATGTAAACAAAAAAGGAATACTAGTCTTGGCATTAAAATAATACTAACAATCAAGTGGAGTAAATAATATTACACAAATACTTTTTCTTTTATTATTTTACTAAAACATTAGAAAATAAAAGAAGTTTTTCAAAATCTTGTTGAATAAATTAACGGAATATTTAAAATTACTGCGTCCGGAACAACGATTTTTGAAAAAGCGTGTAAAGGAATCTTTTTTTAATATTTAACGTCAGTTAAACTAGAATATACATATAAAATTGTTTTAAAAATATTATTAAAGAAAAAATTATTTTAAATACAATTTTTGGCAAAAAAGATGGAAGAATGCTATATTTTTAAAACATTCTACATTTATGAAAGTTCTTCTATAATAATAATAATTTTTTTTTTATATAACTCGGTCTAATATACCGGTGTTGAACTAAATTTTGGGGTAAATACATTATTTTCAGACTTACGATCAATTAAAACAACAGCAGGTGTTTTTTTTTTTTTGTTAAAATTTCTCTATCTGGAATAATAAAATATGAATAAATCCACTTCTAAATTATATACATATGTATTTCAAAAATTTTATTACAGCTTATGTATATATTCTAGTGATATAGGCAAAATATTATTATAGAAGCCTTTTCATAGAAAGAAATTGTTTTGGAATCTTTTTTTTTTTTTTCCAAACAAAAAAAAATGCATTTAAAAAAATTTTTCTTGTAATAATATTCATGAAACAACTATATTTATATATATACATATTTTCAAAAGGTTTTCGCTTAGTGTTATTAATATAAAGGGGGAAGGTTGGCTGGCCACAAAACATGTTTAATCCCACTTTTATAAATTATTTTATATATAAGAGCTGTCCTAAGACAGCAATGTTTATAATACTGTAGCATCCATTTTTTTTATTTCTTAACCCTATTTAATTTTAATGGCTTATAATCTATGTCTGGTTTCTTACAATCTCCATTTTTTTGGGTTTTGTTTTATTAATGTTCATCTCTCATTAGTAGAGAATTTACACTATATATAATATTCTAATTCAGATGAAAAAAAAATTATCTATTTATGTGCCTTTTTCAAAATCACGGTTTTTTGAACTTTGTCAGTTACCTTAAAAACTTTTTTATTGTTCTAATTCCGAAAAAGAAGGAAAATTTCAAAATTGCTCTCAAATAATAAAATACTTTAATACGTATTTAAGTCAATTGCAGAACCAAGCTTCGTTTTGCTTTCTGATAGTTAAAAAAAGAGTAATTACTTTACTTAGGAATCAGTATATTATAATAACTTGAAAAATGCTTTCATGAATTGTATTTGATACTTTTCCATTAATGTAAGGATTAAATAACCGTAAATAATGCATATTTTCCATCAAATAAACTGAATCTATACTTTAATTCTTTATATTACGCAAGATAATTTTCTACATCGTAGTTAAGAAAAATAAATATTATAAGATTTTCTGTAAAACGTATTGGCTTTTTTAATCTTGTGATAACAAGCTATTACACATGTTTAAAGAAATAAAAGTATTCTGAAAATTCAAATAGCATTGCTTAGCAAAATTCAGCAATTACTTTATTTCAAAGCATAAGTAACTCCTAAATGAATTTGTAATTAACTGAGATATGGGAGTATACCAAACCATGCCCTAAAATGACCTTTAATAACGCAAGTACTTTCAGTTTTCCTTTGCTTAAAGTTTAAAGGACGTTCCAGATTAAAACTTGAGTTCACTCTTTCGAAAGTGGAAAATATAAAGTTCTTTCGAAATTTAGTTTCAAAGTACTTTATATTACTTTTCATTATATTACTAATGGAAAATCGTTGCGAAAACCGCATTCGATTAAATTCTCTTATTATTCATCATAAAACTTTTGATCATTATACCATAATAACTTAAAAATGATGTATAATGTTAAAATAGATACCAGAAAATACTATAATCAATGTTTAAAGAATTGTTATTAAAACTGAATGAGAGAGAAATGGTGATTCATTAAACAATATACAATCCCACAAATTTGAATGCAAACTATAATTTAACAAACAGCATTTGTATTTTAATTTATTCACTTATTCTGCATTTTTATATATAATCTGTTTTCATATATTTAATAGTGTTATATTACGTTAAAATTTTATAAAATTTACAACTATTTTAAATTGTTATATCAGTCATTACCATATAAAATAGATCATGCAAAAATGAATCATAAAATGTTGTAATTTTTCTAATTGTAACACTCATGTAAAATTATGATTGAAATATATATTTTTGTAATCGTAATACATACATAAAATTATAGTTGTAAAAAGAATTTTGTTAAATATTTAAATTATCTGTGGAAAATATGAGTAACTAAATTGATAAGATGTTTTTCCTTTACAATTTATGTTAGAAATGAAATCAAAGAAAATTATTTAACTAATCATCAAGATATTTTGATATTTATAAAAGTATAATTATGGGCTTTATTTGAACGTCTTGAAGTATCATGTGATGGTTATTTTTAATTAACATAATTATTAAAGAATGATCTTATTTCCTTTTGATTATATAAGAAAAATTTAATCTTTCATAAACTCTCAAAAATTACAATTGTGATTGCCATTTCCTCTCGTACAGAAATCTTGTATTTTGTTTAAAGATATTTTTATGATACTAAATGTTAAATTTTTATGTTAAGAGATGAAATTGTGTTCACGAAATTTCACAACACAGAATACATACTCACACACACACAAAGCTTATTTATTATTATTATTAATTCATAATTTCAAAAATTCCATCGATGTATTCAGTCTAAAGATAATTTCTTTTTAGAATAAAAAAACAATTCGGAAAAAAAGTGATTCTTTAATTATAATACACGTACGTATCCCTATGAGTATTCTATTTTTAGGGTCTGCGAGAAAAGCAATGAAATAAAATGATAAAACTCATTCCTTAAAAAGTAACTCAAAATTCCCTTTTTTGAAGAATTTAAACATCTTTTTTTTTTCAATTAAAAGAGATAGATAAAAAGATTCAGTGCTTATTAGGTTCCAGTATATATAGTACTAACTAGCATAATAATAAGGAAATAGTTATTCTTCTAATTAAAAGCTTGATAAAGTTTTTCTTTGATTCTTATACATTAACATAGTCTTTTTATTACTAGGAAATTGTTTTTTTTATAGTAATTTAAGTTTTGCCAATATTTTGAGTAAGATATTGATAGTACAAAAATCTTTTATAAGGTGCAACTTTGTAAATCGTGAGTTATGTTATTATTATGTTTAATATGGTTTGCTAAATATTTTTTTAATTATTTAAAAAAAACCACTGAGATTATTTTTCTTTAGAAAAAAAATTAATTACGGAAATATTTTTCAAAACACAAGTTAAAGTTCAAAAACTTAGAATTTTTATGGAGACGCATGAGAACTTTTCATCACGAACATTACACTTAACGGTTTTAGTTTTGAAATTTAAATTATCTGCCAATAATATTAACCATTTTCATATAACTTATAACAAAACAACAACAAAAGCTTTGTAACTTCGGAACAGTGCTCAGTAATTCCAAACGGATCTCTCAACTAAAAAAGAACAATTCTTTTTAAAATCAATGTTAATTAGAAGATGGTCTTAGAACAACAATAATCGTTTGTTCTTAACTGTCACAACGACTTCCTGCAGAAGATTTAAGATCGCATTTAGCAACCAGTTCGCTTTTATTTTTCTTGCTGACATGATTTTTAGAGCACACTTATCCATAAACATGAGCCCCATCTGCTAGAACGATTCATTCTGCTAATATTAAGATAAAAGTTTATACAGCTGCAGGAAAAATTTCAGGAGCATCATAAATTTTTATGTCGATGTGGCAATAGTTGTTTCGCTTCTGAATTGTTAATAAGACGAAAAAGACATATTTTTGGAAAAATCGTCTGCTACAAACCGAAATCTAATTCTTAATATATTGTCTACCGCTAAGATCATCAGGAAGTGAAAACCATTAATCAGGTTCGAGTTCCGAAACAAAATAAGAAGAAAATGTTCTGAGATTAACCCACTTTCGTCTTTACTGGTTCATTTTTTTTAAGAATTTCGAGAAAGAATTCATGAGCTTCCATAAAATGAAAAGAACGTGACATAGGTTACGTTCGATTTAATGTTCGGTTTTTAGAAAAGAAAGCGAAAGTACTGCTCTAAAAAGTTGAAGTGAATTGATGAACTTCTGGGAACCGATCTGAGTTATGTTAGAAGCAAATGATAGTAATGAATGTCAAACAGGCGATAATAAAACTCGTATTTTCCTGCCAGTACTGATAAGTTGATTTCTTTATTAGCGTCGCATTACGGAACAACAAGCTAGTACTAGAATTACTGTCTTTTAGAGCAATATTTAATAATATTCGATTAAACACAGAGTTCTTGAAAAACCTTTGAGAATATTTTCATTCGCAGAAATTTACGTTTAATTTTGTGCTTTTGATTAGATATACATTTTTATTTAATTAATATAGTTATTACTAGTGGACCCGACAGACGTTGTCCTTGTACACGCATCCTTAAATTCAAAAATTCCAAATTTTTATGAATAAGCCTTAACAATCTGAACTGTTTTGATGAAAATTTGTATTAAAAAGTTATTACAATATCTAATGTCATTACATATACGGTTATCACAATTCGATAAATCGATAGCGTGTGAGTATGTGTATACTATGAGCGAAGTTAAACGTAGAGGCTGTGTGAATAAAAACAAATTTGTTTTAATTAAAGGTGAAAAAGTTAAAACTCAAACTATTTTATAACAGGTATAAAACTTAATTTATCGTAATGCCATTGGATGTACAATATTTTTGGTTAATCCTTGAGGGGTATAAACAAATAAATTCGATGATTTTCCAACTCTGGAACACGCAACATATAATTTACCGTGAGAAAAGCACGGATTTTCAAAATTAAGCCACAAATCTTCATTGTTTGACCTTGGGACTTATTAATAGTCATAGCAAATTCCAAGTGAATTGGAAGTTGTAAACGTTTAAATGGTATAGGTGAATCTGAAGGAATCATTGGGATCCGCGGTAGAAATACAACTTCACCTTGAAATTTTCCACACACACACACAAAATGGGAAAATCGTTTAAAAATTTAATCTTAAAAATCTAAAGCGAATTTTGAAAAACACTCTTCTCAGTGCACGTCATTAGGACCAAGTAATTATGTGCCAAGTTTTGTACTTCTGAGTTGCTTAGAAGTGAAACATACACACTCTTTCTTTTATTAGTATAGATTTCCGATAAGAAATAATTTTAAATAAAAAAAAGTCTAGCCATGGCGCGCGCGTTTAGGAGGAATTTAGTCACATACACACGCACAGAAGATTTTTATATATAAAGATTTATATCTTCTAGAAAGCTCCACCTTTTTTAATTTGTAAATTATTTGCTTATATATCAAGTGATCTACAGATTGATACAAGGTAAAAACTCATTAAAAAATATCTGAATTTGTCTACGAAATATTTTCTCTTAAAACGGTTTTTAATATATAATATGCATTATTGATAACATTGCGTTTTTATTCTGAACCTTTAACAGAACCTTAACTTCTTTAGTAAGAGATTTATGACTTCAAGCTTCCCCGATGTAGGCTCTTGCTCTAATAATTATAACCAATCAATGAATCTTGAGTCGTACTATAAAGCAACACGAGGGTTACTGGCGACAGATCTCGTAATTTTGAACTTCGATCAAGCAACAAGAGTGACAACTGAGCTGGGACCCTCTCTTCAAACAACCCCACCAAGCCGAAGAGAGGACATTGAGCCATGACAGATTTAACAAGCGTCAGTCCCTTTACACGGAGGGTCTTCAGTGGCATTAGGCCTCAAACTCATGACAAGCCAACCACGAGCTCATGACCGTGACCACTAAAATACCACGGCCATATCTTTTAATGGGAGGAAATTCTATGAAATGTATTATAAGAACTATTAATAGCAGTATATTATATTGCATGCAATTAAAATATTGAAGAAAATATTTATTTCTTCAATTTTTAAAAAGATGAATTTTGTGGTAATAATAATTTTCTAAATTTATGTTCCTTTCTCCGAATACTCCGAAGGCTTTTTTTTTTCACGTTAAAAGAAATTGAAAATGAAAATTTCAATCCCAAGGCTGCGTGAAAAATGAAACATTTTCGATTTCAAGAATTAAATCATCAAATATTCTAATAATTCTAAATATAAAAAAAATAGGTTTTGTTTGGTCATAAAAGTTCTTACATTTCTGACATCAATAAAAGAAGAATGTTTTTAATATTTCAAAAATTCTGTAAGTCAGTTCACAATTTATTGAGAATCAAGAACCTTTTCTTTTTGAGGGAGTGAGTGAATGAATAATTATTCAGCTTCACGAAGGCTTTTAGCGACGGTTAATTTGAGGGAAAAATAATTTTTTGAGGAAACAATTTTTATATAAAGCAACCGTTTAGTTTTTTAGTTTTTACTTATGTAAAGACCATTAATAGCAAACAATCGTTCAAATTTTAGGTCGAATTTTTAGTTTTTATGTGTGTGTACGCTATTTTCTTACGTTTTTCATTAAGTTTCCCTCACAGAATCAAAGCTTGATCCTTTTTATTTTTCGTACAAACTATAATCTTAATTTTGAAACAAATAATTTCAATATCCCACATTTATCAAGAATAATTAAATTAAAATAATAAATTTTAATCAATTTTGACAATATTTATGGATTTATCAATCAACTAAATAACATTTCATATACTATTTAAGACATATGTATGTTTTTAAAGAGTGATATTTGAAAGGAATAAGATAAAACTACAATATCCACATTCAACAAATGTCCTGTTTATAAAAAAAAATATAGGTTTAAAAATTTTGTTAGTTAAAACTTTCGCCTTTAATTTCCTTGTAATATATTCTTACTATAAAAAATTATGCAAAGAAAAATATCATATACTACGTATATCATTAAACAATTTTTTGTTGTTGTTATTGAGAATATTATTCGCAGCAAAAAAATCATATGCAACATTTCATATGCTCATTTTCAAACTCCCCGCCAGCTACAAAAAACGTTTAATTATAAAGATTACAGACTAACAAACGTGATATCCAAACTGAATATTAAACAATGTTTTTGCAATACAGGTGATAATTCCTACGATCAACCTTATATGGAATTCATCGCAGCTTTAATTTAACACAAAGCAAAGTGAAGTGAAAATAAGTAACTGCATTAAATATCATAGATTACTGCCTGCATATGCAAATTCATAGCATACTACATGTATTCTAAATTACTAATAACCAACGAATTCTCTTAACTTTAATGCAAAACGGGGAGAAAAAAACTTCGAATTTTTTTTAAGGCGTCAGCATGTAGTCGCTTGAAGGTGGAGCAATCCTTACCCCAAAACACAGTTTTAGTCTCTTTTGCTGTAGCACAACGGTGTCACTTCTTATGCAAAACAAACAGTGCGGCGGGTCAGTTGCAAATGCAATTAACTTAATCGCCATACGTAAAACCTATAACATAGAATTATCCTGCTCCATTAAAGTTCGAGTTTCATCAATATCTGTTAAGCAGGAGGCGAGTGAGTTGATTATTTATTTCCGATGTTGCAGTGGAACAGATATTTAATTCCTAATGACAATTTGTGAGATTTTATCTACACTCTAAACTCTCTCTTATCATTGTAAGAACATGTATTTCCGATAAAACTGAGTGGTTAGGAATTATTTCCAATGAATAGCTTAAACTTTTGAAAAATTTCATCAAGGAGAAAATGTATAATGAATACAATCATAATTTTCTTAAGAAAACAAATTGTAATTGGTAGTATTTAGAAAATAAATATATAGGCAACAATTATAAAGAGTAATTTTCTGCTACCACACAAAATATTTGCTGTTAGCTTTAAATATATCATAGGAAGGAAGAATGTGTTCCCTTAAGAATAATTTTGAAAAGGCTATGTGTGTGTGTGTGTGTGTGTGTGTGTGTGTGTGTGTGTGTGTGTGTGTGTGTGTGTGTGTGTGTGTGTGTGTGTGTGTGTGTGTGTGTGTGTGTGTGTGTGTGTGTGTGTGTGTGTGTGTGTGTGTGTGTGTGTGTGTGTGTGTGTGTGTGTGTGTGTGTGTGTGTGTGTGTGTGTGTGTGTGTGTGTGTGTGTGTGTGTGTGTTACTGAGATAAAATTGTTTTCATATTTTAAAAACACCTTATTAAATATGCACAGCCATAAGAGAATGTTCAAAAACTTGATGTCGAATACATATAGGTCTAAAATTTAAAAATTCTTCTTCAATCGTAAAACTCTCAAAAATCCTGATATTTTTGCAACCTTGAACAGCACTAAGTAACCAAGACTGCCCTGGCTAATCCCGGACGTATGTTAAGCCTATATATATATATATAGGCTTAACATACGTCATATATATATATATATATAAAATATTGTAAAATATATTTTAGAAACTAGAAAATCTAAGCAAATCATTTTTCGTGAAATATTCGTTTCAAAAATTTCAACTCTAACGTTTCAACTCTACTTTATTTGAAAGCAGTAAAAGTACTAGTTTTTTATTGTTGCTACAGGCTATATCGTAAATTACTTCAAGTTATTTTAAGTAGAAAAAGGAAGACTGGCAGTTACTGTTTCTCTTACAGTTCATTTTAAACCATAAATTGTAATCATTTCATCACTGGAACCAAGACACAACAAAAGAATTGTTGCAATATATTGCCAAATTATTCTACTTTTACGCATGTGTCTTTTAAATTGATGAATTTTAACTTCTGGTCATATTGTTTTACCAAGATTGACCTAAATTCCTGTGGTGGTTTTGCGTAGTTAAATGAGGAATTTTTTTCACGAGATAACAAGATGTGTACTTATCCAAAAAAGCAAATTTGTAAGAAATATGCATGTGTAAACAGAGCGCTTTACATTTCTGTTATTAAAATTGATCACAGTTTAATGATTTAAAACGATATCATATCCCATAAGCGCAACTTAAAATATCAATCACTTTTTTTAATTGAAATTAAAAATATTAAAATACACCCACACCACATATAAATCAATAGAACACTAAAGATAAATGAAACTTTAAAAAAAAACAGGTATTGGAAGTTTGAAAAACAAATATTGGGATTTTAAAAAAACAGATATTGGAATTTTAAAATTATGAATGCTGCAGTATTCTAAACATTGCTGACTTAGGACAGCTCTTATGTATAAAATCATTTATATAAAACTAGCGTTTAACAACCTTCCCCCTTTCTGTTTATAATACTGAGCAAAATCCTTTTTGAAAATAATGGATAGAATTTCTAAGTGCATAACAAGAAAAACCCGCCATTCAAAAATAGAATGCTGCTGAATCTATGTACATTAAACAAGTTTTATTGGTAGATTCTGGACCCAAATACAAATTCAAAGCATGTTACTATTAGCTGAATGTAGTACTTAGCAAAAAAATATAAAACTATTAGTACTAAAATAATTATATAGTGCATATATAAAGATAAATACTGGAGTTACTTGAGAGACTCTAGGAATATATTTGTATTTATAAAATATTAATAAGATTAAAATAAAACTAAAGGAAATAGTCATTTTAACTGTAATTTGAATATGTGGGTAACTATATCTAACTAGGTAAAATGAAGTCTAAGAATATAAACTACTAACTTCTAAAAAATTTAGTCCTTAATATTTAGAATTTCTTTATACAAATAAGTATTAATAAAAGTATTTAGATATTTTTTAATTAAACAGTATTTAATGAGATTATATATATATAAATATATATATATATATATATGTGATGGAATTTATTTTAATATAATTGACTATAAATATGTATACAGATAATAATCGTATTAAAATTTGAAAGATAATTTTATATAATTTAATAAGGAAAAATAATAATATAAAGATTTTAATAAGACTTTCCGATGGGAAGAAGTTCTATATTGTTTCCATTTTCAAGACTTTTAAACAGGTCGCTGACTTTAAAACGTATTTTTAAAGTGCTTGGCAGAAATTTGATAAAAAACAATTATGTTTCGAAATAATTTAGTTTTTAAAAATTGTGTAGTAACATTCTTCCATCTTATTTGTAAGAGTTCAACTTTCTTCTCTTTTAAATCTTTTTTTATATAAATTTCTTTAAATATACAGTAAAAAATTGTTGCCTATAAATAAATAACAATATTTTTTTATATAACTGATTGATATGTTGGTAAGAAAAACATTGTTAAAGAACAACAGAGTTCCCCTCCCCCTTTCTCTCCCTTGTGCGTGCGTGCGCACACCAATCTTAAAGTTATATGCTTCGATTTATTTTAATTTTATGTTAACTGAGTACAGAAAGTTTTTATTTCTTATGTAAAATTCATCTTAAACTCCTTCTATAGTTTGCAATAAGACTAATATTAGAAATTAAATAATTTGTATTTTTTTTTCTGCTGTATTACTTTTAGAAATCCTAAATTTCAAGAGATTTTCAGGATAATTATCATTTTTATCACTCAATCTTCGTTTTCAAAACATTCGAAATACACTCTTAGATTTTTGACATTAAAAGAAAATATATGAGTCAAATAATTTTGATATTAACAAAAATTGAAATTTAAATATCTTCACACGACTTTAAACTTATGAACGAATCTAAAATGTAACCGTGTCAAATCTTTCCATCAAAAGTCAAGGAACACATTATGGCATAAATTACGAAAATAATAACGCCTTATTTGTGTACTTATTGCATAACTGAAAATTATTACTAGGATTTTACAAGAATTGCCACTTGCGGAATATGCAATTCAATAACAGTCACTGGAAATCAATCAATTCACAAAACAGGAGCTCCCTACATGTAAAAAAATCATAATACAATTCATCATCCATTCATAAATTCTTAAATTACACATTTTTAAACGAACTCATTTCCCTGATTTAGTTTTTGATTTTTCATAACAACTGATGGCAACAAGTTACAGAAGATTACAAATGAAATCAAGGAAATAATGCAATCGAAATTGCCAGCGAGCGATAATTAATTGAATTCCATTTCACTGAAGAAAAAAACTTGGGACTTTCCAATTCTTTCCTTTGACACGTTGATGACAGACAAAAAAGCTCTTACTAATGGAATTGCTTTAGATTCTTTTGAAACTCAGGTGTATTTCTGAATCCCTCATCAAGTAATTTGACAGGACTCTTCTTAATCTTGATTTAGACAGCGGAATGCCACCGGATGTTCACCCAAAATAGGCCAGGGCAACGATGTTTACGGAATGATGTTTGAAGAACATCTAAACCAGTTCCTAATTATAAGTAAATCTCCTCGTTCCGTTGGAGTAGTTAATTCATGTTTTTCGAGATGGGCTGTCTAGGTTAGAAACGTGAGGAAGGGATGAAATCCCACCTGTGCTGCGGGCTGAGGTTTGGTCACTGGAAATTACGTATTACGCAATTATCTTCCATTCCTGATGTAAACGAAGATACTACTTTTAGATGAATGAATATGGAATGTTTTTAAACACTTTCTTAAGGTATCCGACTACGTTCGGAACCGTGATTTTAAAAAAGCGCATAAATGGATAATTTTCAGGATATTTAGTGTCACATAGATTAGAATACAAGCATAAAATTGTTTTAAGGACGTTTTGACAAAAAAAAATTATTTAAATACAATATTTTGGCAAAAAAATTAACTTAGAATAACCTTTTTTCAAAATGTTCTCCTTTTTTTGAAAAAAAGCTTCTAAAATAATAATATTTTGCTTATAAAGTAAAAAACTTCTTCAAAAGTCAACATTTTTTTGAAAAAATTTATTTTTTTCAGAGTTACCACCAATTGAAATAATTATCGGCGTTTTTTTCTTAAAATTGCTACTTTCTATTGTCGTAAAACATGGATAAACCCACTTCTAAGTTATATATTTCAAAAATTCTAGTTGAACCTCTGTACAGAGATCTGAGCTATATACAGGCAAAATATTATTATAATAGAAGCATTTTTCACAAAAGGAACATTTTGAAAATGGGTCATTCTATGTTCATTTTTTGTCAAAATATTATACTTAAATACTTTTTTATTGAAATATATTCTTAAAACAATTTTATATACCTTTTCTAATCTAAGTGATATTAAGTATCATAAATATTATCCATTTATATGCTTTTGCAAAATCACGGTTCCGAACGTAGTCGGATACCTTAAGTAGATTTTCGAACGACGTGTGCTTTTGTGTCTTTAATGATTATTGTGTCTTATGATTTTTGAAAAATTCAAATTATTTTCAGAGTTACAACCATTTGAAATAATTATCGGCGTATTTTCTTAAAATTTCTCCCTTCTGTTTTCGTAAAACTTGGATAAACCGACTTCCGAGTTATGCATTTCAAAAATTCTAGTTGAGCCTCTGTAAAGAGGTCTGAGCTGAACACAGGCAAAATATTAATACAATAGAAGCATTTTTTACAAAAGGAGAACATTTGGAAAAAAAGTTATTCTAAGTTAATTTTTTGCCGAAATATTGTATTTAAATAATTTTTTGCCATAATGTCCTTAAAACAATTGTATACATGTATTCTAATCTAAGTGACACTAAATATCATAAATATTATCCATTTACGCGCTTTTGCAAAATCACGGTTCCGAACGTAGTCGGATACCTTAAGCAAATTGTTAATATGTGCAGGATTATTTATACTTTTTAATGATAGTAGCAAGCCTTTAAAAAACTGCTAGATCCAGTTTTGTGTACTCGTTTTCAATGTTTTATCTCCGGCTTTGTACATCTTGACTGTTAATTCCAAGAGTTGCTTTTAATCCTGCAAGCATTAATTAGTAAATACCAGTGTGGAATACACTCACATAATTTTTTCGATAATTATAATAGTAAAGATAATTCAGGATAAAAAGTACAACTACAAATTCAAAATGTACAGCCTTTAACACGAAAAAAACCATTTCACTGACACTTTTCTTAATAGTTATTAGATAGAAACTCACGATGAAAATTGCACAACATGATACGAAAAGGCACAAGAAATTAATTACGCATTATTTTGGGATAAATCTTTATATATCAAAAGTTTTTTAATGGTTTTTTTCATCAATAGAAAAAATAAATATTTATATTTTTATTTAATGTTAACCTCGAACAATTGTGGCACAAATGTTGAGATAAGATGCATCATTAAATTGAAAATCGACTACAAAAAGTAATTAGTTTCAAGTACAAAATAAAATTAAAACTAATTTAAGACAGAAAGATTATTGGAAGTGAAAGTGAAATCTATAAAAGAAGATAAATAAATCATAATACTTTAATGTTACTAGGGGGGTACCCACTATCCTCCTAACGGTGGACCAACCCTTCGTTTTACAAATTATACAACTGTTCATATTCATTGATCAAATTGTAAAACTGTAATTTACATGTATTATGTTGAAATAGGGGGCGGTAGGCCTAAATGCGGTGGGATGCCCACAGTAAAATTAACGTCGATAATACTCCAGAGAGAGAAATAAAACCTTAATCCATAACAAACAAATATTTATTACGATTAACATAGGTAAATAACAATAACAAATTAACAATGAATTTAAAGTAAGTAAAATTAGATAAAGAGGCACTCTTTAAGCAATGAAACACTTTCTGCGACTGGATGACTGGGAGAGTACGTCCGCTCGGTATGAGAAAATTCGTAGAAGTGATGAGTTGTAGGGGGCGCGACAAGCGACAATAGCGGGGGTGTACAAGGTACAAACATATGCAGTTCTACTTTTTTCAATATAGTGTAGGCAGAAAGAAAATAAATTTCAAGACTTCATCCCGCATTTTAATTTGTATTTCAATTTAGTGCCTTTTCAAAAACAATGTTCATAATCCCCTTTTCCTCTAAATTGCAATGAATTTTTATTCCGTCTTTGCTTCTACACCTTGACAGAGCCACATACAATTGTCCATGAGTAAATATTGTCTCCTTCGATTTTACGCATAAATCGACTTTTTCAAAACTCTGTGTTCCTGTGATTTATTAATAGTCATGGTAAATTCCAATCTTACAGGGAATTTGTGTACCTTATGAATAAATAAATTTATAACGACATCACGAAAAACTTTTTATATATAAAGAGAGAGAAGCATCAATTAATGACTACAAATTTTACCAAGATTTTTGAAAAGTACATAGGAAGGAAGATTCGATCTGGGTACCTTCCGTTCCGTACGCAAGTACTTTATCGACCACGCCAAGACGATCGTCATCGCGTGATGTTTGGTACTAGTTTATACAGATATCACCCCACCATATACCCCATGCTAGTGATTCGGAGAACAGGTGAACAAACGATACCCTATTCATGGCGAGCATGTGAGCAGTTGCGTCAATGGTGCGTGACGGCTTGAGAATTGCGTCATTTGTGTGAGACGGCTTCGATGACGGCTTAATTGCGTCCTTTGTGTCTGACAGCTTAGGTGCTTTTGCGGTGGATAGATGCCGCCTCGACTGCGGTTCCTTTGCACGGCCAGGGTCACCAATGAAGAAGGAAGATTCGATTTGAGTATTTTCCGTTCCGAACGCAAGTACTTTATCGACCACACCAAAACGATCGTCATCGCGTGATGTCTGGTACTAGTTTATATAGATATCACACCACCACAAGTACATTGGCAGATACCATTCAAATTAAATAAAAACGGATAACGCAAATATATATATCTTCTTTCAAAGTATAAAAATAAAATTTTTTGATGTTTATTAAGCCATCAACTTTTGATAATTTTAATACCAATGTATGCATTTATGTTCCTCTGAAAGTATTCTGGTTCTGCTATGTTGATCAGATATTCTTTTTGTTTTACATTATATTGATCTCAAATTTAAGCTATTATAGCCTTATTCGTATAATCTCGGCGTTATACGAGATAACCGGTAACAGTTTGGAGTCACGGCTTGGGATTATTATGAGAAAACTGGTTGTAATTGGTTTTAGTAAAAATGTGCGCACTATTTTATGTCTTAAAAAGCTGTAAAAAAATATTGAAAAGTCAATTTAAATTTAAATATAACTTAACAAATTGTAAAAACCTAAGCTATATTTGATCTTTAAAAATCTTAATCAAAAGGTGAACAGATTGGTTAGATCAACGCTTTTAAACCTTTTTATCGCTACGAACCGGTCAACGTTTTGGCAATTTTACTGTGGCCTCCTGAGGAGAGGAAGTTGATTATTTATATTTGTATATACCTATTGTTTTGATTCAATGATTTTATTTTAATTGTACTTAAGAATGCTTTCAGAATAAAATACAATTACATCCAAAAACTAATATTAAGTGATTTAACATTGAATAATATAAAAGTAATTTCCATAAAAAGTCGCATAAACCCGAGAGAGAATATACCACAGTAAATAAAATAGAAGTAATTTAATACTCCTTGGGCTGCGGCCCGTACTATTTGAACCACAGACCTGTACGGGTCCGCGGAACGGGGTTGGGGACCACTGGATTTGACACTTTAAAAGTTTGCTCGAATAAAATACGATTTAGTAAAAAAAAAACTATTATCTGCTACAAGCGTGTTATTGGGGGGTTTTCCCCCTCTTTAAAGAGTATTCAGAAAAAGATTTATTTATAATTTCTCGCAGTTTTAGAAAGAAACCGTGTACTTTCTTTCTTGCAACCTTGTATCGGTATTATGGTCCAGTGTTTGACATTTATCATTGAAAGATGAAAAATCTCCCGGAATGTTGATTATTTCCTTAAACTACCACAGTCCTATTTTTCATCCACCTAAAGAATCTATTTTAGCAATACCACCTAATGCGCCATTCATTTTGCTGCGGCTAAAACCAATTAATGTGCAAGATCTAATGAGTGTCACTGATTTGAAGGTGCGGTTGGAATATATATAGGCATTTTATGCGAGATTTACCGGAGTCATTTTTTTATGATTTTTTGTTCGCCCTTTATTATCTCTTATGTACAGGAGATGGATGTTATAAGCTGTGGTGAAGAATACTAATTATATGGCTGCAATTATTTCGCTTACAATGATATCGAAGATATATCTTACTTATGGATTGTTTAATCCTTTTATTGCGCTTTTGTAAATTTATCGATGGAATTTTAACTTTGCACTTCGAAGCAACATATGTGGCCAGCGAAAGCCTAGTGGCCAAGGAAACGGAATCGTGGTGGCATGTCAAGTGTTCGAACCTAGTGCCGCTGAAGACCCACCGTGTAGTGGAGCGATGCCCGTTAAATCTTTCGAGAGAACAAACGTCATTCCCTTGGTGTGGTAGTTAGGAAAGGGGGTGCCAGGTCAGGTGTCGTCCTCGTCACTTGACCATGGTTCAAAATTTTGAGGTCCGTCGCCAATAGCCCTCGTGAAGCTGAACAGTGTGACGTGAATATTTACTTTCTTACTTACAC
This sequence comes from Trichonephila inaurata madagascariensis, assembly GCA_019973955.1. Classification (NCBI taxonomy): domain Eukaryota; kingdom Metazoa; phylum Arthropoda; class Arachnida; order Araneae; family Nephilidae; genus Trichonephila; species Trichonephila inaurata. Next base: position 377,422 of record BMAV01011691.1, on the reverse strand, counting down.
GAAGCAACATATGAGCTATTGACGACGGAAGTTACAACTTTGAGCCTGGTCACATGATAAGCTGCAACCCTACTCTCCTAACTTCCTTACCACGCCAACATAAAGTGTTTGAGCTGAGACAGATTTAACGTGCATGAGCCCCTCTCTGTACTAACTTCTCTACCCGAAGTGTTTGTATAAGAATCAGGATTCAAACCAACTATCTGACAAAAAAAAACCCACATTAATTCGTTCCTACGACCATTGTTTTTCAATTCCTACTATTAGCTCATAATCTCTATATATTTATTTACTTATTTATCTTGGTGGAATTTTCAATCGTTAATTAAATACGTTTTAAAGCACTCAATTGAGCTGAAATTTTATATACATAATTATTTTGGATGACAATACAATAATTTAATAATAATTAATAAAGATTAATTGATTAAAACTAATTATTTAAAGAATTACAGATACACAGCCATGTTGGCATCATATTTGACGACTTGTGTCAAAACTTGAAAGGGTTATTTTCTCATGTTTTAAAGCATTCAGTTGAACTGAAAGTTTATATACACGATTGTTTTGGATGACAATACGATACTTTAATGATAATGAATAAAAATTAATTACCACTTAATGTTGTGATTCTGTCCTATGTATATACATATTTATATTAATTGTAACTATTTAATAAAAAGTAGCTAAAATAAATTTTTCTTTGTTGATATAAGTAGGAATTGGCTTAAAAAAATTTTTTTTATATTATTTGTATTTTAAAGTTAAAATATAGTAGCAAACACAGTATATATATTACATATACATATTCAGGATTTTTTCTTAAGTGGATAAAAAAAAACCTTTTTTAAAAAAATGTATTTGCTTTTGTTTTTGTTAGTTGTACATCTCAAATACTAATTAATTCTTTAATGTATTAATTGTATTTGAAATTATATATTTTCTGATTTCTTATTTAAATATAGTAATATCTTTAAAATAAAATTATCTCAATAATCAAACGAACATATTTTATTACTAGCGTGATTTTTTTCAAAAAAACGCATTTTACTGAAAAAACGTATCTTTTACAAACTTAATTAAATGAAAAACTTTTATCAATATGTATTATTTTATTTCAATTAAAATATTACACAGTTACTATTCCATTTGAAAGTTACAACATTGAGTTAAGTATGACAGTATATGTTAATATTACGTGAGTAACATACATAAAAATCATTTTTTATTTAATAAATTTATAACCTATACTTCTGCATTGTTCGGTGAAAAAGGATAGCTTTTCCTGGCAACTACATTTAAGATTTCATTTTAGATTTGCAAGCAAACAATTGTTATGTTATACAATAGAATCATTGTTCTCCACGAAATTATGACAAATATTTTAAACAATGTTTTTGTCTCGCTTGGAATTTGTGTAATTCGTACCTTTCTACAATGACGGCGTGGCTTAAGTCTGTTTTCGGTTAATGTTAAAGAATAGGACCTCAATTTGGAACATTTTTTTCAGATATAAAAGAAATGAAAAATTAGTATGATATTCTGGCTTCACTATCCTTTAAAGAGGAAAATTTTTTATCATACTTCCCATTTTTAACCGAGATTCATTTTTTCTGGTATAAAATGTGTTTCGTGTTTTTCTCCAATACCGTAATGTTAAATGGGCTATGCCTTCACGTTTGAAAACGAAAAAGAGAATATTTATGGAATATTTTGAAATTTTTAAAAACATATTGTTAACAGAAGTATGAGTTATGATGTTGCAAATTTCCATGGAAATTGAGACATTTTTCTGTCTGAAAATGTGCTTCGCGTTTAATTCAAGCTCTCGTACATTTACTGATTGATTGATTGATTGAATATTAACGTCGCACTGTTCAGCTATATAGAGGGTTTTGCGACAGACCAGTAATTTTGAACCATGGTAATGAGTGGACGAAAACCTGAGCTGGCACCCTCTCTTCCCAACCACAACCAGCGGGAGGATTTCAAGCTCTCGACCGTACATTTACCGAAGACAGCCTTAAAGAACGAAAGTTGCAGAAACAAAAACAAGAATAGTATATATATCCAAAACGGCACTTTAAAGATTTTTAAAGAATGAAATAAATATCTTAATTCTGTAGTTCAATTGGGGGGGAGGGAGAATTCTATTTGGTAATTGTTCTAATTCCATGCATTCGTTAAATAAATGACTTTTTAAATGTTCAGGTAAAAAAATATATATATGTTGAATTTTTAAAAATTAAATGTATTCGTTAAAAATAATTTAAGTATGATTTATATTTAATCCAAATAATTTCTAAAAATTCTTTAAGGGATAAAATAGTTTTTAAAAGAATTTCTTTTAAATTTGTTTGTAATGAATTGGTTCAAAATATCGCGCAAAAAGCAAAAAAAAAATGCCTTCGTTCTTCGTTTTTTTTTTTTTTAAGAAACCAAAAGATGTTTCCAGAAAAATTATTGTATATATTTGGTGCATTTTGACTTCTATTACAGAATTTTAATTTAGAAAACAAACAATAATTTTAATCATCGGGTCATATTTGCATTTTTATTTTACGGATACATTTATATAAATATGTCTCAATATTCCTTAAAATGCACTTCTTGAAATCCTGCAAAATAAAATCATGGTTTAAAGTTTGCAAAAATAAAATCATGGTTTAAAGTTTGCAAAAATAAATAGACGTTTTTTTTAAAAAAAAATCCTCTAATATTTAGAAAGGCATAATTTGTAAATTTTCTGTCCATAAATTTATGTAAAATATGATCATTTGATTATTGACATAATTTTACTTTATAAAGATATTACTGTATTTAAATGTGCAACTAAAAAACAAAAAGCGAATATATTTTTTAAAAAAAGGTGTTCTTCACTATAATGTGACTATATATTTTCAAAAATGAGTTTTCTATTAAAAGTTTATAATAATCACTCTGAAGAATTAAAACTAAAATACAATTGTTCAAGAGGTTTGAATTAAATGTACATAACTTTTTTTATAGTTGAGGAAAAATACGTGAGAAATTTTAAATTTTCAGTCATTTGAAATTATATACTAATTAAATATATGAGTGTATTCTAGATTCTATGTATGAATTGAATATTTCTTATTGTTATAATATTGGAACTTTAAGAAAACGATTGATATTTAAAAATATAATACTTTGAACCTAAAGTATTCTGTTTTTAAATATGCTTCTTTCAGTTTTGAATAAAATTTAGGATATTTTTTAAATTCCCATAGCGTTTGCTGAAAGAAGAAAAAAAATCAAATTTTTTCATAATGCAAAAAAAGACCTATAAAATTTTTTTTAAAAAATTGACAGCAAAACATTTATTTTAATTTCATGTTAGGTTTTTTTTAAGAACATGAAAAACGCCTGATAGCTATTAATGAATAACAACGCTTTGGTATAATATTTTTGTGATTGTTTTAAGAATTTGTTTTATGCTACCTTCAGTTTTGATTAAAATTTAATTTTTTTTATAAAAAATGCTATAACTTCTGGTATAAAGTAAAAAAAAATTAAATCTTTTCGTGATTTATAAACAGGAATCGATTTTTAAGAAACTTTTTTAAAAAACTAAACACAAAACATTTCATATCTGATTGTTTTATATATATAAGAACATCATAAAAAATTATATTATGTCTGACAACTATTAATGAATGAGTAATAATTTGATGTGACCTTTTTTTGAAAGCTTAAAAATTTATTTAAATATAAATTTTTAAATCTCATATTAAAAGCTAACCTAAACAACATTTTCCTGTTATTTGAAATGTAAATCAAAATAAATAACTCAATAATATTAAATCGTTCATCAAAGTATATATCACAAACTTCTTACTAAAGCAGCATAATTAATTAATTTTGAAATAATTCGAAAGAACAAACGAAAAGAATAGAGATAATAAAAATAAACACTACACTGTTTTTATTTCCATCCCTATTACAAATCCAAAGCGATCGTGTTTTTGAAGAAAGAAAACTAATTCTTTGCGATGGGCGAAAAAGTGAATGAAACAGCTTTCTTTTTCTGTAAACCGGAATGCAAGCATTCAACTTGAGAAAACGGAAGAAAGATGACAGCAGTGGGAAAAGATAATTGCCTCCAAGAAAAACAAATACTTGCATTCTGCTAAATGCAAAAGTAATTGCTCGATTTTCTTTCTCAAATAAGTCAGGAGTGCCAGTGAATATGTACATTTCAAAGCATATGCCAGTCTAGGCCCTAAGGTAGTAATAAAAGACTGTTCCGTTTGACATGGTTAGACCGATGAATGACGGTGAGAAAAGGAGTACGTGCTTGTGGCTTCCTTCTTTCTTTACTTTTTTTTTTTTTTCTCTTTTTCAGATTTTAACCAGAGATCAAGTATGACCGATAGTTCAAACAGTTAATTAGTCTTATTGAGATCTTTTTTAGTTAAACCAATCAGTGTATCTGATCACGATATCCTTTTAATCTCATCACACAACACATTTAAGGCCTCTTGGAAATAGAGGTAAGTTTTCGGGAAATAGGTAAAGAAAAACAGGGGCGTAGCTACCGCCGTATCAATGATACGGGGCCCCCAAGCTAGAGGGGCCCCAACATGTGTAACTACAGTCCCCCTAACAGGGTTCTCATACCTAAAAAAAACCCTCAGGGGGCTCACCTTCTTTAGGTGGGTACAGGTGTCACAATCCCGAGGTACCCTAGTGATATTTTCCTTTTCCCAAGGGGTTTACTATCTTTGGTAAACACGGGTGTCACGACCCTGGGGTACCCCAGTGATCCTGCTCTATTTTCGACCCTCCATCTTGTCATCCAATTTCTCCTTTTCCCGTCCAGACCACAGACCTATGAATGTTTGGCGCAGTATAGCCAAAACTGGCTCTTGCGCCATAAAACACCAAACTCACTCACTCATACCTAAAAAAGGCTTCCAAAGGAATTTCGATACAGGGCCCACTCAGAACTACCTACGCCAGTGAAAAAAAATCACAGCAATATTCGATGCATAAGGCGAACCAATACTTTCAAGATGTATTTTTTTTAATTTTTAGGTATATTCGCCGTATAACGAGCCCTCTTCCTTTTTACGATGAAACCGGACCTACACGTGTGCAATACTTTTAGTTTTGAAGTCATTTATTCGAGATATTATGCCAGACTTTTGAAAAAAATACTTCTAGATATTTATAATTTTATACTTCTAGAAAAATACGACCCTTTAAGGTCACAAGGTATGTCTTTTCATTTAAATAAACAGTATTTCGATATATATAGAAGCTTTAATTTTTTTTATGCTAAATCTATTTTTAATTTTGCTAAGCTATCATTTTTATACCCGGCTTATAACGCTCCCCCGTAAATTTCGATCTTATTTTTGGTGTTAAAAGTGTGTGCGCGTTATACACTGGATTTTAAGGTATGTATTTATAATGAAAGCAATTGAAATGAAATTTCAAGGCCCCATAAAGACTAGATTTTTTTTATTTCTATTTTATTAATTTTCTTTTGAATATTTAATTTAAGTTGCTGCATAATTTACAGTGATCTAGTGTGAAACAAATTACTTTTGTTCTTGTAATTCTTTCTTTGAGGTGATAAGCTATCATTTCTTATTTTAAGTATCAAGTATTTGTACTAAGATTTTGTATTATTTTATCGATTATTAACAAAATCAATGGCTTAGGATACCCGTAAGGATACCAGGGGACCCAAAGCCTGACTGACGCCAAGTATGTATCAAGGGCTATTGGCGATCGGGCCTTGTAATTTTGAATTTCTGTCGAGTAAAGAGGACGACACCTGAGCTAGTACCTCCATTTCCAAAATTCCACACCATGGTAACGTGAGGACTTTGAACCACGATGGATTAACCTCGCATCAACCTCTCTACACAATGTCATCTGCACATTTTTAGTGTCACCAGGACTGTCGTCACGAGTTCTTGATCATAACCACTTGGCTTCATCAATCTTCTGATGCCCGTAAAAACATGTGTACACGCGACATGTTAAATTTGTCATGACTTAAAGCCCTCACGTTGTCGAGGAAGTTTGGAGTACGTGATGCCAATTCAAATGCCATGTGTGTGTGTTATCCTGCATTAAAATTCCATATAAATTAATTTTTGAACAAGTTAATTCTTTACTAGAAGTATGCACAAAATAAATACTTTTAAGGCTTTATTTTATGGAAAAGTCTCTAGCTATTCCTTTTCGAAGTTTAAGTTGTATAGACTACAAGGCTTTAAGTAATTCATATGCCGTTCGAGATTCCTATTCTTATGGAATACAATTATGATATTTTACGAGGCACAGTAATTATATTTAAAAAAAAGTATAGATTAAACATTTACAAATTAATGGGTTAGCCTTTTTTTTCAGTTTGGAGAACTCATCTATAAAAACACGAGAAATACTATTCTATAAAAAAAAAATCTGTTCGATTTAAAAAAAATAAAAAAAAAAGGAAACGTGATATGTATGTAATACCCGTATCATTCCAATTTTCAGTTCGGAATAAAAATAAAGAAAATTTTTTTTAATTATTTAACGACTATAAATTAGATATGAATGTTGAAAAAAATTAAATCAACTGTTTTTATGAGTTCTTAAGCGCATCTATACTTATCAAAATGTTACTTATTATCTGCATAACAAATAAGGGTATGAAAAAAATTGTTTGTAAAGACTGCTAATAAACTTTTTTTTCTCTCAATCTCTTAGTTATATATAACTTTAATTGCAACACAAAAAGATTTAGTTCTTTCATTTTAAGTCTTGGTAATCAAATACCCTTCCATAAAGATTCTAGAAATTTATATTTTTCCTATCGTTCAAAAGCAACTGACCGATTTATTTAAGATATCACTTTACGACATTATTATTTATCAAAATACGAGAGAAATACTAATACACAATTAATGAGTATTAATCCTTTGCCTGGGGAGTTAAAGAAGATAAAATCAATGGACAAATCTAATTAATAAGATGTAACTCAAGCTTCTCAGACAATGGTGGATTCAATTTGGGAATAGCAATGAATAACATCTTTCAACAATTTATCCTCTAAAGAGGACAATCTCTTAAATACGTTAACCTATTTCGCATAATAACGTAGGATATTTATGAGAGTCATGAGATTTGTATACTACCCATTGATTTTTATACACATACTTAAAATTATTATCTGTCAAGTTGCATATATATCTTTTAACTATTACATAAAATTTTTAAGATATTTTTAAGAATTTAAATTTGTATCCTTTTTAAATTAAAAATTATTCTAATTATTTATTTAAATAGTTAATTAGAGCTAAATCTTACATAATCTTGCATCTAACAATAAATCTGTTCCCCTTGGCATGGTGGGGGTAGTTTGGAGAGGGAGGGGTGGGTTCCAGCTCAGGTGTCATCACGTTACTTGACCGTGGTTCAAAATTATAAGGTCCGACATATTAATAGCCTTCGTGTTGCTTTATAGTGTGACAAATATGAATAAAATAAAAAATTGAGAATATTACAAAGGGCATTTCCTTATCACGGATCACTTTATATTCCAAAAAATTAGTTTTATTAGGAAAGGAAAAAAATTGACTAATGTTTTAGTAAACATTTATTTCGGACTTTTTTTAGAGAAAAACAGCTCTCAACATTTAAAAAGATGCTAAAATTAGTAGTTTACTGATTAAAGTTCGAAAACAAATCAGCAACCTTAAATATGAAATTTATTTTCGATTCTCATCAAAAATTAACTTACTTCTATATTACTCAATGCTGTTTTAATCTCTATGAATATCTAGAAACAAAATTGATATGCGCTTTAAGGTGGAGACCTTCTGAATATATTATTTCAATCCGGAGGTCAGTGTGATTTATAGCATAATGGCAATGACCTGCATTGTGACAAGAGTTTTATGTGTTTCTAATACTTTGAAAAGGTTAGGTAAAACTATTCCATGCAGTTACTTAGAAGACGTACTTTTTTTTTTACGAAAGTATAATAAAATCTTCAAGACTGCAAACTTAAGGTATCCGACTACGTTCGGAACCGTGATTTTTCAAAAGCGCATAAATGAATAATTTTCATGATATTTAGTGTGTCACTTAGATTAGAATACATGTATGTAATTGATTTGAAATTTCGACAAAAAAATTAGTTAAATACAATACTTTGGCAAAAAATTAACTTAGAATAATTTTTTTTCAAAATGTTCTTTTGTGAAAAATGCTTCTATTATAGTAATATTTTGCCTGTATATAGCTCAGACCTCTTTACAGAGGTTCAACTAGAACTTTTGAAATATATAACTTAGAAGTGGGTTTATCCATGTTTTACGACAACAGAGGAAAGCAATTTTAAGAAAAAAACGTCGATAATTATTTCAATGGGTTGTAACTCTGAAAATAATGTGAATTTTTCAAAAATCATAGTTGAGCCTCTGTAAATACATCTGAGCTATATATAGGCAAAATATTTTTTATAATAGAAGCATTTTTCTCAAAAGGAAACATTTTGAAAAAAAAATTATTCTAAGTTAATTTTTTGCCAAAGTATTGTATTTAGATAAATTTTTCTGTCAAAATGTGTGTCCTTAAAACAATTTTATTCATGTATTCTAATCTGACACTAAATATCATGAAAATTATCCATTTATGCGCTTTTTTAAAATCACGGTTCCGAACGTAGTCGGATACCTTAACTATTTTTATAATAAAAATATGTTGTTTTTTAAAATAGAGAATTGAAATATAAATATTGTTTTGGGAATTATTTCTTACAAAGAGGACTCAATAAGTCTTTTTGCTCTAACAAAAAGTAGATTCATAAAACGATTCTATAAATATAGTGCATCTCAAAACTTTTAGCAAATATTTTTTGTTTTATTTCTTCCTTTCTAATGAGGCTGCGTATTGGAAATTTTATTGCAGAGACCTAGTACATTCTCCGGCCCCATTATCACTCATGGAACCATTATAAAATTAAATTATTACCATATTATTAAATATTGTTTTCTTAATTAATGTGGAAGCAAACAATTATTTAAACTCCATGAAAAATCGCGGTTAAAGGCTGATTGTGAGGCTTAGTAGTTATACACATGTCAAATTGGAACTTCTGAGGCAAACACAAAAGAGCTCAGTTTCTTATAAATTCTTATTCGCACTCATATCACCTGTATTTGAAAAGCAGCGCATCTCTTTAAATACAAATAGTAGCTATCATATTAGTTTGTGAAGATCAAATAAAGTAGATTTCGTGAATATGGTACTTAAATTCAAGGATTAATTTAGTCCGGAAAAAACTGAAAAACAATGAGATATGAACAAGTTATTTTTCACAATTATACAAACAGAATCTACAAGAAAGGAACCCCTGTGTTTTTCAAGTGTATCTCAGTAAAGTTTTTTTAATACTTATGAATATGTATTTATGCAAGTATGAATTTTAAAAAATATTTGGAAGCTTAAGCATTACTGAAAAATAATGTGCTAATTAAATGTTGATAAACAGATGAGAGCCCCACATAATTATATAGCATACCGTAAAATCCGGCGCATAACGCGCACTTTTAACACAAAAAATGAGACTGAAATTTACGGGTGACGTTATACGCCGGCTATAACACAATCGTAGCATCAAAAATTTAAAAAGAGATGAGCATAAGGAAAATTAAACTCCTAATAACTTAAACTCGAAATACTATATATTTGGAAAGCATTGACATACCTAATGAAGTTAAAGAGTTCTGATTCTAATAGTGTACTATTTTTTCAAAATCCTGGGATAATAACCGACTTAAAAACATACGAATATTTTACACGCATACTTCTGGTTCCTTTGTAAAAAAGAGGATGACCGTTATACGGTGAATATATCTAAAATTATATAAAAAAATACAGCTTGAAAGTATGGGTGCGTTATACGCCAGTGCGCGCTATACGCCGGATTTTACGGTACGTTATTTAAGCAATTATTAAATATATTGGGTGTAGAAGTTTTGAGAGGGAGGGTATCAGCTTAGGTGTCGCCCTCGTCACTTGACCGTGGCTCAAAATTCTGAGGTCTGTCACCAATAGCTCTCATGTTGCTTCAAAGACGACATAAACAAAAATAATATGGCGCCGCTTGAAAGTTAGAAAAGTGCGATAAAACAACTCAGATGTCGTCTTTGACGTTTAGATGTGTTCTAATTTATGAGCTTCGATTCCAGTAACCCCTTGTAAGATGCTGATTTAGACCAAACCTAAATTTTTAGGATATTAACATCGGGGAATTAGAATATTAACACAACCACACAATAGGCTATTGACTTTTAATTTTATAGCCGTGAATCAAATAACAAGAATATCTCAGTAATAACTCTCCTTACCTTTTGACGGAAGGGCCTAAAAACTATCTTATATTTCATACTCAGACAATTTTTCAATTCCTACACACACTATTAACTCACACTCTCTACATATTTATTTATTTATCTTGGTGGAATTTTCAATCTTTAATAAAATACACTTTAAAAAGCTCAATTGAGCTGAAATTTTATATACATGATTATTTTGGATGACAATACAATAATTTAACTGTAATTAATAAAAATTAATTAAAACTATTTAAGGAATCACAAATACAGCCACGTTGGTATCATTTTTGGCGACTTGTGTCAAAACTTGAAAAATGTTTTTTTTTTTCCTCACATTTTAAAGCATTCAGTTGAACTGAAATTTTATATACACGATTGTTTTGGATGACAATTCGAGACTTTAATGATAATTAATAAAAATTAATTTCCACTTAATGTTGTGATTCTGTCATATGTATATACATATTTATATCAATTGTAACTATTTAATAAAAAGTAGCAAAAATAAAATTTTTCTTTGTTGATCTAAATAGGAATTGATTTAAAAAAAATTTTTTTATATTACTTGTTTTTATTTCATGTGACGACCATTGCAACGTATAGTCATATAATACTCTGTTTCCAGCTAAGCTATTTTGGAGACCTTATATAATGTATGGTATTGGTGATTACTTCAGACAGTACAGTAACCATGCTTCCTTTGAAATATAAAGCAATATTCATCTCAATAACACTATCTCCACAAATTTTAAAAATTTACATTTTGGCAGATCAATTTGCTTATCGAATGAAATACTCCCTAGCTATTGCTTCAAGAAAAAAGGGCTTTTCCACTGCATTCCTATCTCATTGACACAACTGTCATTATTTCAGTTTGAAAATTATTTCAGCAAATTAAATTTCAAAGAAACAGTATTCATAAAAATAGTAATTAAGAATTACTTCCATATTTCAAAGAATCACTTAACCTCTATTTTCCCTAAACATTATTCAGAAAAATACTCTTAAGTGCAGAAAAATTTCTTTTCAAAAACATAACATGCATAAAATTGGTACGTTGCTTAAGAATTTAAATTATATTTATTTCGACAAGCATTCGAATATGTCATTTTCCACGCATAAGAAAACGCAACCACTTTCTTTGATAAAGTAAGACTTTCCTAGTTGATCGAATTTTATGACTACTTAATACTAAACGAATCGTGACTAACTTTTATGATTACTGAAATCATTACATCATTTGAAAAGCAAATTACATATTTTTTTAATGCGTACTTCAACGAAATGGGTTTCCGGTAGTCTAAAACATTTATTCTCTCCAAAATAGATAGACCACAAATCACTTATCTTCTCTACACACCACCCAACTTTTCTTACTTCCACAAATAACAAGTAGGGCAGGAAGAAAACAAGGTTCGCGATCTCATCTCTCTCTATCTGCCTTTCTCCTTTTTTCACATCTTCCCATATAATTAGTCAAGAATAAGAGAGAGCTAAACTTCCAATAAAGAAAATCTGGAACGATAACACACACAGCTGTCTGGACCTGTGTGTGATAATTCCAGACATCGTTCAACCATTATCTGTGTCGAGTAGAGAAAAGATGTATTATCTGAGGCATAAGATTATTTATATGCGTTTTTTTCTTAAATTGTCTGTTTTATGACAAAGAATTGGCGTGGGATGCTTCGAACAGCTCTTTCTTGTTCGCCTGTCTTTAATTAATTGTACGTAGTGCGTCTGAGAGAGAGAGAGGAGAAACAAAATGTTGCAGCATTGTATTAGTTATCAAATATCAGAATTAGATAATAGGATTAACGTGCAGGGTGTTCATCAAATTTAGTTATTGTTTCAATGAATAAAATGATACCGCACAATAAAAAAAAGTGCAATGCTAGGGTTTTTTTGTACTACAGCTGTAAGCATCCCATTAAACGGCATTGTCTTAACCACCCTGTTAACTAAAAAAGAGATGTGTACATTGGTGTTCAAAATTAAGAGAATTTCTAGATTTCGTTGACTATCTCTAAAACCATAGTACAGATTTTAAGGAAATTTGGTACGCATATAGGGCTGATATAATGCAAAAAAAATGACCATTCAACGGTTAAAATATACACGTATGCTCGTGCCTAACACTCATCGAAGTCGAAACAGAAGTTGCAGAATATAACAAAAAAAAATGGTTAATAGGGGTATTATCCCCTCTTTCAGATAAACAGGTCTCACACCGAGAATTTATACCGGAAACAAAAGAGTATATGAGTTCCTATGGTAATTAATCCCACTCGTTCTACAACTCTGTTTTCAAGCCTTGGATAGTTCTCGGAGGAGAGTTGCGAGTTTCAGTTGCCCTACGCAGAGCGTCCCAGGCATGCTCTACAACCAAGGGTACTCAACCTTTTATTCTGCTGTGCCGCATACATATGTCAGCTACTTAACGCGGGTCGCATACATATGTTAGTTATTTCACGCGAGCCGCAACTTGAGGTTAAATGGAGGAGGGGGAGAAATGCTTTCAGACTAAGATAACATTGGAAATTTAAAATGTGGAAAATTGATCAAAATATTATAACTCCTGTTTTGCTTTTTTAATTATTATTTTTTATATTTTTTTTACTTTCACTAAATTAGAAGCATTTAAGAAACACTCCTTCCCAATTTCTGCATCAGTAAACGGTTTCATATGATTACCAATAATATAACAAACTACATAGGATGTCTTTGTTACTGCTGTGACACCACTGACAAAACACTTTGTTATTGTTGCAAAGATTATTTAAGAAAGCCTATTTATCACTTCTTGAAAAGAGATCTTCGAGAAAAATGTCATTGAATGTGATTCCTGTTTATTGGCATTTTTTAAATACAGCACTTTCGTGACAAAGCAAACAATTACTGATCCATGTTTGATTTTCACTACAAAATAGTCAACCTCAAAATCGTCTTGAAACGATATATTTTCTTCGAATATTTTTCTCTTGCAAGATATGAAAAATAGTTTAAAATTAGTTCCACTCATAAACTTGGCACTACTCCACTGTTGTCTGTTATCACTAACAGCAACCGTTCCATATAGAAAAAGAATATCAATTCGTACCCATACGACACCGACAGCAAAAAGCAAAGCTGATATATTTGATTTCTTGATGAAGAATTTTCCACCAAATTTTTAATACAATGTTCTTAAATAAGTGAATTTCTCAGATCAATAGGCCATATGACTGAGCCACTTAAAAAGGCTCGGTGGACCGCAGATTGAGTATCGATGTACTATACGGATGAGGTCTGGAGATCATTTAACTGGCCAATCCATTCAGCAAATGTCCTCACTTTGTAGAAATTAATCGGCCAGATGTGCCTTGCATTGCCATCCATTAAAACAAAATCAGGGCCAGCTGAACCCGTGAAAAGGTGAACATAGGGCTCCAAGACCACATCCTTATACCTAACAGCAGTCACAGGGCCTCTTGCGAAGACGTAGAAGTGAGTGCGGCCCTCCGACTTGATGCCTGCCTAGACCATCAAGCCTATTCTACCGTAATGGTCGATTTCTCGGATATTGGAAAGCAGGTAGCTGGTCCCTGGTTCTTTCAACGTGAAAGCACGGCAAGAATATATAAAGAGAACCAGGGACCCGTTACGAACAGATTGTTAGAACAATGCTGACGAATAGGTCGCTGTAAGATTATTTTTTAGCATTATATCAGCCCTATATACATACCAAATTTTATTAAAATCTGTTCAGGAGTCCTAGAGAGAGAGAGAGATAATCGATATAAAATCTAAAAATTCTCTTAATTTTGAACAAATAGTGTATATACGCCTTCTATCACGTTGTACTGTGTGTGTGTGTGGTGTGTGTGTGTGTGTGTGTGTGTGTGTGTGTGTGTGTGTGTGTGTGTGTGTGTGTGTGTGTGTGTGTGTGTGTGTGTGTGTGTGTGTGTGTGTGTGTGTGTGTGTGTGTGTGTGTGTGTGTGTGTGTGTGTGTGTGTGTGTGTGTGTGTGTGTGTGTGTGTGTGTGTGTGTGTGTTATTTTAAATACTATGTTTACTAGCATTGTTTCTAGATCTGTTTCTTGTGGTTTGACTGTACCACAAGCTCTCGGTAAAATATTTGAATCTTTCCTTCTCCTAAATAATCATGCGCGCGCGTGTGTGTGTCTGTGAGAGAGAAAGAGAGGGAGGGGGAGATATATCGCTTTAAAACCTTTTGGCAGTTGCGCATAAAAGAATTCAAAAAAGAGGAAAATTTCAGAATATAAAAAAATTATGTAATGTTTTGGCAAATTAATATTTTATTAGAAGAATAAAGAGAATGGAGAGAAGAGAGAGTGAGAATATTAAAAAAAAATTACACGCACAGAAATGAGCAGTTAATGAAAAAAAATTAAAACATTTCAAGGATTTCAAAGCACTATATATCTGTTTCGGAAAATATAGTGTTTTAAAAATAATTTTTGTAACTTTCAAACGATATTGTTGAATATCCAATAAGAGTAGTCAATTAGGTTCTAATATTAAAAAAAATGGTTTAACTGGTATTCCAAACTTTTATCTTATATTATTACTTGTTCAAGTATGCCGGTGTAAAATTATGTAGATTATGTATATTTCCTAAAACGGAAACGGAAAAAGTGGTTTTAAAAATGTAATGCTTTCATAAACCTTTTTAAAAAATGTCATTTTTCTACAGCAACGGTGAAAATGCTAAAAAGTTCGCAAATAAATAAAACTTTAAGGGTGATTTTTAAAAGATGGATGAGGGGGCTAAAGTAAGAAATTTTATTTTTTTAAACAGGGAAAAAATACATTAATGGCCAATATTTTAAAATTTAGATTAGATAAAGTATAGGATTTTAATACAGAATTGAATATCCTACACTTTTAAACTTTTGGATCATTTCAATACCAAGTTCATTCCTGACATATTTGACTCAGTGAGGGAAAAAAATGCTCATAAATAAAGAATGCTAAAGGATTTTTTTCAAAAAATACGATCTTGTAAAGAAAAACAAGTAACATAAAAAAAAATTAAGTCAATTCCTACTTAGATCAACAAAGAAAAATTTTATTTTAGCTACTTTTTGTTAAATAGTTACAATTAATATAAATATGTATATACATAGAACAGAATCACAAGTGGTAATTAATTTTTATTAACTATCATTAAAGTATCGTATTGTCATCCAAAACAATCGTGTATAAAATTTCAGTTCAACTGAATGCTTTAAGACGGAAAAAAAATTTTTTAAGTTTTGAAAAAGTCGCCAAAAAAAAAAGGGATACCAACGTGGTGTATTTGTAATTTTTTTAAAGAATTAGTTTTAATCAATTAATTTTTTTTAAATTATAATTAAATTATTGTATTGTCACCCAAAAATAATCATGTATATAAAATTTCAGCTTAATTGAGCGCTTTAAAATGTATTTTATTAACGATTGAAAATTCCACCAAGGTAAATAAATAAATATAGAGAGAGTGTGAAATAATAGTATAAAACTGAAAAATGAATTTAACTTTGAATAATTAAATCCTATGTATCAAAGGAAACATTTAAACACAATCAGCTCCAAATGAAAACAGGAAATGGATTTCAGTTCATGTCGGATCGTTTGAGTAATCTTGTTTATATTTCAGCCTGGGTGTCAAAATTTTTATCAATTGATTAGCTCCCTTTTTTCCCCAAGTCAAACGCGTTTCGTTATCTTTTAAGATATAACTTCAAATTCAAAATCACTGAATACAAAATCAATACAGAAAAATCTGAAATATAAACATTAAATGTAGTACGTTAAACGGTTCAATACACTTTCACACAAAAACGAACAGCATAAAAATTTACTTCCTTCTCTGATTTGATGGATACAATGAGAAAGGTGGAGAATAAATGATTAGCTTTCAAAAGTCAAGAAAAAACCAGTCTGGAGTAAAAACAAGCCTATCTTCTCTACAGACAAAAATCGCTTTTTAAAAGTAACCGCTCGAAGAAAGCTATGAAAAACTGTCATGATCCTTGACCGATCATGAAGAAAAAAGTTCCTTTTCACATTGCTCAATAAAATATGTTTCGAAAATCTAGAACACAGTAAATTTATCATTTTGAAGTCCAGGTGTATTTTTTACCTTGAAGTTTCTATTTTAGACTTGGCTATATTTGAGTTTTGCTTTTAAATTCATATTTCAAACTGTTTTCTAGTAGATATAATTTTTTTTTTTTATAAAAGTTTACAAAAAGTCTTTTCTTTTATATGTTCTCTATATTTCTACCTACCGTAAAATCCGACGTAAAACATGCACCGTTTTAAGTGATTTTTTTGTTTTTTTTAAAATTCGCGTATAACGCACCCCCTTTTTTAAAAACCCCATTATTAGTTAATCTTTTCCCCCTGTGTGTGTGTGTGTGTGTGTGTGTGTGTGTGTGTGTGTGTGTGTGTGTGTGTGTGTGTGTGTGTGTGTGTGTGTGTGTGTGTGTGTGTGTGTGTGTGTGTGTGTGTGTGTGTGTGTGTGTGTGTGTGTGTGTGTGTGTGTGTGTGTGTGTGTGTGTGTGTGTGTGTGTGTGTGTGTGTGTGTGTGTGTGTTGTTCAAATTTTCAATCGTTAATAAAATACTTTTTATTCATCCATTCAAGTTCAAATACATTTTTTTTAAACTTGTAGTAGATGCCACTTGATGTTAATACATTTTGTCAGATGTTAATTCATTAATTAAATTAAAAAATGAATGAATAGTAACAAACAAAAATGATACTCCAAAAGCATATTCAGAAAGGAAAATCGTTCTTTGTGTCCCTGTAGCTAAATGGATAACGCGTTGGATAGCTAATCCAAAGGTCGTGGATTCAAATCCCACATGAGATGGCCTAATTTCTGAGAATGTGATTTCTTTTGTACTACACAATTTTATTAGAATAATAAAATGTAGTTAATGAATGAATAGTAACAAATAAAAAAATAGTCCAACAGCCTATATAAAAAATAAAATGGAAAGTTGCAAGGAAATCGCTTTCTATTTTGTCAATATTATGATTCTATCATATGTATATACATATTTATATTAATTGTAACTATATTTAATAAATAAACAGAGAGTGGGTGAGTTAATAGTAGGAATTGAAAAATAACAAAAATAAATTTTTTCTTTGTTGACCTAAGTAGGAATTGACTCAAAAAAAAAAAAAATTGTTTATATTATTTGTTTACGAAGAAATTTAAAATGTACGTACACAATTCTCTTATGCTTGGAAATCATTTATTCAAAATTTTATTCCAAGCTTCAGAATAAAATAGTATACTTCGAGAAATACAACCTTTTAAGTTCTGTAAATATGTCATTTCTTTTAAATAAATAGTATTTCGATATATGTAGATGTCTAATTTTTTTAAGGTCATCTTTTTATTTATTTTTCAATTCCTCTACTATTAGCTCACACTCTCTATATATTTATTTATCTATTTATCTTGGTGGAATTTTCAATCGATAATAAAATACATTTTAAAGTGCTCAATTGAGCTGAAATTTTCTATACATGATTATTTTGGATGACAATACAATAAGATAATAATTAATAATAATTAATTGATTAAAACTAATTATTTAAAGAATTACATATACAGCCACATTAGCATCATTTTTGGCGACTAGTGTCAAAAGAAAAGGTTTTTCTCACGTTTTAAAGCATTCCGTTGAACTGAAATTTTATTTACACCATTGTTTTGGATGACAATACGATACTTTAATGATAATTAATAAAAATGAATTACCACTAAATGTATTGATTCTGTCATATGTATGTACACATTTATATTAATTGTAACTATTTAATAAAAAGTAGTAAAGTAAAATTTTTCTTTGTTGATATAAGTAGGAATTGACTTAAAAATTTTTTTTTAATATTACTTGTTAAAGCTATAGTTTGTATACCAGCGCATAACGCGCACCCGTAAAGTTCGATCTTATTTTTCAATTCCTACTAATAGCTCACACTCTCTATATATTTATTTATTTATCTTCGTGGAATTTTCAATCGTTAATAAAATACATTTTAAAGCGCTCCATTGAACTGAAATTTTGTATACATGATTATTTTGGATGACAATACAGCAATTTAATTGTAATTAATAAAAATTAATTGATTAAAACTTATTATTCAAAGAATTATAAATACAGCCACGTTGGCATCATTTTTGGTGACTTAGCGACCATTTTGGCGACTCGTGTCAAAACAGGAAAAAGGTTTTTTTCTCACATTTTAAAGCACTCATTTGAGCTGCAACTTTCTATACACGATTGTTTTGGGTAAAAATACGATAATTTTAATTATAATTAATTAAAGTTAATTGATTTGAACTAATTATTTAAAGAATTACATATACAGCCCCGTTGGTTTCATTTTTAGCGACTTGAATCAAAACTTGAAAAGATTCTTTTTCTCACGTTTTAAAGCATTCAGTTGAAAAAATTTTTTTACACGATTGTTTTGGATGACAATACGATAGTTTAATGATAATGAATAAAAATTAATTACCACTTAATGTTGTGATTCTGTCCTATGTATATACATATTTATATTAATTGTAACTATTTAATAAAAAGTACCTAAAATAAATTTTCTTTGTTGATCTAAGTAGGAATTGACTTAAAAATTTTTTTTTATATTACTTGCTTGTGTTAAAAGTGCGTGTTACGTCGGATTTTACGGTAATAAAATAAGTTTTGCTTCTCTTACAATAATCGTAGCTATAGATAAAAACAATTGAACAATTAAATTGAGAAATCAAATATCAATAAGATGAATACCGGTTTACATATATAAATAACTTATTTACAAAACGAATAGCATGTATTAAATCCAACATTAATTTTTTTTAAAAAATTTTTAAAAGCAAGTCACATCATTCACGTTCAAAAATAGAAAAATTGATAGAAATTTCAATAACACAGCTAACGCCAAAAATTCTATAGATTATAACAGAGTGAAAAATTAAACGTTGTCAGAAGACAAATAATTGTCTATATATGTAAATTTGTTGCACATCTTCTGTTATATAAATTCTTTTAATATTGCCTTCATTTAAAAAATAACTAGTTTTAATAGTAAATGAAAAATGCTAGAATAATCAACAGCAAAAAAGGACAATTTTCAACTATTGAAATTTTACGTAAAAATATTTCAATCATATTCTATTGTTTTTTTTCTTACACAATAAAAAAAAACAGTATTACTTAACAGCGAAAGAAGAATAGCTTAATAGAATCAGATAATAATATACAGTTTTTAGTCACTAGAAATGTAGTTACTTCAATGTAATTGACAAGACCAAAAAGGGATGCTCTTTTTAATTATAAACAAAAAATCCCCTTTTAATAAAAAAAATTAAAAGAAAAGACTCCTTGTCAGAAACCTCATAAAAAATATTCTATGATTATTTTCCTTTTCTTTTTATTTCAAATGTCTCTTTTTAAAAAAAAATTCAAGACTTATTTTTAAGCGTAATTATCATCCTAATGATTAGCTAAGCTCTGTTAATAGCAACTAATACTTACAAAATATTGTAAGATAAAAAACAAACATAAACAATTACTTTCCAACTCTGCTTCTTTCCTATTTTATCTTTTTTTTAAACTATATTTATGACGTCGTTACCCGCCCGCTTCTCTGGTGTTTCCTGATGTATGACTATACAGCAATACCTCGACTTATGCGAACCTGGAGTTACGCGATTTCCAGATCTCGTCGATTCGTTTTTTTTCTTTTTCCCCCCCAAATGTGCGGTGGGAAATTTGAGCCAGAACTTGAAGAAATTGGTAATGTGATTGAGGAAGTTGGTGATCTTATCAAGCAAATAAATTTAGAAATGTATAGTGATGACATTCAAGAATTACTGAATTCTCATCATCCTGATCTGACAATTGATGAGCTCATAAAAATGCCTGAGCTAGAACAAGGCATTGAAGAAATAGTCTTTAGACCTAGTTCAATTAGAAGATCGAATGACGTTGTTAGGAATTTGACAGAAGGCATCAATTTAATTTAAAACGTGGTTACAAAAAATTTAGAAAATACAGACTCCAACGCGAAGAATGTTTTTTAACAAAACAAGGAATAAAAATAATATTAGCATGATACGAGGAAATTTTTCGGGAGAAAAAAAAAATTTTTGAGCCGGCAGACTACTGTGTTATGAAACTATCTAGTGTATCAGAATAACTTCTGATTGCGATTTTGTATTTATGTTATCTAAGATTTTATAAAGCATTTTTTTGTTCTAAATTATTATTGTCTTTCGTCTCGGGCGCCAGCCAAAAATAATTTATGTTTTTATATGGGAAATTTATCCCGACTCTTATGCGGTTATCATTCAGTCTCACCTAAAGCGTAAATTCGGGGCATTACTGTATATCTTTTTTTTAAGTTACTGAGGTATCCAAGTCCCTTATAGCAGAGGTCCCCAACCTCCGGGTAAATGACCGGTACCTGTCCGTGGATCAAATAGTATCGGGCAGCCCAAAACAAATTAAATGATTTCCATTTTTTTTTTTTTTCTGTGGTGTATTTTATTCGAGTTTGAGCGACTTTTCTTGGAAATCACAACATATTCCTTTTCTGGTGAAGCTGTATTTTATTCTGAAGGAATATTCAAATATAATTACTATAGATTGAAATTATTAAATCAAAACAATCTAAAATATAAATAATAAACGTCCCTCCTCAGCGAGTCGCGGTAAAATTAGCAGACTTTGACCGATCCACTGCGTTATAACGGTTGGGGAGCACTGCCCTATAGCATTAAGCATTCGGTTGTACTAAAAAAAACATTCTTTTAGTCTTCGCCTCTTCATTTAAAAAGAACAGGACTTGAATTTCTATAACGGTTTATGTTTATGGTTCCTCAACAACAAAAATCCTGCTTGCCAGATTTCAAGTTTATAGGTTTAATAGTTCAAAAACGGGATTTTTTTTATCGGCTCCGTAACCATCTGCAACTCTCCTTGTGGAGTCGGTTTCTGCAAAGTCCATTCTTAGCGGCTCTCTACTCAACAATAGAAACATGTTTGCCAAATTTCAAGTCTGTAAGTTTAATAGTTCCAGAGATCTTGTGATGAGTGAGTCGCTTTCCTCCCAGAACAATCAATTATCGTTAATACATTTCTGTTTAAAATTTCTGTTAGAGTCGGCTTTCTTGACCTGATATAACTCTTCACTATATATCATTAAGAGAGCTACTTTTAAAGCGTGAAAAATCCATTATTTTAGACAATGATCATTTTAAAAATTGTAATTTAAATAAGAAATACTGGAATATAATCATCTAGATACATTTAAATATATTCAGTTTAATCTGTTTCACAAATTTCGAGAATAAATAAGTTCGAATATTCTCGATAATGAAAGTAAAACTGCACGACTCACTGTACATGAAAAAGGCAGTGACTCATATTCAAAATATTCAATTAAGGGCTCCTTCTAGCACACTTTTTACCAGATTAATCACAAGGTATTATCTCCAAATCAACTCTAATAAGGTGGTAACTTAATGAACTATTTACTGCGTAATGCTTTAAGAAATTCCATATATTACTCGACAACCTGAGGTAATGCCACCGCCGGATGTCGTTCATTATTACGTGCACTGAATGTCGTTCTACTTTTCCATCACACCCTCAAGGGTCATCAATAAAACCCCAAAAGGAAAAAGAAAGAAAAAAAACTCAAGCGTCTTCTTTCGTTAGCAAATCAATGGAGCAACTGACATGTTTGATGCTGATGTCACGATAATACCGCTCTAAGTTTTGACCTGTTTTGTTTTTTCCAGAAAACCTAAAAGGTAAAAATTCGGTTATGAAATATGTCTCTCCCTTCCCGCATTTTTCTGTACTGTCATTAGGGACAAAGTTCAACTAGAACTAAAGTGTTAGTTTACTAAGTCATTACGAGTAACATCAGATTCAAATACCACAAAAGAAAGTCGAAGAATGTATATTAGAAGGTACAAAAGCGCTACAAGAGTCAAAAGTTAATTACTTCTAAAAAATAATTAATTTTCGGATTTTCATATTGGGAAAATATAGTTACAATGCAATATTTTCAATCATTTACCACGTGAAATACGAAAAGGGAAAAAGGGAAACTCAAACGAAGCAATTTTGAGTAAACAGAAAATTCTCTTATAAATAATTCTTGCAAGAAAACAATATACAGTAATATTCCGAACTTATGCAAAGGTGGGACCGAATGATAATTGCGTAAGTCTGGGTATAGTTTCACATATAAATACATGTACTTTTTTTAGTTGGGACTGGAGACGAAAGAAAGTAATAATATTTAGAAAACAAAATGTTTAGTAAAATCTTAGATAGCACAAATATAAAATCGCAAACCGAATTTATTTTGATGTAGAAGGTTTCATAAAATCTAATAAAGTAGTTTGCTGGATCAAAGATTTTTTCCTCAAAATTTGCTCGTAGCATGCTAATAATTTTTGTATTTCCTTGTTTTTATTTTTCAAAAAAATGAGCTCTATATATTTTCTAAAATTTATAACTCTTTTCAATTTAACTGTGGCTTTCCGTCAGATTACCAACCGTCAGTCGATCTTCTGATGGAACTGGGTCTGAAGACTCAAGTTCTTCAATGTCCTGCTCATGCATTTCAATCAAGTTCATCGTCAGCTCCTGATTGTGGGAGAGAATCGAGCAGTTCTTGAACGTCAACACTATCCACTTCTAAATTTATTTGCCTCTGGCAAGATCAGCGAATTCTTCAATTACATCACTAATCTCATCAGGCTCTGGTATCGATTCCGTCTGTTTCAGTGATGAAAAAAAAAAGACGAATTAACGCGATTTGAAAATTGCGTAAATCGGAGTAGCATATAATACTGTATATATTAGGTTGGAGAAAAAGAAATCCATTATTTTTGCATAAAATTCAAGGCTTTATTTAACATGTTTTGGATTGTCCGATTTAGGTCAAATATGTGCCATTTTGAAGGTAGCCTCATAATGCCTCTCTCATAGAAATCTTGGTCCTTGTTGGCGAAAAACTCTAGTAATTGATTTTCACAATCTTCTCTTGATTCCGATTCCTGATCATTCAGGAAGTTTTGCAATGCAAGAAAAAGGTGGTAATCGCTTACTGCCAGATTTGGACTATATGGTGGATGCATTTAAACTTCCCAACCAAACTCCCAGAGTTTCTGGCGAGTCACTACAGACGTGTATGGCCTGGTGTTGTCCTGATGGAACTGATGTACTCTTCTGTTGGCCAATTCTGGCCGGTTTTGGTCAATCGCTAGCTTCAAACGGTACAGTTGTTGACAGTAGAGATCTGAATTTAGTGTTTGGCCGTACGGAAGCAACTGATAACAAATTATTCATTTCTAGTCCCACCAAATACACAGCAGAAACTTACTGGCCGTTAGTCCTGGTTTGGCCACCGTTTGAGCTGCTTCACCACGATTTGACCACATTTTCACACAGTATTGTCATATGTGACTCATTTCTCATCCCCATTCAACATCTGTTTAAGAAATGGGTTGATTTCATTCCGTTTGGCCAAGGCTTCGTAGATGGAAATTCGATCCATCATGTTTTTTGGTGTTAATTGGTGTGGCACCCAAACGAGCTTCTTTTTGAATCCAACTTTGCGCAAATGGCTTAAAACTGTTTTATGGTGGATCTTTAGCTCCTGGGTGATGCTACGACTACTAACATGACGGTCAACTTTGATTATTTCTGTGATTTTATAGACATTTTCGAAGACGGGCCTGCCTGTGCGAGGTGCATCTTTAATATCAAAAATGCCTGAACGAAATCGACAAAACCAAATTTGTACGTAATTAGCTGTTACAGAATTAGCACCATAAATACCATTCACAATTTCAGCCACTTGGCTTGCATTTTCGCCTTTATCAAAGAAAAACTGCAAAATGTACCGAATTTTCTCTATGTTGACTTCCATTTTTAACACCCTGTAACTCACAACTGAATAGACCAAACAAAAAACAGCAAAATAATTTTTTTAGTGTGAAATGTCACCGTGACAACGAGCATAAATTTGAAATTGTTTGATCGATAATTCACGAGATATCAACACTACAGCCATCTACCGAAAAAATAATGGATTTCTTTTTCCCCAATCTAATATATAAATAAATAGAAATAATAATTAAATTTTAATAATTAGAGAAGTATGAAGGAAGGAAGGATTAGGGAAAATTAAAATGGAAGGGGAAGAATTAAAAAAAGAGGAACAAGACCTAAAATACAAATAAGACCCCTTCCAAAAAAGTATATACCGCCCATTTTCAATAACTAATCAGAAAAATAGAATAAATATGGTTATACAATAAATTACTATATAGGAAAATATTAAAAATTATTCTACTCTATAAGTAACTTTACACTAATTTTAGGAAGCTTAATCTAAAATTTTATTTTTAACTTCCATCTGCATTAGGCAAAAAAATAATGGATTTCTTTTTCCCCAACCTAATATAAATATATACATATATATTTTCTACTAATCGGGCTTCAGATTGGTATATACCATGGCAAACATAGTACATTCCCCGGTAAAAAAGGTATCATTTTTAGTGTGGCACCTTACTAGTGAATATAAAATACTACAACTTAATTTTGGCTCCCAGAGAGTTTCCTCTCCAGAGGGAGGCACTTGAACTCTGACTGTGCAAAATTGTACTAGGATTTAATTTTTCGAGAGCACCCAAGCCAAACAGGCACTCTAGGGATCTTTAACATGCCGCATAATCATAGGATATGGATGCTTTCGATTTTTTGCATCATGAAAATCCATCGACTTGGGCCGGGGTCGAACCCGCTTAGTCAAACTTGGGCGTACAAGGCCAGCGCCAAACCAACGACGACGCGAATGTATATATAGAGAGTTTAACAGCTCCTCTCTTAATGGTAACAAAAAAACATAGAGCTGCAAAATAAGTCGAGTCATTAATATCATAATGTCAGACGATAAACAGAAACTCTTTCTAAAAAATTTTTCTTAAACTCTTGAACTATTAAGTAAGAGCAAATCAAAGAAAAACGTGTTTAAGTTAGGAATAGGTGTGTGTTCTATTTCGTGACTCTCTCTCGTTTAGTTTCTGTATTCATTCTATTTGAATGCAGAAATGTTCGTATTATGTGAGTCTTTTATTCATTTCTAAACAGAGAACATCTTATTTTAAAAGCAAAAGTTTTTGTAAGAGAAGAGCGTAATTTTATTCTCTTTTCCTCAGGTTGTTCTCAGAATCATTTGTCAAGTGAGAAAAGAAATAAAAGCCAAGAAATGTATAAATGATTAATACCAAAGAACCACTCTCTACTTCTAACGTTGGCATGATGTAGAGTGGTGAGGACGTGTAACGTCGCATTGTTCAGCTACACGAGGGCTTTTACCCCGGCGACGGACCACGTAATTTTGCGAACCATGGTCAAGTGACGTGGACGACACCTGAGCTGGCACCCCCTCTTCTAACTACCACACCACAACAACGGGAGGACGTTTCAAACCTACAAAGCAGATTTAGCGTGCATCGACTACACAGCGGGTCTTTACCCCAGTGGTACAGGCCGGGAGCCATGACATACTGCCGCGTTAATTCATGACCACTCGACTGCACCAGCCTAGGCGATGTAGAAAGTCGGGATTCTGTCAGTCACCCTCGTCTCAACCATGGTTTAAAATAATAAGTTGCACATCAAACACCTTCCCCAATCCGTGTTGTTTTTAAGTCGATGTTAATAACCAGTCATTCAATAATAATTCGAAAAATAATTTAAAAGTTTTATTATTGCTGTGGTAACAAATTATTTAGTGATACTTATGCGATGTCAATTGCATCTATGTATAGAGGTGGCCAAAATTGTGTGGACACTTTTTTTAAATTGTTAGGTTTTTAAGTTTGTTTTTTTACTTATAGAACATTTTACGTTGCACAAAAAATGCTAAGGATTTTATATCATTTTAAAGGGAATTTAATACGGAATTCAATACAAAAAACAAAATTCAAATATTTGCAACACAAAAAAAGTTAGGCTGTAATAACTGTCGATATACATTAGATACTGATGATAGCAGTGAGTTATCAGAACTTATTGAGGTTGCCTTTATTCTTTATTACAACTTCACATCGATGTTTCAATAAGCTGAAAATAGTTTTAAGATCTTCCTTCGTTATTACATGAGGCCAGGAAACAATTTATCCTCAATTAGTTCCTTTTTATTTCATGGGTACCTCATTCGGACAAGAGTTTTCAAACGGTGCCACAAGTTTTCAATAGGATCGAGGCCAGGACTGTTTTCTGCCTAGGATAACAATGATATTTAGTCAAAAAGTAATGACATCAAATAAAAGAGTAGATTGGACACATGTGTAACGAGAAAGTGGTATTTCCTTTGTTAAAATTACATAACAAGTGGGTAGTTTAGTGACTACATTTGGAGACAGAGAGTTTTGTTTAAGATGTCAGAACACAAATTTAATTTTAAAACAGGAAATGGCCGAAAAAGGTGCACCACATCTGTTAATGACAGAACAAAAATACAATGTTTGAGAGATAAAATAATTTCATGGACATCCATTAGAAGTTATCTGAGTGATGCTGGTGTTTCTGTCAGTTCAAAAACAATCAGTAGATTAGCAGATGTAAGACTAAAAGGTAGAATTCCATGAAAAGCCATATCTCAACTTACTGCAGCGCTAAAAGGGACTACACAGTGGGCAATGGAACACATTAATTGGATAAATGATTATTGGTCACAAGTTATAGAGAACAGAAAACTAAAATATCGTTATTCATTAGTGATAGCCTAAAATATATGGGCAATAAAAAATATAGAAACATGACTGGTTCAGGCTTAGCTGTGAAGTACCACGGTTTTCTCGCTAGTCGCCAGATATCAGCAGATGGTATCGGTCGCCTTCATATCGATTGGACACTGAATGTCATAAAATACATTGACACCATTCTAGAACTCAAACATCTGGCTTCCATCAGGGATCTATTTACCAACAATTCTTGATTTATTTTTCAGCAAGATTCTATTCCTTTCCACACAGTATAGTAGTTGAAAGACTAGTATCGTTCTAAGATCACTGAGTTGTTGTCCTAGCCAGGAAACAGTCCTGACCCCGATCCTATTGAAAACTTGTGGCACCGTTTGAAAACTTGTCCGAATGAGGTACCCATGAAATAAAAAGGAACTGATTGAGGATAAATTGTTTCCTGACCTCATGTAATAATGAAGGAAGAATGCTTACTTAACTTCAGCTTATTGGAACGTATCGATGTGAAGGTGTAATAAAGAATAAAGGCAACCTCAATAGAAGTTCTGATAACTTACTGCTATCATCAGTATCTAATGTATATCGACAGTTATTACAGCCTAACTTTTTTTGTGTTGCAAATATTTGAATTTTGTTTTTTGTATTGAATTCAGTATTAACCCTTTAAAATGATATAAAATATATAGCATTTTGTGCAACGTAAAATGTCCTATAAGCATACAAACTTAAAAAAATCTAACAATTTTAAAAAAAGTGTCCACAATTTTGACCACCACTGTAATGCTCATCGAGGTTTTTTAATCCAAAATAATTTTATCCAAATTTTAAAAATTATTCAAGCATGTGGTTCGATTTAAAAACGGTAAAAAACCAGTAAGTAATTTCAAAAAAATTGTCAAGTACAGTTTTTTTTTCCATAAAATATTTATACGAAAACGAAATAAATGGAAAGATACACAAGAATGCATAGTAAGAAAGTTGAAAAAGCCATCACAGTATGTATGTTACCATTGCAGCGCAAGATTCGTTTTTTCATAAAATAGGTATTTCACGAAATAACCAACCAGGTCAGTTAAAATAGATAAAAGTATTATATTCTACGCTTTTAACTACGTATTTTTATAGGATAACGATTGCCTAATAGGTAAGTAGATATGCTCCAGAAATCGGGATGAACTTTAAAAATTAAAATTTAACGAATAAATAATAATCGGAAGCTCCAGTATGCATCAAAAGGGTGGGAAAGTATATGGGGGTTTTTTATGACGAAATTTAAAAAACTGATTGAGTAACTTTTTATTTGGCCATCAGACGACGCGCAAATGACAAGTCACGAACATGTTACAAGAAAATTTACAAATGTTCAATGTGCTGCCCAGAAGAACATATGTCAGATGAGACATAACTCCATTCACAGCATTAAGAAACATTTAATGCGGCTTGGCAAACACATGTTGAAGGATAGCACCTTTAAATATTGGCAATGATATCGGTTTGTCTCGGTACACTTTTGACTTCAAGAATCCCCTCAATCAAAAGTCACACGTGTCATATAGGGAGATGTGGGAGGCCATGTGTGGGAAAAGAATCGACTGATAACGCGATCCTCCCCAAATGTTGAGCGAAGGAGCCATTGAACAGGGGAAGTAGCATTCCACATCTTGTATAATGGTGACTCACCAGTGATGAAAACTGTTTTTAAATACGGCCGTGTGACTTCTTGGGGGGAAAAAAGAACCAATTACAAAATTGGTGGTAAAACCAAACCCGACGGTCACCTTTGGCCAATCGGGCCCCCTTTCAAATTCATGAGGGTTTTGTGTTCCCCCAAAATTGGTGTTAACCTGCCAGAGAAAGGTTTCATGGGGGCCCCAAAACACAGTATAAAGCTAATTGTGCGGTCTATGCTGAATACCCAAAATTTGCTTTTAAAGGTCCCCTTTTTTTTGGTTATGATTATGTTGCAGCTTGAGGGATGCTTTAAGGTAATTCAAAACCCCCCACACTTCCTTTGACAGACCTATCTGTTTCAAAAATTTTGAGCACTCTTTCCCCCTCATAAGCAGAAATTGCAAAAAAATTGCTTACTACGAATCGAGCAACAGTAAAGAAAGTTGAAAGCAGGCAATTTACTTCTTGGACAAGAAGCTAGAGATCCTGTAGTTTCAAATTTCTACTTCATTTTGTTCAATGCAAAACACTTATTAGTCTTTTATTATCCTGTTTCTACTAATATGCTCATAATGCTGCAGTGGTACTTTCCAAATTTATTATAAAAATTTCTCTGTGAGGCACTGGCATAACTAATCCTGAGTGGGTTGTATAACAAAATTCCATGTGGGTTTTTTTTTTTTGAAAATATCCTTCAAAAAAAATTTGTTTGAAAGTTAAAACGTTATATTGGGGCCCTGAATGCACTATCCAATTGTAAAATAAAAAAACTATTTAGGCATATACATATATTTATTGCATCAAGGGCAAAAAAAAAACAGCTTTTTTTTTCCCCTTTTGGACTTTTATCCTATTTGTCATGAACTATTGATTTTTAAAGTTTGTCCTCACTTTTGAATCATTCAGCCTTAAATACAGCATGCTTTTCATGTTGAATAAAATTTGTGTAACATTTATTTAAACAGCGCAAATGTTTTTCCAGTAAAAAGAAAAAATTAATTTATAAAAGTTACACAAAACTAAATTAACTGTTGCTGTGTGACATGTTCTTATTTTTTTTACTGTTTAACTAACCTAACAAAAAAAATCATACTGTTGGGAAAATTTTAAGTTGTTTACAAATGGAATTCTGGCCGAAAAAAATTGTTTCTGAGATATGGAAGATTTTTTAAATGATAGTGTGGGATGTGTAGCAACACATACTATTATCCCTTTTTTTAATTAATTTTTCCCCAACAATAAATCCTTTTATTTAAAAATTAAATTTTTTTTTTTTACGATTTCCAAAAATTCCGAAGGTGAAGGTTGGAGCTGTGATCATTTCTATGGAAAAAATTATCTCTGGATTCATGTAAGTTAACAGAATGTGAGCCAGATAATTGATTCTATTGTAGGTAGAACTAATAGTGTTATCTTGTAAATTAGATTTATTTGAAAGACCAGGGGTTATGATCATTATGCTGAAAATCTAATCTCCCCAAAATTTCCCCCCTTTTCTTTTTCCTTTAAACTTTCTGGGGGAGATAATTTTTTTTGATATTAGTACATGAGTAGGGAGTGACCCAAATTGACAATTTTGGGGGTCACAAAATTGGGGCCCCTTTAAACCTTTTGTGAAAAAATCGATGTACCGAAAAAGTGCAAAAAAAGGTTCTAGGAAAAATTATTTCAAAAAAATTTTTAAAAAACGTCCGGGGGGAATATAAAGATTTTGTGGGGGAAAAAAACTTTGGGTTTTTTGAAAACGCCCTGGAAACATTGGCTACTATTAATTATTAACATTGAACTTTGAAGCTATATAACAGCTTGTGGGGATACACCTCACGACTTCTATAAGCTGACAACCACTCAACAAACTTCCATACCACAATCTTTCACTCTGTTATTTTATTACCAGAAGTGTGATTCATCAGATTAGATGCACGAATAACACTAATTACATTCTATGAAAGTATTAATAATTGATTTTAATGTCAAAAATATATGTAAGTTACATGTACCTTCACTAAATATTTTTAAAATTTTTGTAAATTTTCCCCAAAGATTAAAACGAATTTTTTTTTTTTTATTCAATAAAAAGGGATAAAAAATGTTTTGGGTTTTTTTAAAAATTTCAAAAAATAGTGTAATACACAAAAGGGAAGGTGCCCTTGGGCTATTTTGGGGAAAAAAAACGAAAAATACTTCCAAATTATTAACATGAAATACATGAAATCTTTAACATTTCTTCAAAGCTGATGTATCCAGAAGTTTGTGAATATAAGTGAAGTGAATAAAAAACATTCTAAATAACAAAAAATATGAAAACAATATATTTATTACATACAATTTTTTCCATGTACATGCTCTTTATGTAATAAAGATCATTACCTTCTATCACAGTCAAAAAGCAGACTTTTTTTTTAAAAAAAAAATTTTGCAAACAGAAAGAACAAATAAATAGATACAAAAAAGGACACCAATAGTCACACAAGAATGGAATTACCAAGAACACAGTAAAACTTAAGATACTTGACACTTTTGAGTCATTAAGAAAAAGAAAATGAAAAATTAAACACATGAAATAAAATCTAAATAAAGGCAAGAATAACAAACCGTTATTAAAACAGAGATCACTTTTGCTGAAACAGCATTTTTATGACTAACATATTGGACCATCATTACATTTCTGAATTCCATTCAGGCTGGTGTAGAATGGGAAACATGTAACAGATGTAATGAATCAACATTAAAAGGAAAATGATCTTTGTTAATAAAGTAATAAGTAGGTAAATTTTTTATAACCTTTGTCAATGAGTTTTAATATTTTATAAATCCCAATAAAATAAAAGAACACTAATGAAAGGCTCAGAAAAAAAATGTTGAGTATATTTTTTCTTTACATCAAACATGATAGATGAAAGCTTACTGAAGCAGAAATACTGCTCAATTTCAG
This sequence comes from Trichonephila inaurata madagascariensis, assembly GCA_019973955.1. Taxonomy (NCBI): domain Eukaryota; kingdom Metazoa; phylum Arthropoda; class Arachnida; order Araneae; family Nephilidae; genus Trichonephila; species Trichonephila inaurata. The sequence continues at coordinate 345,644 of BMAV01011691.1, read as the reverse complement.
GTGAAGCTGAGAATTTTGTAAGCGATATAAAAGCTGCTGCTTAAGCATTTCAGTTATTTTCATATAGAAACAGTTTTGATTTTTTAATATATATTTGGGCATCGTTTCTTTTAACACAGCTTATCAACAAGCACTGAAGCACACTCTCCCTATATATAAACAGAATTAAATTTTGTAAACTAAAACTACATAAAATCAAACATAAGATATAAAAAAGATTCAACATAATCTATAAATAAAAATCTTAATTATGAAATGTCTTAGAACTATAAAAAAAAAAAAAATCTGACTTAGTCTAGTGAATAAATAACTTGATCATTTTTTTTACTTGCAAAAACTTGCAGCCTTCTATTCTTTGTTGAACAGGCAAATATAAATAGATATGAAAATTCAATAAATATAGCTAGAATAGCATTAATCTAAAATATGTATAAAGATAGTCACAAACCACATAAAAGTTAATATACATTTTAAAAGTTAAAAGCACCAAATTGCACTAAAACAAAACCTGTTTCCTCTTTAGATATATATATATATATAACACTTCTTGAGTCAAAAGTTTTAAAATCCTTAAACACAAAAAGCCGTTTTTATTATACATTGCATATGTTAATATAAGTCTTTCGTATATAAAAGTTTTTTTTTGCATATGTTGGCCTGTTATATTACAGAGAAAAGAATGGCTACAGTATTGCTTTAATGACTTGGTGTAGTGCTAGGCAAAGGAATTTGCCACACAATTAAATGGCTCTGCTCTGACTTTAGAGAGCTACGAAGTGAACGATCATTTATGTCATCACTGTCATCGTCTTCATCCCCTAAATAAAAGAAAAATCAATAAATATAAAAAAATACCTTTCAAAATAATAAATAAATAACTCAAATTTCAAAATAAATAGCAAAATTTTCTCTCTTAATTAACAGTAATATGGAATTTCTTGTGCCAGATTTAGGCAATGGCAACATGGACTGTGCCCAGAAAGGCATTTTTTCATTCATAGCAGCCTTGGATGTATGTGAATTAAAATACAATATCAATTCGGCTAAGGGCTCAGAACTTTTATAGGAAGAAATTCAGCAAACAAAAACACTTAAGAAAAGAGCATGTGAATGTTGAAGTTTGTTTAGCGTGCAGTATTGGTGCTACTGATGCATAGTGCTGCCCGGTTGGTTTTTGCGGCTAGTGACACTGACTGTTGGGTCATGGGGCCTGGGTTCAAATCCCAGAGAAGACATGGATGATTGTAAAGCATAGTTCCAGAACAATCTAAATATTTGTCGAGTCGTAGGTCCTCTCATGAGTTTCATGGAAGGAAGAGAAAGGTAGGAGGCCCCTGACCACCCCACAAGGTGTTCCACCTCAAAATTGAGCTAAATTGTACTGCAGCCTGCATTGGGCTCAAAGTTGCGGCTAACGACAGGTGTAAAAAAAACTAGCCCCTTCATACTGTTGATCGGATGACATTAGCAGCATCAACAACTTATGCACAGTAAACTCCAACTTGACAAATCATTGGATACAGCCAATGTTCCAAGCATCATGCCATGGCATGCTACCACTCATACCAGAGTAATGACAATGGTCCAGGGTGCCAAGCATAATGCCATGCCAACACTCAAACCAAAGCAATGAAAATGGTCAAGTGTGCGAAGCATCATGCAGTCATCAATGACCGTCAATGTCTGGTGGTGGCATGAATAGCTGGTCAATGGTATGTGGCAAAATTAGTGTTTCTTCCTTTTGCACAAGTATTAAATATTACAAACAATACAAATTTTTAAATGTTGGCTAATCGGATGAATGCTCGGTTTTACTCTGTATTCTAGTCATGCCTCAATGAAATAATAATGTATGTGGTTATTAATAAGCAATTTTTTTTATATAAGGTAGAACTAGTTCTATCCAAAACCAAATAAAAAACAATAAAATAACCATTTCAACTATAAATTAAAATTTCTTATTTAATTTTGCATTCAGAAAATAAAATTGAGTCTGGAATTTGTTGTGATGCCTGTTGAATAGTGAGTGTTAAGTGAATAATCATAGGTAAGGTGGGAATTCGATTGGGAAATCATAAAGGTTTTCTTAGCCTTAGACTAAATGCTATCGAACATGGATGGCAAGTAGGATTTTATCAAAGTGCCAAAATTAAAAGAAAGTGAAACACAAATTTTTTCAAGAACCACTAACTTTTGTTTATACAGTCGGACCTCTATTTAATAGTCTCCAAATCCCAACCCACCCCCCACCCCAAAAGTTCATTATGTGGAAAATTTGTTAAATAGAAATTCATTTTAAATATACTTTATATGCTTGGTTCCAGGAAAAAGTTCGTAAAATAGAGAGATTTGTAAAATGGAAGTCTGGCTGTTTACATATATAGTAGATTACACTTGACTTATGACATTTTACTGGGAACATATTGTTGAAGTTGTTGAAAGGATAGTTGAGGAAACATGATGCGATTTTAAAATCCACATCTTATTCAATACACACAAAACAATCAGTGACGAAACACAACACAATGACACGCAGACACTATAGCGAAACACAAAAGCATCCTTCATTCGCTCTGGAGATCTCAACTTTTTATAGATTTCATCAACGGGTAATTTTTAAAATAAGATTTTCGGTAAAGATTTTTGTAAATTTGTCAGAATAAGCAAATGATGCAAGACTGCATCATCTTGTTTTAAAAATACAAAGCAGTTTTTTTAGGAGATAATGCTGTGGTTATTTCTCGTTAGGCAGGTAAACTAAAAAATTTTTATCATGCAAAGTCATAGAGTATATCTTAACAGTATCATTAACACTATTTCTACTTATATGAAGTTCTTGAATTCTTTAAATAATCTCTTTTCTTTATTATTAAAACTTGAAACACACTGGGAGCATTTTTTTAATGCACCTCTCTGTCTGAAAATGCTTTTGATCATCTAGGAAGTATTTGAGAAATTTCTTTAACATAATTTATGGGTTTTTTTCATATTCTGATGATAAATCCATTTAATTTCCCCCTACCTTTAATCATTGATACATACTTTATTTTCCTTCTTCAATATTTTTTCTAGGAATATTTTTAAAGTGAATCCAAATGTTCCTTGATAGATTGACATAATGACATCTAATAATTTCTAAATAAAAACAGCCACAGGTTTTTATTTCCATGTTTAACAAAGCCATAATCTACAATCCACATATTTACAAATTTTGTACAAGTTTTTATTTACTTTTTTATTTTAACTGTGCTAATATTACATTTTTTATATTTAAATTAAAACACAAATTTTGGCCATTCAAGAGCACACTTGTAGACAATTAATTGTAAAAAGCATCATGTTTTGCCTATAGCAATATGTCAAATAGCATAGTCAACTTTTCATTCTGAATTTTATTCTTCACATTCCTGAACTGCAAATCACATTAAGATTGGCCTATATGCATGCTTGATTTATAAAACAACAAGCAAGTAATTATCCATTCATAACATACTTCCATTCCATACAACATTGCAAAATTTCCTTACACGTATTTAAAAAAAAAGGTCTAATAATCATACTTACTTTTTGCATGCTTGTCATAAGACTGTACTAAAAAGGAATTGGGTTTAATTACAAGATTTTCTACTTTTCTAACATCTAAAAATTATTGATTTTTTTAAAATGTTTTTTTAAAGTATTTCAATATTATTAAGTTTTTACAAGATAAAAATAAATTCAAAATAAACTAAGGATAAAATAAAATTAAAGCAAGAAATTCTAGATATAACAAAATTTTGAAAAAAATTTAACAATTAAATTGATTTTCAATATATAATTTGGGAGGTAAAAATAGCAGAACATTGTACATAATGGAGATTTACCTATTCGAAAATCGATGTATCCTTCAGCACCAGACATTATATACATATATTTAGGCTTGACTGATTTTTCAGAGGTATCATCCTCTTTGTCATCTGTTAATGAAGTAATTGAACTCATGTCACCCTGACCTAAAAATAATTCATGAGATACATATGCTATAACGTTGAAAACATTTAGGTGCATTCCACTTAAAATTAACAATTATAAGAAAAAGAAATATAATCTGAATGGCTGAATACACTAATATTTTTAAATTTAATTGATTAAAAATGTGAAACTATTTTCAAAGAAAATAACTTGATACTTTGGTAAGTTTAAATTGAATTGTTTTGAAAAAAAATTCTCTACTGTTACTCAGAAAAGTACAAAAACGATATTGTTTTCCCCCTGCAAAACAAATTATCGTATTTACTTGAATCCATGCCACCATTGATTCTAAGATGCACCCCCAAATTCTCAACTTTTTGTGGAAAATGAAAAATAGTATAAAATGGTTTATCAATATCCAATTTTATGAAATTAAAAATAAATTTAAAATGAGAACTAATAAGAAGTGAATAATTAGTTATTTTACCAGTATTATAAACTTTTAAATATATACATGAACCTATAATTGCCCCACCCAATGAATTTTTTTTATTGATTCGATTCTAAGCCGCACCAGATTTTTAGTAGCTTGAATATTGGAAAAAAAAAGACCGGCTTAGATTAGAGTAAATACAGTATTTAAAAACAAATACTTAGAATGAATAGGAATTTCAAAATAGCTAATTACACATTTGTTTTTCAATTTCTAAAATTAAATTTTTAAAAAAGATATACATATAATACATAATTATCTTTATTTGTAACACAACTTTTATATTTATGTGACCCTTTCTGTACATGAATACAAGAAATTTATGAAAATTATTGATTGCAGAATAGCAAAGCTTAAAAAGTAGTTCTATTTGTTCCCCTTTTCAATTCAAAATTAAATAATAATAATAATTATAAAAACAGCTTAAGTTCTCATTTTTCTTGAACAACATAAAAATACTAATAAATAAACTGTACATTACAGTCTGGAATAAAAATGCTCAACAAAAGAAAACACTTTAAAGAAACAATATTAAAAGAAAGTTGCTAATTTAAACTGCATTGAATGCAAGAATAAATTACAACAATTAAGAAGATTTAAACAAAAAGAAAATGAAAGCTTAATTTACACCAGAAAAAAAAGGAATAAATTATAAACAGAAAAAAATCAGAGTATTTCACCACACCTTTGGAGAAATAGGTACTTTGTAAGGCTTTGCTTTCCATCATACCTGGAACAGCTACAAAAAACTTGACAGCATCTTTATGGCCATGGAATGAAAGTTGAGCTTCAGACATAGAACAATATGGAACAAAACTACCAGGAGTTAGGTTGTCCTTGCCATCAGCATATACCCGTATTGATTCACCTGATACAGCATCATCATTGGTCTTACGCTTTGCACCTGCTAAAAAAGGAAAATTAAATTATATTAAAAGAAAATATAAAACACTATAGATCCATATCACAAAAAAAATTTTTTTAATTGTAACATATTTAAATTATTGAGAGAATAATCATTATTACACATTAAGTTAAAAATTTTATGCACTTTTTTATTTAGTTACACAATTTGTTTTAACAATTTAAATTCAATGGTGATATTATCTATATTCCTAGTTTTTACCATTCAACTTACATTCATGAAGAGGAACAGACAAAATAACTCCATTTCCTGTTCCTATCCAAAGCCGACAACACGAAACAGCAAGAGCAGTAATTCTAACAAATGAGAAACCTAATTTTCCAGTACCTATTCAAGAAAAATCAAAGTAGTTAACAGCAGATATTGATCAGTTAAGCAAACAAATCAATGAACACTATACATGAGATTAAATACCAGAATATGTATTTCTTTTAATCATTTGCAAGACTCTAATTTTTTTCTTCTTTATATTAAAAAATTGAATTAATCTGGAATTGAATTTTCTTAGTCTAATAAATAATTAAATGAATGTTTAAAAAATAAATTTAACAAAAAGCAAGCTATCAAATTTACTATGCTACAATTTTTTTTTCCAATTTAACAAATTTTTTATTAAACATCTGCACAATAAAAACACAATAAATTTTTTACACATAGAAAGATATACAACAGTTAACATAAATCTAAATTAATTGTTTTTAACAAATAAGTACTTTTTCAGGTATATCAAATTCAAAAAAAAAATTCAAATATTAAAAATGAATGTCAGACAAACAATTCTTTTCAATTATACCATTGCAATTTGTACTTTTACAGCTTTGTGACGGTATTCAATAAATTAAATAACTTTCTTAAATACCTAATATTTTGGATATATAAGGCTCAATATCCACATCCTGGAGGTGTTGGTAAGTATGGGCATGGTAAAGTCTTAATGTACTATCAAGCCTTATTGATATCCATACTCCTTCACCAACCCAAGCTAACTGCCTTATTTGGCTTTCCTTCCTCGGATGAGCATCAAATGATTTCTAACAAAGGGAAGAAAACTACATTAAAAACCATAAACATGCTAAAATGCATGTTTATAATGCTACATGTGCATTATAAACATTTTGTATAGAATATCTTAAATAAAAATAGGTATGCAGAAATATTGCATATAACTGAGTTATCCTATAAGTAAAGAATAAAGTCAAAAGAATTTATCAATAGCAAAAAAAGAAGTCATATTTACGAAGAAACACAGAAGTTATCACAAAAACTGTTAAGTCAGCAATTAATCTGTATTATAACTATACACATATCATATAGAATCTTTCTTCAATATTTTTATAACTTTATAAAAATGTGGCAACATTCAGAACTTTTATTTTATTGTCTAAATATAGATTTGTTTTTCAATGAGAAAACTTTTATTTTGGTGTATTTCCAAAATGTCAAGTATAATTGAGCAAACAACATATTTTAGTTTTATTTTTGGAATGAAACTTCCACAATAAACACATCTTAAATGTTATAAAATGTTTTTAAATGTTAATGTTTAATAAAAATAGCATGAATGGTGCTCAAAATCAAAGTAATGTTGACTTTTTTCTTTGATTGTTTCTTTGTGTTATTAATTTCTAAAATTATTGAGCATTCAGTACCATTTGCACAAAGTATTTCATCAAAATTGACCTGGAATGAGGCAAAATAACTCATTGGTTTAGCATCATGACAATGTGCCTTATCACATTATTATTTATGATTTTTTTAAAAAAAGGGTTCAACAAATACAACTTCACTAGCTCCATATTGACCTGATTCGTACCATGCGATGTTCTTACTCTCACATTTAAAACTGCACTTTATGATCAGCCTCCTTTGAATTTAATGAAAGAAATTTAAATATAACCCTTATATCAGATGCAACTAGATAGATGTAAAGGGGTTTCACAAACACTATTTTATCAACTGATTGATTGTACATTAATATTGCATGTAGACGCTTTATTTTGAAGATTGAAAAAATATTAGCAAAAAGTCATTAAAATCAGAAGAGTAAGTGAGTGAATATTAAGATCACACTATTCAGCTACTCGAGGGCTTTTTACGACAGACCTCATAGTTATGAACGATGGTCAAGTGATGAGAACGACACCTGGACTGGCACCTTCCTCTCCTAACTTCCACACCAATTAAAATCAGAAAAAAAGGAAATGTAATATATTTTTTACTTTGAAGAGGAAATGCAATATATTTTGACCTATGAATTATTGCCAAGTATTGTAAGTACTTTTTTTAATTCAAATAATATTATAACGTTCAATTTTAAAATATATATATATATATATATATTTAAATATAGCTCACAAAATATATATTTATCTGTCTTTATATTTCAACATCGTTTTCTGTTAGAAAATTTAAATTTTATAACGAATTTTTGGGACATCTTGCCTTTTTTTAAATGTCTGTAATTTATGAATTGTGGATGATTTATTAAGAAGCAAAGAAAGGACCACTCCAATTATAATACACTTTTCACACTAATACACCCAATAAAATATTTTCTCTCCATATATAAAAAAGTTTTTCATGGTGCTGTCATAAATTTATTTTATAATGATGGTGAAGCTTTTCATGAATGTGCAAAAATAGTTAAACATGAGGATGTATCACAATACTGTTCAATATTATGGTAATAAATTGGCAATAAGGTGAAATTTTCAGTTCAATCAACTACTTCAAATTCAAACATTAACACAGCATTATATCATAAATGCATAGCTTAAAATAGACCTACATAATACAAGTAAATTACAGTATTACAATTTGAGCAATGAGTATAAACAGTTGTATAATTTGTACAATGGGGTTTGGCTCGCCATTAGGCAGACAGGGGGGTACACTCTAGTTTCAGTAATAAAAATTATAATGTTCTGATTTCATATGTTATTTTCAATACGCACTGTTTAAATAATTTTTTCCACACATCAAAAACATACATTACATCTTAAGAGTCAAATTTAATAATTGAATTATAAAAAGATATTTTGGTAAAAATAATTACCTCAATGGACAAAGTTTTTGGACATAAAACATGGACCGTATTTCGATACCCACACCATACTTTATTATGAACAACAGTCATGCATCTAATAGAATAATGTGGATAACCTAGATCTAGTATGTGGTAGTTATTTAGCTCCCACTGATTGTCTGCAAGATATAAAATTTAGTTAATATATTTAACATGGATTTTCAAACAAGTATTAAATTAAATACATGAAAATAAAAGCATATCATTAATCAAATAGCTCACCTTCACCCCGATGGAATATTGCAACAGTTCCATTCGCCATAGCCGCAATGACTCTTCCTTTTATATGCCTAAAATGTGACAAAAATACTGAGCTTTTCCAATATATATTTTTATATATACTTCAATTAATATAAAAGAATAATAATTCATAAATACAAATTACTTTTATATATCAAGCATTTTACATCATAAAAATTGTTTACAATTTACAACTTTTAAAAATATACATGTATAAATACATTCTAAGTAAAGAAAATTTACTTTTTCATTTTCTTTTACTCTGCCAAAGTTTATTTTAATTTAAAAAGCATTTTACTTGAATATAGCTCAAAATTTATTTTGAAAAATGAGAAAGGAACAAATCATTATGCTTAATCATATGCAAATCTGATAGTCAACTGCATACAAAATATCTTTAAAAATACAACACAAAAGCCTGCAATACACTAATGTAATGTAAACAATTTTTTTTAAAGAAAAAACTTAAAATGAAAAATTTTAATTAATGGAATTTAAACAAATGTAAAAAATTTTTTAATAAAATATATATTACTATAACTTACACTATGTTCAGTACAGCATCTTTAAGTTTAACAGTATGAATGCATCGCCACCATTGAGCAACGGATGAGTGTACATATATACTAGGAAGAAAAAATAATTATAAACACATCAAGAAAATGTTTTAAAAACATTAGCACAAATTCAATGTTAATTTTTCATTTAAAATATATAAATAACTTTTTAAATAAATTAACCAAGAGAAAAAATGAATATTACAACAAATTATTCAAGAATTAATAACACAAATTATCTATACACTGGTTTTTTTACTTTTTCTTGGTGCAAGAGCCAATTCCTACCACACTGCACCAAACTTTTTATTTAAGATATATAAAGATTAAAAATAAATATAGAATATGCTTGTTAAAAATGATGTAAATGATGAATAAAAAAAATCTTTGATATGATATATAAATCCTACCTATAGCCATAAAAGAAAAAGAGTTTGTATGTCAGTGATGTAGCAAAAAAAAGAAAGATTCAGACACATATAAAATCTTGCACATCCAAACTATGGGTCACGATAGTGTGCACCTTGAAGAAATTTTTTCGAAATTATGTCTTTTAAAAAATAAATGTTTATGCAGTTTTCACAGCTCTGGGGATTTGATGTCACATCTATCTTTGAATGCAAAACTTTATTCTTCATGTAGTTTTTCTGAGAATTGTTACATATTTTTATTACAATCATATTAATTAATTTTTGTACTTAATTCATTTATTTGTTCTTTGCATAAGAACTAAGATTGTTTTTAGAATAAATAATGAAAAATATTTTTTCAACAACTTCAAGGCGTAACATTTTATCGCAGTACTTAGCATAGTTTAACACAAATAGTACCTAATAAGTTCTGCCATAAAAGAGGAATGTAGCTTTTAGCAGATGATATACACATCACACACAAATGCAGAACTCCCATGATTATTTGCTACAAAGCCATTAGTAAAAATTGCTAAACAGTCAGATTAATAGGCACAAAATGCAAAAGATATAGCTGCAGATAAATATGGCCGCCAGTTCAGGACTTCCAAGTAGTTAAAGAAAGAATACACTGAATAATGTTCAGTACATATAATATATAAAAATATATATACTGGAGACAAAATTTAAAACATACAAAAATCTTTACCTTCCATTCTGTGCACCCATCCACATAGTTGGCAAGACACTAGACATTTTTTCTATATGATCATAAGCTAGAGGGTTATCTTTGGATAATTCTGAAATGCCATCCTTTATTATTTCTGGGGGATCTTTCATTACAATCCACTGTTGCTGTCTATTTTGTTCAGGAGCACTTTCAGAGCTTTCTGAAACTTTATCTATATTTGTAAGGGGAAGGGAGAATTAATATAAATAAGTTATTATTTTGATCAATGTTCTACTGATTTCAGTCTAGACCAAGAAGTTGTATTAATGCAAACCATCCTCATTAATCAAAAAATGTATAAACCACCAATTAATATACAATATCAAAATCTTTCAAAGGTGAATTTTAACAAAACAGATGAATAATACTACAATTAAAAATAGTCTAATATTAAGCACTGTATTATTTGAAAAATGTTATTACAATTTAATGTTTTCTTTCTGAATAAATAAGTTGCAAGCAACAATTATGAGGATAAATGAACAGAAAAAACAACATATATTAAAAATGAATTGTATTTTTTAATTAAGAAAAAAACATTATTTAAGTGCTGTTAACTCGTTTTCAACCAGAACAATTTTCAATTAAACACAAAAAAATATTTGAAACTCTTATTAATGTTATTGCAAAAGGTTTTACAAACCAAAGTTTGGAGTCGAACAATGTAAGTAGTCTGCTTTCAATATTAGTTTAAAATGATTAGACAAGTGATAAATGGTAAAAAAGTAATGAAGTATTAAAAATTATAAAGATCAAAAATTTATATTTATAAATTATATTTATGATGCAATTGATAAGTACATTTTTAAAAACTTTACCAGTAGAAACTTTATTATAAAACTGTTCTAAGAAATGACATGACACTAACAAAACAATGAATTTCAGAATAATAAAATGAGCTTAATTAGGTAAAAAATGCAATAAAATTAAAATATTAAATAATCAAGCTAAAAAAATGCATTGGATAGTCCTACTTTGGAGAACAATGCATACGAAAACAAAATACCTTCACATGCAGTAGCTGACTGACGAAACAAGACTGGCTCACTTTCTGAAATAATAAAATTGCTATTCTAGTAGGGAAAGATTCATTTACGCAAGCATAAATTATAAAATTAATGCAGTTAATTTGTATCTAATGTAACTCAAAAAAGCTTCTATAACAAAAATAAGCATAACTTGCAAACTATAAAACATGTCTATTTACCATGTCTTAAAAGGATTATTAAATAATAAGCAACTAAAGAATTTTTCTATAGTAGATGGACAGGGAAATAAAGAAATATTTTTTGAATGCAGGTTTCAAATTATTTTCAATGTTTTATGAAACATACAACCAAAAACAGTTTTCAGTACTTTGGTTACTTTTTAAAAGGTTGGTATTAATGTGTGCAGAAAACTATACTTCAGTTCATTTTTTAATATTTAAAACTAAAAAAAATATCCATGGCATAAAACATTTTAGTTGACATAAGCAAAACAATTGTCAAAAAGTTAATAATTAAGTTTCAGTTTGAAATTACTATGGATACTTCAGGGTTAAAAAAGAACATTGATACAATGTTATCATTACTAATACCTTTATCTTCATTAGTTGGAGAAGGACTAGAAGACGGACCAGTAGAACAACTAACAAAAGTAATATTTCCTATGCTGCTAACACTATCACTGGATTTAGTATCATCTGGAGCTTCAGTTTTATCAGGTTCAACTCCAAGCTTTAGGAATTCCTCATCCACAGGATAGTCAGTTTCACATGCACCTAAATAAAAGATAACATGAAATAAATTGGATTAAATATATAATGGAGAAAGAGTAATACATAAATTCAGCCTAATATAACTAAATCTTAAATTTTAAACATAATTCTTTTACCTTAAAATGTATCCAAAACGTCAGCAAATTAAATTTGCAGGGAGATAATTTTAGATTAATTTTAGATAATACATTGAGTATAAATTAAAAATTTCTTCCTTCAGAACCGTTACAAATTAATATGAGTAACAACTGACTTTTTATCAAATGCATTCATTACTATTTAAACACTTTTCTTGATTAAAAGAATGCATACCTTCTACAATTTCACTTCCAATATGAATTATTTTAAATATATATTTTAAAATTCAGTATTATATTGTATTCAATTTTATGTTTAAAAGATTGAATAAAATTCTCTTTAATTAAAATAATAATAAGTGTGATGTCAAAAAGTTCTAGAAAAAATTATATCCATAAAATAATATTTAAAAAGGAAGAAAAGAGAAACTACTTTCATAATTTTAATTTGTAGTACAAAAATATCTCACTAACTCAAACTGTTTTTTTTTTTAAACATTTTAGTTTAAGTTTTCATGAAATTGTTAACTTACCAGGAACACTAGCTATACACAGCAAATGCGAGGAACATACAAAAAAACTACTAAGAACATCTGCAGGATTTCTGGCATCAATAACATTTACTTTACTGTTTGTGTGAGTACTTGTGCCAATCCAAATTAAAGATGACAGTCTTTGTTCAATTTTTTCATTTTCAATCCTCGTTTTCTCTCCTTCCTATAAAATAAAAATACTCTATTCAAATAAAAATAAATAATTAATTAATAAGAATAGATCAAAAGTATTTTTCTGAAACTATATTTCAGATGATTTATCTAACAGCATTTCACTATAAGTTACACTCAAGAGCCAAAACATTATGACCACCCCTACATTTTGCAATGAACTCGCCTGGATGACGTGGAAGGCACATGATCAGGTGGAAGTGGTATTTAACTGCTGTTGGAGAGTTTGAAGAATCATTCTTTCACTTCTATGTGTGATGGGAAAGGCTGAGGATCTAAGCGACTTTGATAGAGGGCAGATTGTAATGGCTTGGGAAAGGGTCAGAACAAGTATTTCTAACGCACCGACCCCCGTGGGTTGTTCGTGATCTACAGTTGTTAGTACTTATGCAAAGTGGATTGGGATCGAGAAACCTGCATTAGGGGCTAATGGTGTTGGACATCCACATGCTATCAAAGAAAAAGGTCGTCGGAGAATGTCTCGCATGGTGAAGCAGAATCGGAGCCAGACAGTGGCTCAGCTGACAGCCCAATACAATGCAGGGCCAAGTAGAATAGTATCAGAACACACTGTTGGATATGGGGCTACGCAGCAAACATCCCACTCGTGTGCCTTTGCTGACCAAGCGTCATTGCCAAATGCACCTGGGAACATCGCGATTGGTCCTTGGATCAGTGGGAGAGAGTTGCCTGGTCAGATAAATCACGGTTTGTCATTCATCACACCGATGGCCGTGTCAGGATACGCCATCTTCCAGGCGAACAGCTGCTACCTCAATGTACAGTAGGTCATACACAGACTGTTGGTGGCAGTATTATGCTTTGGGGGACGTTCTCTTGGGTGTCTCTGGGACCTGCAGTTGTGGTAGAGCAGACCACAAATGCTACAGGGTATCTGAACATCACTGCGGACCAGTTGCACCCTTACATGGCCTCTATTTTTCCAGCTGGAAATGGAATGTTTCAACAACTTCCATGTCACAAGGCTAAAATTGTGTTGGAGTGGTTCCAGGAACATGATGCTGAATTCCAGTTAATGTCCTAGCGGCCTAACTCACCGGATCTCAATCGGATAGAACACATTTGGGATGTCATAGGACAGCAGCTCAGAGTTCAAAGACCAACAATCCGCAATATCTCACATTTGCGTGACTGTTGCTTAAACATCTTGTACAATCTGTCTCCGTCCATCTACCAAGGACTTGTGGCATCCATGCCAAGGCGGGTTGAAGCTGTGTTGCGCACCAAAGGGGGGCCGACTCGTTATTGACAGGTGGTCATAATGTTTTGGCACTTGAGAGTATATCTTCTAATAAATTTACAAGAAACGTGGCACATAAATAATTTCCAAAAAGGCAAAGAAGTTTAGTTTAGGTTTAATACTAAACTATATATATATATATTATCTACTTATTGAAGTGGGGTTAAGACACTCGAACAAAGTTTTTGCTTAGGACAAATCACTTTTCAAGATGATGTAAAAAAAGGAAAGGATCATTATTAAAATTGTATTAACACTCTGATTTAACATGGATAATAAAATTCTTAAAATTTCTACTTTTTAATAAAAATATTCAAACTCTTAAAAATATGTCTCAAAATGAAAATATTTTCATTTCAATCATCAATTATTTTTAATTCTAAAACATACTACAGGGGGAGGGGAATGAAAAATATTGTAGTTAATGTCTGATTCTGACCTCAGAATTCTCTTAACTCAAGCACAATTAACTATTTAAAATTACAGAATGATTAACTAAGTCATTTTTACAATAAGTACTACTGTTAGCATACAAAAAATAATATAACAGTTACTTTTTCTATCTGTTTTATGTTTATTAAATATAAAATGAAAAAATATACTAACAGCAAGTTCATGATCTAATTTATCAACTTCAGAGAGATCTTCAGAAGGAGAACCTTCTTCAGGTGGCGAGGAATAAAACACACTTGCTCCAACAATAGATCCACCATCTCTTGTTCTGCCCCCATTCAAATTAACACCAGCTGCACACCAGATCTATTTCAAAGAAAAGCATGTTATTCTTAATAATGTATTTAAAAAAATCTTTCACTCAAGTTATAATACAAAGAACAATGTTGTTAAACATTATTTCATATATAAAAACTTAGAAATGGTATTACTATAATTATTTAAAAAGGTTATTATATATATAAAAAACTAAGGAATAAATTTAGCTAAAACAAAATGTCTGAATAATTCAACAAAAACTATAACTGAAATTACTTATGACATGGAAATGATTTTATTAAATTTGCACCTCAAAGCAATAATAGGTGGACTATGGACAAAGGACCTCAAATTTGAATCTCAGTCAAGAGACAAGAAAGACACTCTTCAAACTTCCACACCAACAAAGGACTTTGACCATCAACAGATTTAACATTTATCCCCCTTCTACACAGTGGGTCTAAAGCTGCATAAGATCTTGAACATATGACTCAATCGGAATTAAGTCAGCCATAAGATTATAACCATGACAACTCGGCTACAGTGTTCACTCTGATAATGCAGTAAAAGAACAAGAGAAAGTTTACTTTAAAAGTAATATTATAAATGATGAGATAATATAATTGCACAGCATAACTAGTTTATTGAAGAAATATAAAAGCCCTAATACATAAAACTCACATTAGAAAACATCTAAGATGTTATATAACTATCATAGTGAATATAAATACCCAAAAAAAAATTTCAGAACATTTCAGTTCAGATTATTTTTATTTAAAAAATTTTTTAAACAAAATTATATGAATAACAAAATATTGCATTGTTCAAATAACTAAATGTGGAATCTGAAGTTTTAATTTTTTATGTGATATAAAAAAATGTCCCAGAAAATTTGTTAAAGGCAATAAAAAATAATTTTATGAAAAAAATAGTTGTGTAACTTATCTTATTTAGAACAAGCTAATATTACTAATAATAAATACAGTTAAATTACCGAGAAAACTTCCATTTCAAAAGTTGGAAAATATTAAACATTTACAATTACGCACAAAAATTTTACTCTAAACTATTTTTCTGGGCATAAAAAATGAATGGACGTATGTAAAATTATATATTGTATAAATCTATTGATGTTTTTGTTATATTTAAAAAATTTCCCCATGATAAAAAAAAAAAACTGTTTTAAACATATGATCTTCAAAATCAGAAAACAACAAATCAAGTGTTTTAATACTTTATATTTATAAAATAACTAATAACCAAGAACAAATTTATGTAATGATGAAAAATTTTCTTCCTCTTCACATTAAATAAAATACTAAGTTTAAAAATTCATATTTAATAAGCTAACTTACTATATTACATGTTTATAATTCTCCCACTAAGAATTTTTTGTCTACAGATTCTCTAGGTTATTAATAGTGCTCTGAATAGTTTCATAATTGTAAAAATAAAAAAATTATTGTAAATTATTTTATGTAACAGAGGTATTTGACTGTTAGAATAATTTATCAGAATTTCTCTTGTATAAAATATCAACACCAATATTTATATTTCATATAATAGCAGAAACTTTAATCATAGAAGTATGGCCCCTTTTTTAAGTTGAATAAATTCTTCTTGTGCAGGTTTTTCAGCTGTAATACATTTTATATTTAGCATAACCCTCATTCAAAAGCATAATAATCTAAATAAAAAAGGAATAAATAAAAATATATACTTCTAGATGTATCAGAACTATGAAGACAAAAATAATTGCAAAAATATATATACATAATTCATTCAGAACTCGATAAATTATAAATAAATACAACTGTTTAATACCCTAAAGGTAACAATTCTGAAATGTGAATAATTTGTATAATAAAAGCTTAATCAATAATAAAAAATGTTTTTTTTTATTTCAAATGGGCTGTGGATTGGTGATTAACCATTGCAGACCTAATATATTCCCCTGAAGCTGATATCTCTTTATAGTGTGGCACCATATAGGCGGATACCAATCGCCACAGGTAATTCTGACATTGTAAAAAACAACATGCTGCTATAATGAATCCTGGTGATGACCTAGATAAATTTTGCATACATTTTAAAAGCAAAATCATACCTTCATTCCAGGTTCTTTGTCCATTAATGGTCGACAATATACAGGAACAGGCACTGGAAAACTAGGATCAAATGATAAAGAAGTTTTGGAATCACTTTCGCCATCAGCGCTGCCATCATTTATGCCATGAATAGGAAGACTCCAGCCATAGGCTTGCATTCGCCCATCTTCCTTTTTGACATGAGCTCGGACTTGTTTGTACTGTTCTTTTCTTTCCCTAGCTCGTTGCTGTTGGAGTCGTTCAGATGCTCTATAGTTGTTTTGAAACAAAATGATAACCACATAAGCAATACCACATTACTTTTACAGACTTGTTTTAATATGTTATCTCTATCTGTTTTGTTATTAAATAATGAGTCAAATTAAAATTAACTAAAAGTTTTAATTTGAAACAGATGTTAGAAATGTAAACAATTCAAAAGGAAAAAGAAAGAAAACACATAAAGTTAAGACAAAGAAGTCTTCCAAGTACCAAAATAATGTTTAATGAGCGTATAAAAACTGTATAATTCAACAAAAAACATTCTTTTGCTAATTAGCAATCAAAATAATATGGCACAATGCAACCAAACAAGAAGAAATCATCAACCAAATAACAAAACACATACAACATTCAGATGTTTAAATGCTTGTATTATTTCTTATTTATCTTCAAAAATTAAACAAATCTAAATTTTAATAAATCAGACCTTGAAGTACAATAATAATTTATTTTTAATAATACAAACAAAATATTTAAGGAAAGAAAGAAAAAGACCAACACATGCACAATAACTATACATCAGATGGAGAATCACATAATCACACAAGCACTAGATAGAAACAATCAAAACCACACATGCATAACATATAACAAGGGAATTCAGTATAAACTTGCTTCAAATAAAATATCATGCAAATATACAACAGTTCATGATGAATTACAATTAATTAGTGTGTTTTTGGATGGGATTTGGATGCTTCAATAAAACTCACAAATCACTATCAAGGAAATCAACATTCTTTCCTTTTTCGCCCAACCTAGTCTTCCTTAGTGCTTCTAAAGTAGGACTGACGTGTACAGATGGTGAACTATATAACATTCCTGATGATGTTGGAGACTTTCGTACATTTCTCTCAGAACTACTTGAGCTGAACAAGCTACTAAAACTATAAAGAAAAATATATATATATATTTGTAAAAAATTTAAAATATATAAAATTTTTCAAAAATAAAATTGTACTCACAGAAGACAGCAGAAAATAATAAATAAATAAAAAATTATACCTCAGTAATATTAGTGCAACTTTTTATCAAATATAAAAGATTATATACTTATGCTTTGTAGTTTTGATTTTTTTTTTTTAAATTTATTAATGTAAAATTTTAAAGAGATAAATTCATGGGAGAAAAAATTTACAATGAAAAAGAGGGAATGTAAAATCAGGATTATAAAGCTATTTACTGTTTTGAAATAATTTTTTTTTATAAGATATATATTGACATATCCTAAAATATACCTTGTTTAACAAGTCAGGAAAAAAAACCATTCTATACAGATTTTAGAGAAAAGTGCCTACTATTAAGACTTAAAAAAAGATTGAAAAACAACACTTTTAATACTCAGTTAGGAAATCAAGAAATATGTAAAAAGATTATAACTTCTTTGGAAGAAAAGGGAGAAATCAAAATCAGGGACAAAATTATCTTCAAAGTTATGAATTTCAACTGAAATTTAACTTACAATTTTCTAATGGAAGACTGGTTTTTCTTTTGATCAGAAGAAGGATCATTTCTAGATGCTCTAATCATTTCAGTCCAGCGAACTGCTTCTTGCAATTCCATTAATTTCTCTTTGTACTGATTACGCTCCATCAAAACCCTCGCCATTTCAACTCTTGTAAATCGTTTTCTTTGTGCCAAAGGAATATCTTCCTATAAAGAGAAATACAATACTTCTAACAAAAATTTAATAACAAAATCGCATTAATTTTTTTTAATTAAAAATGTAAATTATTTAAAAACTTAAAAAAAACAAAAACATTCTAAGTAAATTAAACATTGAATGAGATTCTTCAAAACCTAAAAAAAAGATTCAAAGCAAATTTAAAAGCAACACTATACTTTGCAAAAACTTCAGCTACTGAGATTTAAGAAACTGTATTAGAAACTAACACTACAATAATAATTTAAATTAGAAACAGAATATTTTTCATATTAATGGATCTTAAGCTTAAAGATATTGATTTATGACATCATAATAATAAGCTTTAATAAAAAATGTCAAATAGCGTCAAGATAATATTAATTCTTACCGTAACAATTTCAATCAGTAACAGTTTTCTACGTTAATTAGCTTTTTAACATCAAGAAGCTATTAGAAAAGATGTTTAACTTTTTGCTATCATTTTTTGGTAAAAAGTAATGTACATTCAACATACTACTTTCCAAATTTTCTCTCTTTCACCTCTTATTTCGTGCTTTTTTCGTTCTTTAATAACAATTAATGTTCATTGAAAATACCTTACCAAATAGTAAAAACAATACAATACCTCTTCTTCAAACTTTGCCTTTGTTTTCTCAGCTTCTTCTTTAGTTTTTCTTAACTCTTCTTCTAGATCAATAACACGCTGCTTTAACCTTTCTTTCACAGCTTGCAGTGACTTAATTTCACCTTGTAATATTTCCATTTCACTAAACATAACAATCTCTATTATTTTTATTGATAATGCTATAGTAATTTTATAAATTTTAAATCCCTTTGATTAACTACATAATTCAAAGTGTGATAAGAACTAATTAATATAAAACTTGGTCTACTCAGAAATACTCTATTCATTTTAAATAATCATATGTCATTTATTTTATAAATTATTAATCATTTTTGTCATTTTATTTAGTAAAATTGTAATCCTTTAATGGGAGAACCTTTCTTTTACTTAATATATTTAAATTTTGAAGAACTATTTGGTTCAAATAACAATGTCATGACTCCTAAAAACTTTTATGCTGCTTTTAAACTTTTTATGTTTTAGAAGAACATGCTTTCAGGATTTTTATCATAGTTTCCAAAAAAGGATCAATATTTTTATAGAAGACATTATCTTCATAAGTTCCCCCCTCCCCAACTTAACCGTATTTTAGAAACTTTATAGAGTACAACAACTGAAAAGATTAATTTTTCTATATATACTATTTAATATTTTCAATAAAAACCAATGATATATAAAACTCATAGAGTATGCAAAAATTCCACAGAAAGATATTTGTTTTTACAGACAAATTAAATTTCAGGTAGTATAAATGCAAAAAAATTAAAAAATAAAAATTTTCCTGAAAAAATAATTCTTTTATAAAGAAATACTTAACTAATACAACAATACCCTAACTTGCATAAATTCACAGATATATAATTTCTCCCCATATAAAACTTCAGAAATTCCCCAGCATTATTCCATGAAGCAATTAAATCATAAATTTTTAAGCTAAATTAAATTTAAAAATAGCAAAATTGTAGAAATCTATAAATTTGTATGCATTTAGTTCACTATTTTTCAATTTATGCTGTTTCTTATTCCACCTATTACATAGTTTCAAGGCATTAATAAGCAAATTTTTTTTATAAAACTAAAAAGGTGTTTACGATTTTCATAAAATATACAGGGATATTTTCAAGGAAAATCCTTCTGACTATAGCTATACAAATCCTATATAGTTCTAAAAATATGAATGTATGTTGGCTCTCAGAATGCCCTGCACAATCAAAACGAAGTTTTAATATTATCAACAGTTTATAAAGTCACTGTGGTATATACCATTTAAAATATTTGAAAAATTTATCAAATGTAAAATATAAGGCTTGTGATTCAGTTCTTGATGGCAAGGAATGTTTTAGCAACAAATATTCATTATCAGATATGCAAGGGTGTATAGTTTAAATGCAATGAGTGACAGCAAAGAGCATAATTGGCTGTAAATATTCAAGAATGGACAGGACTATGTTAATGGACTACAAGCAAGTTAACCTCCCACAACTAGGGTTGTTTGTGCATGTAGCTGATGCAATAAATCATGAAGATCAGTACTTCACAATTACCACTGACATAGGAATTTTTTATTTCAAGAACCACACTATAAAAAATCATTAAGAATTTGCTATTCAGAAAAGTCTGCTCTCAATGGGTTTCTTCCTGAAAGGAGGGAAAAAGGAGAATCTAGTGGAAAACTAAAAATGGAGAAATCTAGTGCTTTGACATTTTGTACTAGATGTAATGAGAAAGGGAATGAACTGCGAGAGCCCACTGTCATAAGGAAAACAATATGGAGGTCTTACAAGATTCCAGAAACAAATTAATAATCATTGTAAAGGCAACACACAACATTACCAATCACAGGCAACATGCAACTAATGGCTACAAGGTACTTTTAGTACAAATAAGATATACTATAAAGGTATTTATTAATGGTTTGACATCAAAGAAGAAGTCAAAACTGTACTTGATGATTCTTGTCATATCAAACATTGGGAAAAATTGCTAAATGCAATAAATATTTAAATAATCAAGGTAACTGAAAAAAAAGCTTAAGATGTAAGGAATAACAGAATTAAGTTTCTGTCCATATCTTTCATGCATTTTTTAATTGGATAACAGATCTTTCTACAAAATATGACTAATATTTATAAAAAAACCTTTAGTTTGTTCTACAAAATATGACTAATATTTATAAAAAAAACCTTTAGTTTGTGTCATCAAACAGTGTATGTATCACAGAGGAAACAAAAACTTGTTAGTATAACTATTTAGACAGGGAAAAAGGGATACCTGGTTAGTTCATCAACTTTTGCAATCAGATCATCCTTCACTATATTTAATGCATTTCTATAAACAAAAACAAAAACATTTAGAAATAGACATACATTTAGAATAGTGCAAGATTTCACTTGAAACTATTAATGCAATCCTTAGAACTATTGAATAATCGTGCAAACAGATATAAAACAAAATAACAATGAAATGAATTGACTTACATACAATATATTTATAGTAAGGTTAGATATGGAATTCATCAGAAATGAAAATTAATATTTCATTTGAAAAAAAACAAGCACAAACATCTATTTAATAATATTCAATTTGATTACAGTAACTTTTTTTATTTCAAAAAGAGTGAAAGAAAACAAATATAAATTAATTTATAAAAAAGTACAAATAACTGGTTAAAATTAGATTTCAAATATTACATCAATAAGAATTTCATTTAAATTTATTTTGAAACCAGTTCAATTACATAAGATCATCATAATAAAGATGGTATATTCTTAATCATGTTTCACTTGTACCATATGTATTAAAATTATGATCAAACAACTTGACCAAATTTAAAAAATTGGAATCATGCAGATCAACAGCTAAATTACTTACTTAGTTGCTAAAAGCTCATTATTTTCTAGAATCAAATTCTCCACTTCTTTACCCATTCCTATAAACAGAAAATACACATTTTGAAAAATGAGAGCTCAAATCCAGCATAATTGGAAACTCCTAATATATTTTCAAATTTAATATTGTACCATTATATTTAACTACAATTTGTTTCATATGCATTAAAAAATTAAAGTAAAATATTTTTCACAGTAAAATTTTTTTAAATTTTAAGTATATTTTAAAGCAATTTAAAAATCACTTTTATTAATAAATAAAAGAATATAAGAACACAAAAACATAAAAAAAATAGAGCTTCTTACCAAAGAAACTGTCAGGTGCTGCTGGTATATCAACAATTTTCATTTAAAACAAAAAAGAAATATATGTTAGCATATTATTGAAAAGCTCCATAGCATCACAACATGGAATATTAGTCATTAATTATATTTTATTTTCAATTCAACAAATAACCCAAGGAAAGTAAAAGAAAATTATATAGAAAAAAATTAGTATTTTTCCAAAAAAACCAATGTTATAACAATAATTTCCTTTCATATATTTTTTTTTCTAGTTTTATAGTTAAATATTAAAAATTAGTTATGTTAATAACACTTCATGAAAAAATTTATTCCATGAATTAATTAAAGTTAGAGGTTTAGTTACCAATAGACTTTAATTACACATATTAATTTAGTTAGAAATTATATTTCAACTGGTATAGAAATTAACATAAAGCAAGAACCAAAACTCATAAATAGTCCCTATCACCTGGATAAAATTTTTAATACATATTTAAATATATAAACAAAATTAATACCAGCTATATCATTCCCATCATCTTCTGGTAGATTTTCACCTTCTTGGAAACTTAGCTCCTGGTATAGAGTATTGGGCCTTCTTTTTTCACTAACATAATTAAAAATATTGTATATGATTAACAGTTATTGAAAAAAGTTTGTATGAAAACTATAACAACATATCAAACAAATCTTGATAAATTACAACATTTATTATAAGTGATTCATATTTTTATTTGAAACAATTTAAATCTGAAAGAAATATGAATATTACCATTATTATTAATCCATAGAAAACAAGTAAAGGATAATTGATTCTATTATTAATCATAATAGTCCTTTTTAAATCTGACTTATATATACATATTTTATTATCATTTGAATAACACAAATTTTTTATCAGCCAAAATATCTACAATCATGCTAAAACGAGGAAATTTAAGCACATAAACAGTTTAAAAAGTCTCAAATTTTAACCATTGTTACAATTTTCAAACCAAATAAAAATTTCCCAAAATAATTTATTAATTTCATGTTACTAAACAAATGTGTAAATTAATAATTTTAATAACAGTGAATCCATACACAAAATCTTAAAAATGCGAAATCTTAATGCGACTTTGTTGTATATTTAATACCTTAAATAATTAACATTTCTCTTAAATAAAATATCTCAAAGGTAATTATCAACTAATTATTTTTTTAGAGTTTTTCAAACTGTTAATCGCAATGATAGTCAAATAGCAATGATATGTACATCATTTTATAGGGATGGGGGGAAGGGGTTTAAAAACTTAAGACTTTGTGGTAAAAATTTGTTGGTCTATAGGAGAGGATGTTGTTCGAACCCTCAAACACAACCCTAATATAAATCTCTGGCTTCTTCCAACTAACTTGTCAGAAATTCAAATTTTTATGTATTATTAATTTTAGTTTTTACACTTCCTTTTTCAAACAAAAAAAATCTTTTCAATTTTATAAATTGTTTTTATATTTTCTAAATACAACATATTGTTGCTTTCACTGAAGAATATTTATGAGCAATTATTTCTTGAAATGCTATTCTGTTTTTTACACTGTTTTGGAGCCGCACATCCGGTATAGTGGTTAGTGACGCTGACTTGTGCCATAAGCCCTGGGTTCGAATACTGGAGAAGGCATTGATGTTTGTAAATGTTTAGTGTCTTTGTGGCATGGCGATACTCTAAATAGCAATCAAGCCGCATGTCCTCTAGTGAGGTAGTTGGAAGGGGAAGAGAGGTGGGAGGCCTCTGACCAACCCCCAGGGTGTTCTCCCTCAAAATTGGAGTGGAACCAAGCCAAATGGTACTGTCACCTGTATGGTGTTCAAAGCTACAACTAATGACAGGCATACAACTAGCCCCTTGCCACGATGAATTTCGTGGGCCTTGATCTGATGTTACTGTCGATCAGGTAGCATAAGTAACAACACTGTTTTCGATCTTTATATAAGTTTGTTATTTTTGGATGTTAATGATCTAAATTTTATGCATAAATTCATTTTTGAACTTCTAAATTTATTACATACTTTTGAGTAAATAGAACCTTACTTTTTGATGATTATGGAGAGATTTAGATTATACCAAATTATAATTAGTATAGTAAAAAAATTTAATTCTTTCATTTCTGATTTTATATTAACCAATATAGGCAAATAAAGAAGTAAAAGTTGAGGCCATAAACTATATTTAACCCTGCAATCTTACTCCTAAGCCTAAAGTTGTTCTGTATTACCATGACTATTCTACTTGTATTTGTGTGTGGCTTGGCTATTATCAAGCCTATCAGATTCCCACATTCTAAAATGTATTACATTTTCACAATAATTTTAAACAGATTCCAAACAAATAATATTAATTGAAAAAAATATAATTACTTATTAACAGTAGCTAGAGGTGGCATGTCCATAGATGATAAATCATTCATATCATCAACATCAGGATTTGATGAAATTGATAAGTCAGTTAAATCAGAACCAAAACCATCTGTCCATCCACTTTCTATAAGAATTAATAAAATAAACAATGAATGATAGAATTCCAAGTTATACCACATTACTACATTTTTTAATCAATATCTTTTTTAAGAGCTACAAATAAGACAAAAATCAATTTAAGTACAATTCTTAAATTAAATTTCAATTTGTAAGAAAAAACTTCAAGAAATTGAGCCTAATTTTATGTAATGAAAATACATTTGAACGTAAAAGTGTTACTACTAGAAAATGATCTATCTAAGGCTATCAATTCCATTTTTAAAAAAAAATTATGCAAAGAAATACATGCATTATAAAAAGATCTAAAGCACTGTCACTCATTGAATGTATGAATTTATGTGGCTTAAGTCACTATAATAGAACATAATCAGATTGATAAAAATTTCATTTAAGAATTACATTTTTGCTTTGTTTTGAAAGAAAAAATTCCAATTTTAATTTGCCATTAATAGAAATCTTCATGAAAAATCTTGTTAAACTTATTGTTCTAATGTTGCATTATGGTTGAAAATGTCGTTACAATAAAAAAGTTACAAAACAAAATAACACTATGCTATAAGACTTCAATTCATTGCAAAGTGAAAGTTTAAACTGATTTTTATAAGGAGATGTAACAACAGAAACTTTTATAAAAATAAACATCCCTTTTCATATAAAATATTCATCAGAATCTGTCTTGTGTCTCTCCTGCAATTATTCACATATCCTTCTAAAGTCCTCACATAACCACAAGGATATGAGCACAAATTTAGAAAACCACCGAGTTACTATCTTGCATGATAAAAAAAAATAACTGAATCACGATTCAGTACATTTTTACCTACAAACTACTTTAATGGATGAATTGAAATTGAGTAGAACAAAAATGATTAATCAGACAAATGAATATTCATGTTATTTAATTAAAATACAAATTTTATATCCAAACATACAAATTTTTCAGGATAAAAGAGTTGCCAACAAAATAAATTTAAAAAGTCTGATCATAAAAATTATATGTATTGGCTTCAGAATAACTTAAGTTTAAAAAACATGCAAAACATAATCTTTACTTTACATAAAAGTGCTGCCATAACTCTAGTCTTTTTTAGACAAATTTTTATTTATCATTTAGCTTCCTGTTAAAATATTTGAACTAGTGCCTATTTATAGAAAATTAATTAGTAATTCATTGTATTGAAAAGGCACATTTAACCCATATGAATAACAAAACCACTAATTCCTCAATTTATGTACACATATACATTTAAAAATATTCAACATTTTTGCAAGAGCGTCAGACAAATTTAATACAGAGCTAAAAGAATAAAACAATAAAATCAAAACGAATAAGAGCATTTGAGTATCATCAGCTAAAAAAGGTACATTACAGATTTACTAAAAATTACAATCAAAAGATTTGCCTCCAAAAGAAACCTTAAATAAATCAATAAAGCAATTGAAAAATTTTAGATGGTTTTACTTTTCTATAATTTAGCCTTTTTGAATAGAAAATAACTTTAAAAAAAATTTTTTTTTTCCATCTAAATACACTATTAATAGTCAATAATAAACATACTCTGTGATGGCTTCATGTCCTGAGAATTTGGAGATTTCATAGATGCATGGACGTCCTTTAAAAAATATATCAATGTTTATTTTTGACAGCAATAATTGTTTTATTATAAAAAGTTTATAAAACTTTTATTTTTATTTCAAAAATAAATTAAGTTTATCAAGAGAAAAACTGAGTCTTACATGAAGTTCATTTTGCAAGCATCTGACAGGTTCAGTAACATGATTTGGTGGTGTTAAGCCACTAAAATCTGGAGGACTGGAAAGAGATTTTATTGAAGATTCCTCAGAGCTAACACTATATAGTGATCCAGATTTTAGTTGTGGAATGTTATGCCTATAAAAAAAATAAAGAGTATTTTATAAAATTCATTCTCAGAAACTTACTTAAATTCAAAATATTAATACAGATTGGAAATTTCATTTTTAAGCTTTGTTTCAAAATACAAAAATTTTCACAAATTTGCTGTGCACTATACCATGCTATAAGTGATACTGTACGCAAAACAAGAAAAATACTTTACATTAAAAGAGAATATTAAACAATAAAATTCATCATTTTTAATAAATATAATAGGGAAATTAAATTACTTGGCTTTTGAAGAGATCATTTCAGCCTTTTCATTTCCAAAAAGAATTTTTGTTCTTTCAACATAATCAACATGAGTTCGAAACACCTGAAATAAGATTACCACATAAATATTCATAAACATTCTGAAATTTAATTAAAAAACAGTCAAAGAATCTGTTGAGTTGATGAAGCTTAAAAATCACAACATCAGATTTTACCTCAGTATATCGTTCATGTAACTTTGCATATTCTTTTTTCATTTCAGTTTCTTTTTCTTCAAGCCGAGAAGCTGGGGAAAGAATTTTTGATTACAAATTTTTCTTACACAAAAAATTATTTTTTTGTACAATAAAGGATTCTATTAACAAGGAAAGGTGATACAATTCCAACCAGATTACATCAA
Organism: Trichonephila inaurata madagascariensis; assembly: GCA_019973955.1. Lineage (NCBI taxonomy): Eukaryota > Metazoa > Arthropoda > Arachnida > Araneae > Nephilidae > Trichonephila > Trichonephila inaurata. Next base: position 317,865 of record BMAV01011691.1, on the reverse strand, counting down.
ACAGAATACATTATTACAGAATATCCATCCTTTAGAAGCATTCTATAGTTTAGCAAAAATGATTAATGAGATTTTACATATGTACCTTAATAACTGTAGAATCAGAATTCCTCTAGCGAGAGGCCACTAAGAGCAGAAGTAACAAATTGTATAAAAGCAAATTAATAAGTTTAGATAATGAGTGTGACAGTCAGCAGATACTGTGTAAGGTCAATGAACTTGCTCTCCAGCAATGTTTAGGATATCACTTGTACATATTGCAATAAATTTGTTAGTTTTGTGTAATGCTAGTTTCAATCCCTTGAGTTTTATCGATGACCCATTTTTTATAGAAGCTCCCAAATGATTGAGATTGAATTTTACAATAACTATACTGTACACAATTTTAAAAAGTATTTCTTTTTTGAATGACAAAGTAAAATTATCATTTTTTACAAATTCTTAAGTGAACACATTGATACAAGATGTAATAAACTTTGAAGGAATTTTTAATTATTCTGTCCATATGTTGATAAAATTGCTAGCATCAGTATATTTTAGTCATACCAGAAAGCAGAAAAGCATATGTTAAATTGTTTAATGTAAATTTCAAATAATGTGATACTTTTTATTTTTTTAAAAAACTAATATGTGAGAAATAGAAAGTTCTTTACAATAATAACAATATAGGTCACGAAATTTAATTTGGAACATTCTTTTTTTTTTGCAAAAGGAAAAACATGTGTTAAAAAAATAGGATTTTAGATTAAATTACTAATTTTTATACTCAACAGTTTATTCTGCTTTATTAATAATAAACAGGCTCAAAAAACAGATGACCTTGATTCTTATACACTTTAATCAAGCTATGAGAGGGGGAATAAAAAAGTTAAAAATAAAATGTTTTATACAATGTAATATACAAGAAAAGGCATTCAAATATTCAACTTATGTAATTGAACATTTATATACTATAAAGTATACTGAAACCATTCATTAAAGTGCAATCAACACTTAAGCAAAGCACAAGGCAGGTATGATAAGTCTCTTTCCCCTTTACCCGGTGAACTTTTTTTTTTTGAAGATTTAATCCTTTAAGTTTGTTTCCCCTTTTTCTCTAAAAGAAAAAAAACTTAGATTTAAACAAATAGAACTTAAGCATTCACTTGGTAAAAGATTCTATTGGAAATCTTGTTTTTACATACACATAAATTATATCAGCTTGTGAGGCTGTTAATTGAAAAAACCCCAAAAAGGCCATATTTTTACATTAAACAATATATATTTGCAAACAAAATCCCCGATAAAATATTTTCAAAAAAAAAATTAAAAAAACCATGATCAGCTGAATTTTTAGCTTTTATTTCAAGAATTCGAACGAGTTTTCAAGTTTTCCCTTTACTTTGTAAATCTGGGCCTATCTTTTAAACGGGTTTTCCCAAATTTCTAAAAAGTTTCTGAAAGCAAAAAATATTATAGAGGTTAAATTATTGCATACAAGAAAATAAGTTCCAATATTATAAAAGATATACCTGTTAAAAATTTTCTTAACTGTTTCCCCCCGTTGGGAATTAAATATTTTAATTGCTCATTGTCTTCTCGTAATAATTCTAATTCAACTTCATGCTCTTGGTTTTCTACAAATGACAGATCTAAATGCTCTAGAACACTTATAACTAAAGGCATCAACTGTTTCACAACATCTTCATCGTACTTGGAAATCATTCTGGCGAATTCCTCATAAATATTATTCGCTAAAGTCTGCACTTTATCAGACATAACATGGCATTCTTCGCCTGGTGAAACACCGTAAACTGTTTCATGCATTAATGATGTATCTAACTCCATTATCAATGTTAAATCAGACTAGTTAACACAGGTACCGAACATTCAGTGGTTCAAGATTAATTATACGTATGCAAAGGATACTGAGCAAATGTTTACATTTTGATCATTGCATGTCACCTCTTGGTCTGAAAAGTCTATGACATGATTCATAAACTTTCAAAAGACTAATGTAAACAGATGTCAGACGTCATTATTTAAAATTGAATTCTAAAAAGTAATAATAATCAAAGTAGAACCCAATTTTTATCCAAAACATGGTGGTCTTGTTAAATGAAATTTTGTTTTTTGTTTCATAAAAATAATATAATCCACGATGTAAATTTTGATCAAAACATACACACTACACCATTGCAACAGAAATCACACCTGACACTATGACGTCAGATGACATAATAAAATTATATCCACGTTTAAAAATTATTAATTTTAAATAAAATAACTCATGCATAAAAAAAACATTAATAATGCTAGAAGATTCTTTTTATGGGATCTTCAAAATGTAAATACTCAAAATGTATTCGATAATAATTTCTTTGGGATTAATTCTCAAGGAGGAAAAATTGCTGAAAATCAGAATTGCCTGGAGTCAAACAACAATCTGACCTAAAATTTAGACTTTAAAACTAAGGTAAAGTATATTTTGAATATGAAAAGATATTCATTTTTTACATTTATTAATAACATTAAATTGTTGCCATCTGAATGATTTAGTACTCTATTTTGTAACAACTACTACTGATACTGATACTCTTACTTTCGATTTGTTTTTAAGTTAGTTGATAAAAGTAACCCATGAGCGTATCAAAAGTTGGGGCTTTTTTCGGAATAATTTTGTACAATTTTAAATTTTGCCCCAAAATTGAACCCCGTATCTTGGGGAAAACCCCTTAATTTAAATTTCTTAAAATGCAGGCTTTCGGGAAGAACTTCTCATATTCGAATGTCATCAAACATTCGTATTGGTTGTGCCAGTGGATTTTGGGGTGATACTGCAATGTCTGGTATGTATTTTATTTAAACTCTCGTAAAATATTTTTACTTTATATGATTAATTTTTAAAGAAAGGTATATATTAAGCTCTGTAAATATTATAGCTAACTTGATGTTTGTTTTCTTAAAAAATTTTTGCGTTCTCTCTGCCCATGGGAGGAAAGTTTCCCCGGGTTTTTGATTATTTATCAGAAATCACAATGTCTATTTTAGCGAAAGCAAAACAGAAATCTCCTGTAAGTAAATTTTCATAAAATGAGATGTTGTTTTTTTTTTTTTTACCCCTGTATAATTTTAACATGAAGGTAGTGCCGTTGAAAACGAACCATGTAGAAAGACTAGTGCATATTATATCTGTCGAAGGTCAATGTCCTCACATTGATATGTTGAGGAAATTTTGGGAATTAAGCTCTTTTATCCCATAGTTCACCTTGTTTCAAAATCCATTACCAATGACTTTTATGTTGCTTCATTGTGTGATATTAAGAACCTGACCAATATAAAGAAAGCTCAGAACATGTAAAATTATTTAAAAGTGATGTTAAATTAAGAAATTTTTGATAATATGGACCACATGAAAACTGTGGCAACATGAAGCAAACATGTCAAATTCTAGCTTATACCACTGCTGACATAAATACTGTCAAGTATCATCATTTTATTCATAGCAATTAGTTTGTTTGGTAATTTTTTTTCGATACTGTTTGCTTTTTCTCTCTTTTTGCTAATAAACTTTTTTTGACATTTTCCTTTCCCAAAAAAAAGGTTTTTTTTAACACAAAGAAATTTTATTATGACAGCTTTTTTAACCAAATGGTTACATCATCCTGATGAAAATGAGCAAGTATGGCTGTTTGAGGTTTAACATTGTTGGTTGTCAGCTTTTTTTTATGGGAATAAATTCAATCACAGGAAATATGATTCCACTAACAAGTACCTTATGCTTTATTTGTTGTTTGGCCAATGAACTTCTATGTGATGATGTCAATGGCAGATAGATTTTAGCCTGAAACACATGAAGATTGATAACATCACCAATATTTGTTATGTAAGCTGTCATCAACCCATGGTCCATATAACTGAAAGTCATCTTAAATTGAATGTATGTTTTGTATATGATTGTTGTTCTCGTGTCCATAGATTTGGCAAAGAAAAATTGTAAAAATAGGCTCCATTAAAGGTGGCAACAGCTGTGACTGCCAATTCTGGAGCATCCAGACTATAAAGGATCTCCTGCAGTGGGTCCATGAATGGAATTAAACCGAGCTTTAGTGCTCTTGGAATGAAATCTGGGTGCTTAAAGATATGTGAGTGGTTGGATTTCTGGGCAGCTTTTACACTATATGTAAGATCTTGTTTCATCAGTATGGATTTTCCTGCCCTTGTAGTGATGATTTTTTAATCTTGCAATTTTGAGTGTCACAATTCTTGGGGAGTCAAAGTCTGTTCCAAGTAGGTTTTTATAGGAATGGGGTAAAAATCTAGATATCTGGCCATAGTGTTTGCATCAACAAGTGTGATGGTGGTACAAGTTAAGCCATGGTCTCTGGCTTTGTATATGATTAAGTTGTAAACTTTTCATAAATCTATTCAAACAATAATAAAATGGTTCTGTAGTAACACATTTTCAAATTTAATGTGCTTATAACTGTGTTCATAATGTTTTTAAAAAATTCTTGTGTAATTAAAAAGATATAAGATTAACATTTATAACTTGTTTTAAATTTGCTTGATTTTGAAGGATCCTGTAGCCTGTGATAATTCTGGCTATTGGCATAATCTGATTATTGGTATTCACACAGAACCCATCATATTTAATTGAATTTATAATGCTGCTTGGATGGGAAAAGTTAAAGGAAACAGTTGTTTTGATTCTATCCTTAAATCTATTACAATGAATTTTCTACCTGAAAGCAGCTTAATTTTTTAAGGAATTAAAAATTAAACAGTATCTAAACAAATATAGTTTGGGACAGTGGCATAAGGCCCCTGCAAAGTCAGGTTTTGGGCCCCCTGAACCCCCCCACACACACACACACAATGCAAGAGTTTTCGTTACATCACTGGTTTAGGAAACCTTTTATTTTGTAATTTGTTTTTCTTCTGTCCTACAGAAAATTTGTCTATAATATTTTCATCATAGTTGCAATAATATTCACATGCTCATACAAGTGCTATTATTTATACATTTAATATAGCTTGTAAACATAGTCTAGTATTTCTTAAAAAGTAATTAGTATTTCATTTTTTATCTTATTCCAAACTTATTCATGACTTACATCTATCATGGGCAACCCCAATACTGTTCACAAACATATAATAAAAGATTCAGTGATTTTTAACTGTATTGGTTTCTGCTACACCGCTGAATCCAGAACAAGAGACCAAGTTTCCGCGTAGCATATAATTTTAGCATAATATAAAAGACAAGCTGGGAAATCTATTGAACTAAATTTGTACAGCTCTTTTGTGAGGTAGTCATGTCCAGATTTAATTCAAAAGTAGTGACACCAACATATCTAAGCAGGTCACAAAGAATGGGACTGATTCAAACCGATTAGTATTTCATAAAATTATTCAGTACTAACTTATTATCGCAACAATCACCAACTTTATTAATATCTCGCCAAGTTGGCTACCCTGATTTCCTATGTGTTGTATGTGCTGAATTGGCTACCAGGTACTTTGGTTTTTTTCATATATCACCAATAGGTTGCAATAATATGTAAGTACCAATTATTCATATAGCATTAGTATTCATAGTATTTATTTCATTCACCATTTTACTTATTAAGTACAATAAGCTTATTAAATATAATAAGGATCACTTTTTGAACCCTGTTCTGTTTTGTATTGAGGATAAAGTGTGTTTAATATTCTATATTTCTCACAGTAGGGAATTATAGCTCAAAGTTGTGGAACTATAAGTCATGATTTTATGTATTTTATAATATTGAAATTAGTTTGTATATTTTGCAATAAGTATTTAATATATCTTTAATGTACTTTCATTATAATATGACATATATTAGTATTTTGATTTCATATAATAAGCATAACTTACTAGCGAATTTTCTAATTACATTTTTGCATCTCTTGAAGGACATGGGTTACACACCAGACTTTGTCCATTCTGCCATGGCTCCAAATCTACAAGCTATAAAAGAGAAAAATATTAGAGTTGTAGCTAATGCTGGTGGTATAAATCCTCATTCTTGTGCTGATGCATTAAAAGCTGTTGCTAAGAAACTAAATGTAGATCTGAAGATTGCAGTCATTACTGGGGATGACTTATTGCCTCAAGTAAGTTATATTGTATATGTAATTTCTGTGCTGTTAATTAATTAACTACATTTTTATAAGAATAAATGTTTATTAAATCTTGGAGTAATTTGAATTCTCAATTTTATCTACCATATTTTCCTGTATATAATCTGCGGATTATGTGTTAAAAATGTTTCAAATTTCGTTGAGCATATTATACGCCACCACCGATAATGTGATAAAAAAACATCCTCCATCAGAAAAGCTTACAATAAAATTTTGAAAGAAATACCATTTATGTTTTATAAAATAAAGATCAGATGGCGCTGAAAGCTACAATCAGTTTTGTCCAACTATGTACAAGAACGAATTCAGTTCCTCGGAAGGATATTAGTCGCTAGTGTTATTTCGCATTCTGTCTTGATGTAAGCTGTTTTGTCCTGAAAATATTAAAGTTCATATATCAGCATGTTAAAACAAAAGCTTATAAATAACATGGCTGAACTAAACGATATAGAGAAAGCTACTAAAATAAGAAATTGCAGATTGTTTCATGTTGACAAATCAAATATTCAATTGTGAAAAAAAAACAAGACTAATTTTGAAAAATGCGACCCAACGCTTTTTAGTTATGGACTCGATGAAGCACATCTTAGTGAGAATATTAAAAATTTTCTGAAGTCTGCACCTGCAACTAATACATGCAGGTCTGGCAAAGAATTTAGATGCCAGAATCAACAGATATTTTAATTGAAAGCTCAGAAATTATGGAAACAGTAAATGTCAGATTTTAAAAAGGAATTTTAGAAAAAAAGAGTAATTCTGTACAATTTATTATAATTTTAATCATATTGTGTTTTTAATATTTTTCTGGCATTACATTATAGGCAGTATATTTTTCGGATTATTCGTCATAAAAATTCCTGCGGATTATACGATGCTGAAGCCAAGCGGCTGAGTTAGTACATCGTGCTTGCACACCACAGGTCCGAGGTTCAAACCCCAGGCTGGGCAAGGTTGGCTCAGCCTTTCATTTCTTCAGTGGGTCGATATATGAGTACCAAGCTTGCTTTGGAACTTATACTGGGGGGTTCGTGTCAGACTGACCACCTGACTGGAACATCTGTTCATGCACCTCAAGGCCCAAGGTCGCATATACTGAGTTGGGCACAGTAGGCCTTGACCTTCATGGGCTGTTGCGCCACTGAGTTAAGTTATACAATGCTGGGGATTATCCAATATTTTTTATTTTTTTCCTGGAAAAAAGGCTTTGTGGATAATGCACCACTGCGGATTATATACAGGAAAATGCGGTAATTACTTGTCCTTAAATAACGAATTTTGCCTTTTGCAATGGATTTTCTCTATGTGATTAATTTAAATATCTTATCTCAATCATTTTATATTCTTGCATCATGACGGTTAGAAATATTACCTTGTTTTCCCTCTGTCTTATAATTCTGTTTCTTAAACTGCATAAGGATACTTTCAACCACACACAAAAACTTTTGCATTAACCAGCTGCCTCTGTAAACTTCTTGAGAAATTGATGAGCACTTGACTTATTTACTTGCTTGAGACAGAAAACTACTACTTCCATTTTCAAAGTCCATCCCACGTGGTTGGAGCACTTAAGATAACATCATGGCACTCCAATTGATAATGCATCTTTTCATAGAAATAATGTGATCTCCAAATTCTTTGAAATTGAAAGGGTCTATCGAAATGTGTCATTCTTTAAGAGTCAGATGTGATTTTAACCTTTATGAGAATATGGCTATTTTCTTGAGGAACTTCTTTACTTCCTAAACCTTTTAAGTTGGTTTTCTCACTTTCGCAAGAAAAGGGTGTCCTTCAGGGCAGTATTTTGAACATCATGCGTTTTTCTCTAAAAGTTAATCAAATTTTAAATTGCTGTCATTCTTGGCTATAATTCACATTATGTTAAGGCTCTTCAGATTTCTTGTCCAGTAAAAGATATGCAGTTCATTGAGTGATATTTGCAAAGTGCCACAAATCATACAATTGGATGAAATACTCAACAGACTTGACTTATTGTGTCCATTTCTGCTGGCATAAAAGTTTTGCCAGTCATCCATAAGAATATTGTTTTATGGATTTTGATGATAAAAAACACCATTTTTTTTTATTTAAAATTGTCTCATAAAAGATTCATTTAATTTATCTTAATGTTTATTCAATATTTTGTTGAAGTTCATTTAGGATACCATTAGTCTAAATACAATATTCATTTGAAGTAAATATGATGGAGGAAAAATTCAGTAAACTTTTTTATTCATTGTTATTGTTTTATTAACATGAAGTACCTCTGATCAATAAATGCTGCTTTTGTGCATGTATCTGAATTGTGTGAATTGTCAAAAATCAATATTTGTGGGTTAAAAATATGAAATTTTATGTTAGATAACTTTGGACATGGGGAACAATGTCTTATAAAACAGGAAATACTATGTTATCTTAAAGTACTTATGCAAACAAAACAATTATTCTTTACTTGATTTTTAAATCAAATTATTTAAAGGAGAATCTTCTTGGAGCTTGTTATATGTATTATATATGTGTTACTGTGATTGACTCTCGTAAATTCCTATTATGTTAAAATATATGTTCATTTTGTATGTTTGCAATAATTTTTAAAGGTTGTCCATACAAGTTGTTTAATATTATTAATTGAAATATTTTAAAAATTTGTTGAAATTTAATATACTATATTTGTTTTAATCTAAGCTGTACTTTTATCCAATTTTAATGCTACTGAAAATCATGCTGCTTAGAATTCAAGATGGAAAATTCATTGGATGTGGGAAATTGAACATGTGATACTGATGGTTAGAGAAATTACAGGTTTATGTATGTATTTAGAAGTTTTCAATACTGGTAAAATAATTATTCACATCTTATTAGTTATTGTAATTTTTTAAATTTTGTAAGTATCTGATATCGATAACCATTTTACACTATTTTTTCACAAAAAGCTTTTGCTCATAAAAAATGTATTTTTCACAAAAAGCATTTTTGTTGAGCATTTGGAATGTGGCTTAGAATTGATGGGGTTATAAATTTGAATAAATACTGTAATTAAAAGTAAATGTTTTTAAAAAGTTTTTCAAGCTTTATATGAAACTTGTTCTTATTGATAGCTGGAAAATATGAGGAATCAGAATATAAAAGATATGGATAGTGGTTCAACTTTACCTGCTGATGTCCATAGTATGAATGCATACCTAGGGTATGTTTGATATCCTTTTATAATTTCTGTAAATGATGTAATTTTTTAATGATATTTATATCTTTGTTTTTACATACTCAAGAATTAAAATAATTTTATCTTTTATAATAGAATCAGTAGTTCTGAACCTTTCCTTACATAAATATTTGATTTTTTTTTTAAAGGGCTGGACCTATTGCTAAAGCAATCGACTATGGAGCTGATGTTGTAATTACAGGTAGATGTGTTGATAGTGCTGTTGTCCTTGGACCTTTGATTAGTAAAGTATGTATTATAGTTTTTATTTGGTTTTATGCTGTAAATTTTTTTAGAGTGATATATTGCAAACTTTTGATACTTTTATTTCAGTTTAATTGGAATTTCCAAGACCTAGACAAGCTGGCTATGGGAAGGTTAGGAAAATCTTTTAAATATTCCAGTTGTCTTTCATTATATCTGTGAAAATATATTTATGTGTGACAGAAGGGCATCATTAAAAAGATTAAAAAATTTTAATAAAGTCTATTTTCAAAATGAGTCATCAGGTTAAACAATTCCCATCATATTTAAAAAAATTCTGCTTTTGGTTTAATATTCTATTGTGCATTTTAAGTATTTTTAATTTCTTTTGTGCTAATTTCTCATTTTTTTAGTTTAGCTGGCCATTTACTTGAATGTGGTGCTCAATCAGCTGGTGGAATCCATACAGATTGGCATTTAATCAAAGATTGGTATGTTTTTGGTAATATAAAAAATTAACTGTCAAATTCAAAGTCAACTAGCTCTATGTGGTCTGTTAAATTCAAATAAGAAATAACTTACCTTTTGTTTCTGGTTTTGTTTTAATATATGTCACTCATAAAGTTGTATTACTTTGCTCTTTTTTTTCTGCAGATATAATTCAATAAAAAAATTATCCTTAATCATATTAAAAAAATTAAACAATAAAGAACAGTGGGTACACAAGGGGTTTAAAAATTTTTTTAGCATAGAGCACGCTTCTCCACTTTGATGCATGTGTTTTTTTAGAATATAACCATCTACCCTATATAAAAGAAGTTTGTGCATGCCACTAATAAAAAATCAAATACTTTTCATATTAATTCAAAATATTTACATTGTATATCTACAGGCTCATTTCCATATTAATTTTGAATAATTTTAGGCACAATATGGGTTTTCCTATTGCTGATTGCAAAGAAAATGGCGAATTCACTATATCAAAACCACCAAATACTGGAGGGATGGTAACAGTAGGAACTGTTTCAGAGCAGCTAGTTTATGAAATAGGTGATCCTGCTAATTATGCATTACCTGACGTATTATGCGATTTCACCAATGTGAAACTGACACAAGTTGATGGTAAATTATACTTTTTTAAAATTTAAATTGCAATTTTTTTATTAATTATTCTGAATGGAAGTAAAATATTATTGAAATCATTCAGTATGATTGAATAGTAGTTCCTTGTGAGTTATTTTAATATTAAAAGAGGATTCTGATCATTATCAACTTTAATGCATAAAACATAACTTTGTTAAAATTTGTATATTTATTTTTATCTACTAAAGCAAAATGCTGAAAGTTGTTGAGTCTATTACAAATAGATGTACTATACATAAATTAACTTTTTGATGATTTTAAGGATGTCATTGATTTAAAAATTTCTACAATTGCTGGAAAGAAAAATTCTAGTAACAATTGTATACTTGTATAAAACTGTAAAAAGTCTCCTAAAAATTTACATTTTTTTTTTCCTCCGAAATCATTCAATTTCTATGGTAACATATGCTGTGTGTTTTTTTGTAACCTCATCCCAATTTTACTGAACTTTTTATTCCCTGTTTCATTGGCTTCAATATTTTTTATTTAAACATTAACTATCTTATATGTATAGGTTTTGTAGTTTTTTAACTTCTCATTTAAAAATGTTTTTGTTTATAGAAAATGTAGTCTTAGTGCAAGGTGCCAAAGGAAAACGCCCTTCAGATTTTTATAAGGTAAAAACTAACCTAATTTTTGTATCTAATCTTCTAATATCTATATTTTTAATATAATTATCTGTTTATTTTTAAATAAATATCGAAAATTATATACTTGAACTGTGTGTATTTATTATAAATTAAATGTATAAAGTATGAATATTGTTGGGTTGAAGAAAAACTTTGTGTATGCATTATAAATTTTGTTTGTGGGTTTAGTATAAAAACCTCTTTAACAGCTGAATGTTTTACGCTACTCTTTCTTATTAGTTGGATCATTCATAATTACCACTATTTTTTAAGGTCATTAATATTATTTTCATTAGGTTAGTGCTACATATGGTGATGGTTTTAGAGCTACAGCTGTCTCTCCTGTTGTTGGGCCTAGAGCTGCAGAAAAAGCACTTGTTACTGCCAAATCAATCATTCAAAGGTTTTTATTTATTTTGGAACTATTCTAAGTTGCTTATCTTCTCTGTTACACTTTTGCTTATTGATATATTTTCAGGTCAGAAAATGTGTTTAAAAGATTTGGTTTGGATGGATTTCGAAGAACACATTTGGAAGTACTTGGTGCTGAACAAAATTATGGCAAAAATTCAAGAAATAAGGTAAAAAAAAATTGAAGATTGAAATAACATTTGACATGTTTGCAATGTAGAGTAAAACCTTTTACTAAAACATGTTTGTTTATTTAAAAATTTTAAATGTTTTATTCTATTATGTTGCATGACACTTGTAAATATTACATTTGGAGATTTTTCATTTTGATTTATGTTTCAATTAATACTTTTAAGATAATTAAGTGATTAACTTTAAACTATGATATAGCCATATTTTACATTTATATGCTACACATTTATTCAATGCAACAATACAAGTTTGTAATTAACAATTATTATTTTTAACAATTACTTTTTGAATAACTTTCATTTATATTTATTTTTCATGCAGGATACTCGAGAAGTAGTAATGTGGATAGCTGTTCATCATGATAAAAAAGAAGCAATATCTTTGTTTTCTAAAGAAATTGCTGCTGCATCTACTGGTGGAGGTAATCAAGTACTACTATTTTGTACTAATAATTTTGCCCTGAGGTATACTATATCTAAAATGAAATGCTAAATACTGGTTGAAAATTAAAAGTATTTACTAATAAACAGTTTATTTTTAAATTCTAGTGTTCATTAATAATATTCATGAATATTTTAAAGAAACATATATGCTACAAAAAAGCAAAATCTATTTGCTTTAAAATCATTTTCAGTCCTTCTGTAAAAAAAATTTTGAATTCGTAAACTAATGCAAAGATTCATATAACAATGTTTCAGTAACTTTCTTTAAAATTTAATGTCATTTTTATAAAAAAATTATTAAAATTCAATTGTAGCCATATTTAAATATGATTCGTGCATTTTTTACTCTTCATATATGTATTCTAATTCTTGTTGAATGTGTCATCACTTTTTCTACAAGAATACAAATACTATATCTACTATTCTACATTGCATTGATACTCTTTAAAATATTACTGAACTCAATAGTATTTTATTTTTATCCTGTTGTTGAAACATTTAACATTCATGACTTTATATAGCTTTTTTTGCTATTCAAGTAATTTTTGTCAAACTTTTTAGTTATATTATATTTTTCTCCTTCCTATTATAAAAGGTATCTTAAATTTGATTCAGATGAATATCAAAAAATTTATGTTTACTTTTAAAAAAATTAACTATGTGTGGAAGTAACTAAAACAATTTTATGAAAAGATTAACATTTTTTTTTTTTTTCATAGTAATGTTTATGATTATAAGACATCAACATCCTTCCTTATTCAAATTGTATTTTCTAATATCTTCATATATACTTTTAACTACATGCATATTTTTATTCTCTAGTTAAATTCCATTTATGCAACTATTGCAGAAGTGTGCATTTAATTGAAAAAATAAATTAGTAAATTTTAATATGAGCATGAAACTGCGAATTCTTTGTTTACTAATTGTTCCTGTTTTCATTTCAGACATGTATTATTTAATTATCCATTAACTTGTAGATAAGCTATATAAGATATTTTTTGTAGTATATTTTAAAAGTAATTATTCTTTGTTTTATAAAAGCATTGCCATTTAACGTAACATTTTTCTGCCCATAGCACCTGGATTCACAACATTGATTGGTGGACGACCTAAAGCGTAAGTAGAATTTCATTAAACAAATTTTTGAAATTATTTATTGTAATTTTTTAATTTACTAAATTTTTTCTTTTCAAACAGATCTCCAATTCTCAAGTTGTTTTCTTTTTTCTATCCAAAAAATAAAATTGAGGTTAGTTTTTCTGTTGTCTTTTTGTTTTTCGAATATTTAAATGCTATTTTTACTATAACAATATTTATTTATTTTTAAGATCAAAATATCTTACAATGGAAAAACTGAAAATTATGTACCAGAAGCTGTAAATGCTACTTCTCAACAACACCAAACTGAACCTAAGAAATCTCATGCCCTCCATAAAGGTACAAAAACATATCGTCTGGGTGATCTTGCTTATACTAGGAGTGGTGATAAAGGAGATACTTGTAATATAGGTAAGATTCTTTTCACCTCAAAAAGAAAACAGTTTTATGTAAAAAAAATTGAAATACAAGTTATTGCTCAAATTATAAATACTACAGGATATTGTGTGAAATTATGTACAAATTCAGATCAAGATGTCTCAAAATTCTTACACTTTCAAAAAAATAAAATTAACTAATTGGAATATACAAGGTGTGTTAAAAATATTGCCCTGCCCATATTCCCTTCCCCTGCATATATACATGCATGAATTTTCCCTGCCGAAGACTGTCAGTTGTTGATAGATTGTTGCTGAATGAGGAAATTTTAAGAGAATATGAGTAGATTTTCATTTTGACAAAATGACAGCAATACTGTATTAAATTTTATAACTGTAATTCTCGGGGATCAGAAAAAGCAATCAGATTTAATTCCAAAAATGACAATGTAACAAACCAACTATACACAATCTCCAAAAATATATTCCAAAGTGGCTTTCTTTTAATACAGTGCCAAAATCAATAAGAGAAGTGCATATCCACTCAAAGGGATTATTTTGAAGGGAATAGATGCAAAATTGTTTCATCTGAATACAAATTTTTTATTAATGGTTAGATATTTTTCAGCAAACTATTGGTGTCTGTTTGGAACAAACAAGGCAACAAATTTTTTGAAAAAACATGTCTATATAAATAGCAAATAATTAAATTTTAGTGACAGCTTTGTGAAAATATTCCTTTTACTTCAAAAAGTTCAATTTTATTTTCAGAACTCTTGTTGGTATTTTATATTCTAAGTTATTATAATGTAAAAATGCTCAAACATTTTTTTTTTCCTGTGCCTTTTTCAAACTCATCTGATTTCCAAATATTGTTTTGCTACCTTCATTCCATTAATAGTTTTAATTTCGTGGTGAAAATATCCAAATGTTTTTTGTAATATATTGTTCAGATAAGGAAATATCTAATTCAGCAAACTATGTGCAAATCAAACATTTAATAAAAACAAATTCTTAAATTTCAGTTAAATTTTTTGCCCCAGTTAATAGTAATCAAAACAAAGGTTAGAATCTCTCCCTTCCGTATGCATTTTACAATTTGATTACTTTAATTCAGATGAAACTAATGAAATTGTTTGGATAACTGTATTTATATATAATTCTATATATTAAAAGTTTTCTTTAGTGAACTTTTTTAATAATATCCTTATAATTCCTATTTAAATTATTTTATTTCTTCAAATGCACTCACTAAAGAAATGGGGGAAATAATGGTCAAAATGTTTGTCATAGGTGTCATTGCTAGGAATCCTGCATTTCTTCCATACATTGAAGATCAGTTGACTTCAGTATCTGTTGCTGCATACTTTGAACATCTTTTTAATTCTGACAAAAAAGTAGTTGAAAGGTTTGTATATTTCTATCTTAAAGTGGATTTTCTTATACTTAAAGAAATCAAAATTTAACGGATTTAAGGCAACATTTTCTATTAGGTAAATTTTCATTTAAAACTGTAGTTTTTTGCAATTCTTCTTTATAGATATTCACTACCTGGAATAAGTGCTTTGAATTTTGTACTAAGAAATGCTCTTGGTGGAGGTGGTGTTGCATCTTTAAGGAGTGACCCCCAGGTAATTGTTTTTTCTCTTTGATTATCAATTATATGAAAATTATTTCATATCTTACATTTTTAAGGTTTTGTTTTAAATGTTATAAGCTTATTTAAAATTATATTATAGGGTAAAGCATGCGGACAAATGTTGACTGACTTTGAACTTCATAATATGCCAGATATTAAGGAATTAAAAGAGTAAGACCTTTCAGTAAGGAGTTACATTTCATAATACACCAAATATTGTGAGGTTGACTTTTGTATTTAACAGAAAGCTATACTATTTTTTATCTTGTATTGTTATTGTTTTGTATGAATATATTTTATGTTTTTGTAATAAATCAACAGCCTTTTATTTTTGATTGTTTACTAATGTTGACTGAAAATCAAGACATGGACAACCAATAACAGATTACGAATTTTATGCCATGGTTAAGCAATAATACCCTACTTATAACATTCCAATGTAAGTACAATTAGCCCCTTTTGTAATTCAAGTAGCTCAACTTAAATGTTGCAGGTCACAATTATATTTTCTTTTTCGATCTACATTTTTCAAAAATTATACATACCAGTTTGTATATATAAATAATACAAGAAATAAATTTTCAAAAAAGGAGAAATAATATTTATTACTTAAACCATAATTAACAAATATTTATAAAAATCAGTTCATGAATTTAACTTGGGCAAATATATAAATGTTCAATTCTAGACACATTTAACCATGCAATAGTTTTTAATTAATTCATTGCAGAAACTAACATGCATATTCAACAGTTTTTCACCTATACAATTCAGCGATTAAATAAATTGAAGATACATAAAAATTATTGCCAAGCATACTCGATTATATATAAATAAACCAATACATTTTTGAAAAATAAATGCTTCAAAGCATGAGATTCTATTGAGGCTTTTGTCAAGGCACTCTAATCAAGTAATGTCTTAAAAGCAAGATATTTTTCATTTTGTACCACGAAATGGAATAAAAAGATTCAGGGGATCTTTTTTAAACAAGACAATACTGAATTCCAGTACATATTTAGTGATTAGTTTTATTAATTCTTTTTTCAAAATGTATCTCTTTTGTATATAATTTCTTTTATAAAATATGGATTACAAAACATCTGTTTAAAATATTGCTTGTGATGAAGACTAGAATTAAAATTTTACTCTTTTGGGAGAGTACAGTATAATTGGCAAGATTCTGATGAGGTGTATAAAAAAATATTTACAACTGTCAATTGTACTTAAACAGATCTTTCTGAATAGCCTCATAAATTTTCTGACAGGCAAATAAATGGAAAACTGATAAATGATTTTTGCACTAATTCAGATAAAATATAGATGCTAACCTTTTGTGAAATATTAAGCATGGAAGAATTACCAAAATTTTTTAAAGGTTCCACAACAAATACATTACTGCATTTCAAATACAATCACTTATTAGACTCGGACTGTCAGATTATTTAAAAGACAATTCAATTTTAGTTTCATTTAATAAAAAAGAATTGATTCTGTAAACTTATTAATGTATCACAGAATTATCTGGCAAACATCTATCTGGAACTCATATGGTTACAGAAGTCTACATAGGAACATGACTAAACAAATAAGATATGGATTCTCCATTATGGGTACGACGAATAGCTTCAGCAAGAATCATAGATATGTCAATACACTGTAAATAAAGACATTTAATTATTCATAAAATACAAATTAGTTTTATTTATTATATTTGACAATGTGATTCTATATTTTTACAAAATAATTTCATTGTTTTATGTAGATTTAAATATATCTTAATTGAAAAGTTTTCATTTCCTTACTCTCGGTATTTTGTTCCTGAAGCAGAAAAGTCATATATTTATATATTTTTTTTAAAATCAGTCCGATAACTTTTAGTTGAAATATCACATCAAGTTCTCACAAAATAATTAAACTTTCTTGATCTTAAGTTATTAGGCATTGCACACCTGCAATGATCAATTTGGTAGAACTCAAATCATATATTTTATTTGGTAATATGTTTACAACCCTCAAAGGGTAAATTCCCTTTCTACATTCACATTTAATTATTAGAAGAGATTGAAATTAATGCATGCTACTACTAATTATATTTCCTGAATGAAATTAGAAGTTTCTTGAAAATTGTATATTTATATTTTGACTGATTTTGGGAAATAGAGCAATAAAAACTGTTGTCCCTTTCACAGATATTTTATTTTAAAAAATTGAAATAAATCTGTTATCAGGTTTATTTTGGTCACATGCATGTACCATAGAGAGATGTAAAGTATATTCATGCTGAAAGAGAACACTGTTAGTCAACAGAGCATTATGACAGTTTGGAGACATTTCTTAAAAAAAGTTAAAATACAGTCATATTTATATGTGCTTATTGTGTTAAATTTTTATTAAATTGGTCCTGTCTTGTCCGAAGATAACTTATGGATTACATGAAGCTAAAGATAAATTAGAAATGAGGTAGATAATGTTTTGAGACTTAGTATTTAATAATGCTAAAAAGATAATTTGAGGGGTATTGCCTTCCAAATGAGGACAAACAATAGATTGTTAATGTGTAATAGTTCAGCTTAACTCATAAAAGCATGAACAGTACAGTAATTATCCCGATTCTGTACATGTATTACCAATCTAATTATTAAAGAAATAATATATTAATAGTTAGAATTCAAAAAAACAAAAATACTAGAATTGAAACTGTTAGCAGGTTCATTTAATTAGTGTTTGCATGCTTACTGTTAGAGATAAGCTTAAAATTTTCTTTAAAGCTATTATTTAACTCCATTAATTAAATAGTAAATTCTCTTTATCTCTATTCTCATGGTTGTTACACAAATTACAAACAGACCTATCTTTTATACAGATACATAATCATGGTAATTTCCAAGCACAGTACAGTTAATTTTTTAAATTTAAAAAGGTTTTTATAAAAAATGGGAAAAATTTTCTTTTATTTATTCTATATCAGAAGAGTAATTATTATAACAAAGCAAAAGGGAATTTCCCTTATAGCAGTCCCTAGTGTTATGAAAACAGCTTTTATATGGGATATCTTAGATAAGTAATTTAAAAAAAGTTGTATAAAGTTAATAAATGGTTAGGAAATCATTCTGATCTTCATATGAACACAAGAAAGATTCAATGTATTAATATTGAAGAAGCAAAGGCTTTAGATGTCTCATAGGAAACAAAAAATAGATTGCTTTTCATTCATGGTACAAGTAGCATAAAGCATATGGTATTGACATATATTTGGTGTCCTTTAGAATCTGTTGTAATGAAGGCAAAAATATTTATGTAAAAGTTTTAGTTATGAATATACCAGAAAGATCAGCTTTCCATAAAAGCATTAGAGGTATTATCCATTGATGATTTTCCAATGCTTCAAACTGAACGATTGAGAAGTTACCTATTTGCAGATTTGTTAAATCTCTTATCAAAATTTGTCTCCTCAAACAAGTGATAATCCATCACTTTGACCTACTGAAGAGCAACCATCAGCTCTTTTCCATTTATTTAAAAAAACTAGGTTTGAAAAAAAACAAATAAATGCCCCCTTTCCCAGTAAGTGTTTTAAAAAGGGTTTCTGCTGAAAATTGTAGGGCCTGGGTTGAATCCGGGAAAAAGGAAGATTTTGTAAATGAAAGTGCCAGTGCAGTTTTGGGACCCCCCCTATGTAGCCACCGAGCCCAAGTCCCCCATAGGGTGGAAAGGGAAAAGGGGGTTTTCTCCCTAAAAAGGGGGGGGAAACCCGGTCAAACCCTTTAACTGTCCTTTTAAAAGGGTGCTCAAAGCAAAGCAAACCGGACGGGGCGTGCATCAGAAACTTTCCCAAAGGGCAATTTTTGGGGGGGCCTCTATCCAACACTGTCAAACAGGTAGCATTAGCAACAACACAAAAAAAAGTAAAATTATATTACCCATAGAGGAAAAGTCACTTAAAATTTTCAACCTTTCAAAAACTGACAAGGGGAAATTTAACCCCTAATACCTGAAACATTGCCAAAAAACCAAAAAAAGAATGGGGAAACCCCCCAAGCCCCTTTAAATTTTAAATTTAAAAGGGGTGGACCAGGGTTTCCCCTTTCCACAAAATCCATTTCCTGTGAGAAACATCCCGAAAGAACTGATTACACATCACTTTCTAAGAGAAGTAAAACTAAGGGCAATAATAGGAACTGTTTATTGATTTAGTTAATATTTCTAATAAGTATATATAAATTTGTACACTTAAGTTATATTTTCAGGTTTTTAAGAAATTGCCATAGTAAACAGTATTAAGATTACATAGTAAATACCATTAAATCCTGAAGAAATGAGAAAGGCTAAATTAGTTTGCTTAAATTAGTTCAAAGTATATTTTGGAAAAATAAAATTTCAAAGAAAAAAAGCAATTTTATCTGACAGCCCCGACCCAAAAACTTCCCCTAACAAAAAAAAACACCCCCCAAATTTTTCACCAAAAAGTAAAATTTAAATTTAAAAGATTTCCAACAATTCTGTCATCCAAGCATATTAATTAATATATATTATTTTTAGTATATATTTATCAAAAATATTTTCCCATAGTCCTTCCAACTTTATTGTTTAATGTTAGAGAATAATTTTGACCAATTAACAGTCTTAAGATTGTTCACCACTGCATGGTATACATGAAGACCTAACCTACCAGCAAATAATGGAAAATTTGTCAATAGGGTGATTAAATATTTTCCTTTCAATTGTAGTAGAGTAGATTAAATCGGGAATCTTTAAACTTTTTTTTACTCAAAAAGTATTATTTTTTAAATGGGTAATTCCCGTTGCCTCTGATTTTTATCATGTAAAAAAAAGAGACACTACAAACTTCACCAAAAATAATATTGAGATAAAGATGCATAAACTTATCAAAACACTTAAGTCTTTCCTAAGGGAGACAGAAAAATTAGTGATAAAGATTAAAAAATTGGCAAATTAAAAGGTTCAAAAAAAAATAAGTTTCCCAAAAAGTAAAAATACTATTATTTTCATGTATACTCAATCCTGTTTAAGAGTAGAAAATATATTAGTATATTATTTTTTTTTTAACTAATTTTAAACATTAGTTTTTTTCTTCAAACATATTTTTTCAAGAAGTTAAATCTTTTTGAAAAAATGATGTAATCACAACAATGGAAGAATTTCATTTTTTGGGGCACCGACATATTAGTACCATGATAGAAGAGAATAAAAGCACATAAGACTTCTAGAAAACTATAGTTGAGTTGCAAGAGTGAAAATATGAAACAATGTGTATAACTTATGTTACGAATGAGCAAGGAGATATTTGTCCAAAAAAGAATTTATAAATAACAATCCATTATTTGTGCATGCTTATTAAATTAACATTTCAAATGAATCCATAAAAATTGAACAATTAATCTTTTAATTTGCTTGTGATATTCTAAAAAGAAATTTTTGAAAAAAATTTAATAAACCAATTTTAATGCCCATGAAAACAAGTATTAGACTATTTGTCTTATAAAAAAAAGTAATTTGTATATTATGACCTCTATTAATACATTAGATAGGTCCCAAATTTAATTCTCAAAATGAATTTTCTTTCTTTAAATATATATTCAATAATACTGAATTTTAAAATAAATATTTAAAGTTGACAAATTATAATTCCGGCTAAAGAAATAAGTATCAATTTCATTAATTTTAAAGCATTGACCATTTGTAATAATCATTAGTATTACCTGAATTTTACTGCATTCTGCCATATGAATATCTTGAGGTATACTATTAGTTACCACAACTGCCTCAAAAACTGCATTATTTATTCTTGAAATTGCTGATCCTGAGAATATACCATGAGTTAATATGGCATATACTTTCTGGGCACCAGCTTCTAGTAACCTGTTTAAAAAATGATTACCTATTTACATAAAAGTAAAATGGTTCATATCTGTAATATTAAAAAAAAATTATTTGAAAACAGCAATTATAATACATAGTTTCTGATAGGAACTTGAATCAGGGACCACTAACAATAAATAATTATGTTTTGAGGGTCCCCAATTTAAATATATTAATTTTTAAATTACAATGATATAAAAATTTAAACAAAAAAGAATCAAATAATAATAAATGTTTTCTTTTTAGGTTTTGAAACCAAAACAAATTTATAAAAGGAAACAAAAGTACAACTATGCAAAGCACTTATAAGGCCCATAGTTTTATATAGTTATGAGAATTCTGCATAAAAAAACTTTTAATTTTTTGAAAATATTGAAAAAATTTTAGTCTGAATTAAAAATTGGGTCTGGAGAATACTTTAAATTTTAATTACAAAAGGAAATACAGAAACCCAAATTTAATTAAATAATTAAGGCTTCACACTAAGTTGGCGGCCATATTTTGATTGTGCTACAACTCAATTAAGCAAATTTTTTTTTAAAACCCAGAAGATGAAAAAAAGAGACAGCCCCGTCAAGCGGTTGACAATTTTAAAAAATCATAGAAACATCGAAAATGATAAAAAACAATAGCAACAAACAGATCAAGATGGTTTAAACAAACGAGACGTATTAGTCGAAATCAGCGGGTTTTTATAAGAAGAAGAATACTGGGGTTAAACGTTTTAAGATTATTTTACTTCAAATACACTTTTTAAAAAAAAATCCATTAAAAATAAGTAAAATAACACATTTTTATATAATATTACCTATCAGCTGCATGACATATTGTTCCACATGTGTCAGCCATATCATCCACTAGAATTGCAATACGATCTTTGACATCACCAACCAGGACCATTGATGATACTTCATTTGCTTTTTTTCTTTCTTTATGTATCAAGGCAAACTCGACATTAAGATGATCTGCAAGTGCTGTCACTCTAAACAAAGAGAAGTTTATGTACAAAATTAACAAACACATTTTAACTTCACTATAATATTAATTTCATCAATGAAAACATAAATTTAAAATTATTAGCTCTAATTACGAAGCATATTAAACATTTTGAAATAATGTTCATATTTAAGCTCTATTAAAAATGTTAACAAAAAAATTTGTTGCTGCTAAAACTGCAAGTCAAAGTTTAATATTTTTTAATTGAGATAAATACTAAGAAATAATACTAATATTTTATGCATTATTTGATTAATTTTGTAATATGACCAGCCAATACATATTGTTCAGCTTATTTAAAATACCAAGTCATTCATAATAATACAATAAGGAATAATATTAATTTCTCTTTTAATATTAAAAGCAGAAATTGAAATGGTTAAAATGAGCTTTAAAATTCAGTTTGAATGATATATACATAATCTTTTCTTTAAAATGCAAAATTAAAAAAAAAAACTAAGAAATTAAAAAATTATAATAATTTTATTCTCTAAAAGATATTCTTAATTTTTATTTCTTATTCTAACACTTTAAAAAATTGCAACTGAATTAAATTTTTAAAAATAATATTATTTAAAGTTCATAAAACAATTATAAATGTAATAAATAGCTCCAGTTAATATATATATATACAATCAAGGATCATTATGATATAATCTAGCAAATGAATTATTTGTCTAACCAATATTTTTCAAATGTCTAGCCTAAAGGATCATTATATGACTTACAGAACAGTTAAAATCATGAATGAGAAGAATTTAATGTTCTTTAACATATAAATATGTTTATCAGTAGTTATATGTCATCATTATAGAACTTATCAAGAAAAACACCCATTCATCAAATTAAATGAAATTATAATTAGTTTTTATTTGAAAAGAGTCCTAAAAATAATTAGATCTTATTAAAAACTTATTTTCAAAATTCTAAAATTTATTTACATATATTAGTACTTATTGACAACTATGTTTTCAAATTTTCATTTCAAACATAATATTTTATAGCAATAATTAGCCAATTGGCAGTTTGTTTTAGGGAGAAATTTTTATATTCCATGTTAAAGTTCTAAATATATAACTTTTTTAAAATGTTTTAATATTAACTTATCAAAATGTAACAAATGTAAATATTTGTTAAGTAAGATTCAAATTTTTTACTTTTAACTATACATATCCAAACTCTGCATCATTTTTTAAAAAATTCTAAAATATGTTAGCATCTTTAAAAAAAATAAATTTCAAAACTAATTAAAAAATTATCATAGAAATATTCAGTTTAGTAATTATATTTATTATAGCAGTTTTTTTTTTTTTAACTCATAAGTACTGAAAAATAAATTTTATACTAGGAATTTTTCAATCTATAAAACTCAATAACTTGACAATATCTAAAAATTGTTAAAAATAATTATCTATAATATTACATATTCACCTTTTGGCACCACCAGCATCAGGAGACACAATTATACTGTTCCTCCATTCTGGTATGTTTTCTTTTATCCACTTTTAAAACTGCAGGTTCAGCATATAAATTGTCAACAGGAATGTCAAAAAAACCCTTATATAAAGAAATTAAAAATTAGAAACTTTACATTATATATATATATAAATGAAAATTTAATATATTTAATAATTGTTGCTAAATAAATTGGTATTTTCCATAATATAAATTACAAGAAATACTATTACAAAAAAAAACAGAAAAATATTTTCTACATCAATACATAAGTGTGTAATTATATATTTGTAATTTTTTTGATTGATTAAAAAATTATTTAATAAGATGTTTCATACTTGTATTAAATATTTTTTATTTTGTGATCAAAATAAGAATTGACAATTTTTGATACGATTAAAAAATGTAAAAATCCAAATGTTTCAAACAATTTTTTTATAAAAATGAGTAAAACCTTCAGTAAAATATACAGAAAAAAATTTCAAAACATACAAAGATTATTTTAAAACAATTTATTTATACTGTTTACTTTTATTTGAATATGTAACCATAATTAATTGGTAATAAAAATACCTGTATTTCATAGAAATACAATACATAAAAGAAACAATAACTCTAAAATGAACTTTTTAAACTTATTTTGATACATTTTTAAACACAAGGGATTTATCTTTAACAATAAATTGTATTAAATATGGAAAAAATTTTATTTTCGAATAAATTTCTACAATTAGAATATATATCAAATTACTTACTAAATTTTTTTAAATGTTTTTATCACATTTCATTGCTTTTAATACCAATTTAAATTTTAAAGTGCAAAAAATTGCTTAACAATGAAAACTATATAGTCTGTTTATAACTACATACCTGTATTTGAGAAGCATGTAGATCCATAGTAATTATATGATCTGCTCCTGATACTGATAACATATTAGCAACAAGTTTTGCAGAAATTGGAGCTCGACTCTTCAAAACATAGAAAAAAATTTCTAAAATGTAATTTTAAAAATTGAAATCTAAAACAAAAATATTTTTTGTTTTATAATCTTGGTGATGAATGATTCTTGGGAAATTTTCAAAACTGAATCCTCACATTGAAATATATACATATTCTTACTAAATAATGATTGCTGAACTCATGAGCAAAAATGGGTTCATCACAGAGCATTAGTTTTGAGTCAAGACTTTCAAGTAAATATTACAATGCTCATAGTCTACAAAATTCTGAAAAACAGATTTTACTTTAAAATATAGAGTTACTTTAAAGTGCAAATATTCTGGAAGATAATTTGCACGTAAATTTTCAAACACTTTTAAATATTTAGGTATGTTGTCCATATAATAATGAAGAAACTTGAAATGTACCAGTATGATACTGTTATCTTCACTTGGAGAATTTTCTCTGGCTTTCAAACAATGATATGCTGAATCGACAAGGGATATAAGGGAAACAATATGTGTGTGGGGAGAGGGGAAACTTGAAGAAATAAATAATTAATTTTGCAAACAGGGTAGGTTACATTCAATGCAGATGTGCACACAAATATTATTCTATACTTTTAAGAAAAAGGTACACAAAATGGGTAAGAACACACTTTCAAATAGAATGAGTTCCCAGAATTAGAATTCAGATATTTTCTTTCTCTAATGATTTGAAATTGTGATTTAGAAGTGAAAATTGAAGGCTTTAATAAACTGCAGTTGTTTTAATTGAAAAAAAAGTTGACCTAGTATTTCTTTTAGTAGTAAATACAGGGTGCTTCTATGCCACAGATCCAGGGTTCAAACCCCGAGCTGAGCAAGGTCAACTCAGCCTTTTATCCCTTCAGTGAGTCGATAAATGAGTACCAGGCTGGCTTGGGAACGAAACAATGGCCGGAACCACTTGATGTTCCGTTGACCACTTGACCGGAACATCTGCACCCTAAGGACACAAAAACTGAGATGGGCACAGTAGGCCTTTGGCCCTCCATGAGCTGTTGTACCACTGAGTTTAGTAAAATGGATCTTGCCAAATAAAACAGTGTTGGTTTCAAATGCACAATGCAAATGACAATTTGTGAAAGAAAATAGAAATTGTATTGCAGCAAGGGAATTTGAAATCGTTGAAAGCTCTATACACAAGAGGAAAAAAATGAAATCACACAATAATAATTGTGCTAAAGATTAAATATACTTTGCTTAAAAGAGTAGTGAAATGACAATCCTAGAAGAAAATGCTGCAAACTGGGTCCTGAAAAATTGTCAGAATGGATTAATATTAACAAATAGTATACCCTTATTTGCCTTTAAAAAGAACAAAAATGAAAGTGAAAATTTTACAGCAACTTTGAGTAGTGTAATCGATGATTGTATAGTTCTGTGAGGAAAACAATTTCACAAAATCTTCCAAAAGATTTGGATAACAAATTGGTAAATTTCCAGAAGTATGTTATTGACCTACAAAGGCAAAAAAAAATCATTTACTGCCTTATCGAAATATGAATAAAACTCCAGTGATGTTTTGAAATGATAGGAAATAAAACAGTTCATGTAAAATTGGTTCACATAAAAATAACAGATTATGAAAAATCTCATTTCATATTAAGCAATAAAAAAAATTTAAGTGAATAAGGAATGACATTTCTTTTAAGGCTGTCTTCGACTAATATTAAAGAATAGGACCCCAAATTCGAAAGATTTTTTCAGATATAAAAGTATTCAAACATTAATGTTATATTCTGGCTTCACTATCCTGTAGAGAGAATCCCTTATTTTATCATAACTACTTATTTTTATCAAAGTTGATACATTTTTTCTTTTATAAAATGTGTTTCGCATTTTTTCTCCTATACTGTAATGACGCCCACTAACTGTGTTGGCTGATTCTGTCCAACCGATACAGCAGTTAGCAGGACATCTTTTTCCTCAGCGAGCGAACCGCGTCCGCTGCTGTTTTTCTAGCAGTGTTATGTTTCTGCCCATTAATTGTTCCCCCTTTTTTCCCATCTTTAAGTAATTTTGTTTATTAATTCTGATGAAGGAGTACGTCCCTAATGTGGGGATAGGCACTCCGTAAATTACATGCCACTTACTGTAATGCTAATCGAGCTATCCCTTTACATATTAAAAGGAAAAACTGATTATTTATGAAATACTTTGAAATTTTAAAAACACTATATTATAAACAAATGCATGAGTTACATTGTCACAAATTTTTTATAAAAAATGAGGCATTTTTTCTGTCCGAAAATGTACTCCGCATTAAGTTTATGCTTTCATACCTGTGGTGAAAACAGCCTTAAATAAGCAGCATTTAGATATATATAGAAATCAGCTTTTTTTATACTCAAATTTTTCTTACTTTGAAATCTATCATTATATCTGGCATAATTTAGATCTTATGTTAAGTATTAAAAGTGTGCATTACACTTTTGAATATAAGGTAAGAATTTTAAAAAATTCATCATAAAAAAGGAGGGAAGTTCATTTGCAAAGAATATAAAACATAAATATATTGATAAGTATAAAAAAATAGAATAATTACTATCTTTCAAACTAATACTTTTATATTTTCTTGATGTTTTAAAAGAAATGTAAAAACTTCTACTTCAGACATGAAGTCAACTTAATTTTTACAGATACAAAAAGTTCTGTTAACTGCCATGGATAATTCACTGAACAAAATATACAATAAATTTCACAAATCTCTATAAATGGTCTTTCATGCAAGATATGATAATAAGAATGAACACATTACTTGTAATTTTTCATGCAGTTATATTACGTATCTTTAGACTAACACAATATTAAAATTCAAGAAATAGAATTTCAATGAGAAGGAAGTTATTGCTTCAATACTTTTAAATGGCTGAGAGAAAACTGAACAGAGAATTAACACAGAATTCCTTTCCCCATTCATTTAAATTTTTTATATAATTCAGAATTTTTTTATTTTCCTTGCATTAGAATCCTTAATAGCAGTAAAAAATATAATTGAAAACCACAATAAAAAAAAATATCTGACCATTCCCTCATTCTCCTAAATATACTGTTTTAAAAATTTTTCTTCAGCCAGTCACATCCAAATTTTCAGAACATTGAGCTTTATCAGGCGACATTTTATATTCATCACTTAAAAATTTTTTAAAAATTGCATCTTTAGTGGTACAAACTCTACATATATTCTTTTATGTACGTAAATGACAAACACATAATGGTAAAAAAGTTTGAAACAGACAACTAATATCTTGTAACAGAAAAAGAAAATTAAAAATGACTTTACATTAAATAAAAATGAGTGCTTAAAAAATATCAAATTTGTATACAGACAAGAATAGAAGAAAATTTTAACTTATTATACCTGATAAATAAGAAAAAATTTTGTTTGAAGAAAATATTTCAAATTTATTGGATTATCACATTTTGAACTCACATAAAAAAATCTGGAAGAATAAAGAGATATTCAAAAAGCAATTTAAAGATTAATTCTATATATGTATGTACAAAGTAAAATCAAAAAGTTCCCATAACTGACTACCTTGATTATTGCATTGCAGCGATCACAGAACAAAATTTATTTTTTGTGATTTTGGTTTCATTAGTGAAGAAGGCAGAAAATTAATTATCTATTCAGTCATCATTACTGAATACAGTAGGTGTTCTCCTTTACATAAATTTTTTGTAATGTCAGAATTTGAAATGTATAATGAATAGCCAGTAAACAAACTTTTTTTGCTAAGGAAATCCTCCAGATGTTAATTGGGACATATGGAAGTAGAGCAATAAAAAACAAGTGTTCAAATGGCACAAACATTTCCATCAGATCTGCACGAGTGTTGAAGAGTTTTAGCAGTGGCCAATCATCCACCACACCAATGAAAACACTGAACTTGTCAGTCAAATCATTTGTCCCAAATAGCTAGACTCTGATTAAAGGACTTTTTAGTAACTTAGAAAACACCATCGCAAATGGAAATATCCCCCAAAAAAATTGGTTGAAAAAGTTGGATTTTACTACATAATAATGCTCCTGCCCATCAGTCATTATTGTTGAAAAATTAACTTGCAAAACATGTTACCACACTTAACCATCCAACCTAATCTCCTGATATAGCCCTTACTGACTTCTCCCAGCTTAAATTGTTTAAGTACAATAAATTCATTTTTATTTTGAAATTCTGGGAACTTTTTGACTTAAGCTTAATCATACAGAAATCTTTAAGAAACACGCATATTTGACAACATTGCCTTAATTTTATATGTGATATAAAAATATTATTCTAAGACATGCCTTTTAAAATTATCACAATCCTCTAAATTTAGCACATATAACTACAAATTTTAATCAAATTCATTCAGGATAATAGAAAATAAAATTCAAAAGGAAAGAAAAATCAAAATCAGCATAAACAAGAATTCTATCATGCTCCATACCATATCTTTTCGGTCCTGTCAAAGAAAAATGAAAATGTGTATCAAATCATAAAGAACATCAATGCTCTTTCATGAGCATCTACTTTAACAACAGGGAAACTAAGCTAATTCACATGTACAACTAAAAAACATTATATGGCATGCCTTAGAAATTATACAAACATATTTCATTCAAGCCTAATAGCTACTACACTACATCTAATCTTCAAATCATAAAAATACGAAAATTTTAGAATTTATCAATTACTCTAGGACACAATTTCTTGGCTATTTTCTCAGGTACCAAAAGGCACATAGCATCTAAGACCTTCCTGTATCCAAGTTAATAAATATTTATTTTGATTGAATCATTTGAAGAATCACTTTTGATAGCTTGATTCTTAGCAAATCTTATGTTCAGAGAATTAAGAAGAGTAAATCTTCATTAATTTAATAATTTTTAATTAAATAGAAGAATTTATCTTTCCACATACAAAAAAATTATTAAATTTATTATTTTGAAAATTAATCCTATTTTCCATCTATTATTTTTTTTTATTAAGATATATCAACAGATGGTTCAAATAATACATAATTTTCAATATGAAATTATTCCAGTTAGTCAAAAATTAAAAGAAATCATTTACAAATACTTGTAAATACAAAGAAAATAAGATAATAAAAAGACATAAAAATTGTACTAACATAAATTTTTGGTGCTGAAGAAAATAACCAGTAAATATGATTAGGAATAACTCATTAGTATCCAATTCCCCATTAAAAAAAAAATTTTAAAAACATGCCCAAAACAAAAGCATGACACAAAAAACATATTCTTCAATAAATTTAAATTAACAGGATATTATAAAATTTGTTCACACAGATGAGATATAGATTGGTATCAAGAAACTTGAACTTTATTTATTGGACAGTACTCAGTGCATCACAATATAAACAACTATCTAAACTCCTGTAAATTTTTCTTATCCTCTTTCAAGAACACTCTGGTAAAAAAAATTGTCAAACTCTTCCACACAGAGCTGTATGATTAGTGGTAAAAAGTACTCCACTTTTTAAAAATATGCATTAATTCCTAAAAAAAAAATTTAGATTGTAGAAGTTAATCTAAGATTATAACTTTAATCAGTGCATAAGATGATAACTTTAATCAGTGCATAAGATGATAACTTTACCAATATCGGTGTTTAATCTATTTGAAATTATCAAAGATTGTGATTGCCTCTTATTGGTTAAAAAGTTTCATAGCGGGTAATATTTGGTAAGTTTAATTTTTAAAGAAAAAAAACGATTTTTTGGTCTATGTACAAATACAATATGTCATAAAATTCTCACACATGATTAGAAAAGTTTGAGTGAGAGGTGTCATCTTTTTCTTAAAAGTTATGACAGTTGTTACAAATAGCTTATAATGTTATTCTACATAAAAATAACATAAAACAGATCAACTTTTAAGCTATCTGCAGTATGTAGTCATAGCAGGGAAACCCGGGGTCGGGGTAAAAGTCCACCTTTCCCTTTTGATTTTTTTTTGGGAATGAAAAAGTAAGAAACAAATTATTGAATAAAAAATTAAACATTAATTAATAAAATTAATCATTAATAAATATTTAATTAAATTTTACATACTATATACTTAGAATTATAATCAATGGGGAAAAAAATCAAGGGCTTTGGGAGGGGTCCAGACCCTAAGGACCCCCCCTTGGGGGCCACTGAGTCATAGCATTATATAAAATGGTTCCTAATTTACAAAGAAAAAATTTCCAGATACTAATCCTTATCTCAATTAAACAATTCTTATAATTGATCATAAAAATTTGCAATACATTTAAAATAAGTAACTAGCAAAAAAATAAAAAAAACTTTGCCTTATCTTTTTATCTTCAGCAAAAGGGAAAAAGTGGAATTACATGTCCCGGATGCTGATGCTATCTTGCAAGCATTAATCATGATGAGTAATTCCATTAAGTTGTCATTAACTTCACCACAGCCACTTTGAATTATATAAACATCTTCTCCCCGAACAGATTCTTTGATTTCTACACTGGGTAAAAAACTAATTAATAATCTAGAACATCATTCCTCTGCATCAACAAAAAAATTCAAAATATTCAGTTTACTTGGTTCATTTAAAATAAAGTATGGATACCTAAATGTATTAAATGTAATGACATTCTCATTGCACAGTGAAAAAAAAATCACACACACAAAATCTCTTAATATTTCAAAAAATGCTTTTTTTTAGTGGGAGGCATAAAAGAAGTTTAAGAACCAAGCAAATAAGAAAATTGACCAAGAAGAAATGTTAAGCTAAAATTTAAAGTTTAAAAAAACATTACTAATGAGTGTTATTAATTAAATATGTATTAAAAATGAAACTAAATTGGTTATTTCCAAAAAAAAATATAAGAACTTTTTATGTGAAAACTTTTTTTCAACTAACAAACTATATAGAAAAATGTCATATATATATTAAAAGTATTCTAACAATTTAAAAGTGATAGTGACCTGCCAATTAGAATATTTAACACATAATTTTACAATAAATTACAGATTGTGTCCTTCAAAATGAATTTAACTATATTATTCTCTGAAATTTTATTCTGTGATTATAACATTTAGAAATTTCTTTTTTAAACAAAAAATTTTTTGGATAGGGGGCCTTTTTCCTAGGGCCCCTTTTTTTAATGCACAAAACAGAGCCACTGGCCTCTTTTAAAAAATGTGAAACGATATGCATTCATCATTATACTAACTACCACCCAATAGGAGTTAATATAAGTACTTAAAAAATAAATTTTGTGAAATAAAAAGGGTTTTTAAAAAATAAAAAGGCCCTAGGTACAATGATTATTGTACCTAGGGAATTTTTTAGGGCCTTTCTTCTGGGAAATTGGTTTTTTCTGCAATCAATAGAAAACAAACATATACACATGAATTTAATAAAGAATCAATGTTAGCTAACATATTGATTTATCATGCAACTATTTAATTTGCAATGACCCAAATTTTTATTAATGAATTACACATATTTTCATTAAACATTAAAATTTTAAAAAAACTGTTTACAAAAGTGAGCTGTATACTTGTGCTCTGGGAAACAACAACAGATTGTGGTTTTTGGGGAATTTGAACACAATATTTCTGTTGTCAATTTCATAAGTTTCTTCTTTATCATAAAGAAACTTATTTGAAGGAGCAATATTCTTCAGAAATTTAACACTATAGTATTCTTTAACATCTATTATTTCTGCTACATAAAAATGTTTAGTTTTTTTGCCTTGCATTTTTGTTAAGCAAAAATCCCCCTCCCCCTTTTCAATAGTATTTCTTACATCAGCTACAGTAGAATTTGCATCATCAGTGGAATGAGAATCTTCAATATCTGATAATTCTTTGGATGAAGTTGCCTTAATTTCAAACTCAGGTTTTTTCACAAGTTTTCTTTTTCTTTTTTTTTTTTTGGCAATTTTAATAACATGATATTTTTGATTCCTTCATTTTCTGGAGTGTCAGTCAAGATTCTACCTCTCCTTGGTTTTCGGCCACCTTTGTTGGATTTACTTCGAGAATTATGTTTATTAGAAATTATTTAGAATTATGCTTCTGTTTTTATAATTATAAAGAATTTTTTTATTAAATGAATTTTTATGTTTGTGTAAACAAAATAATAATCCTGAATAATAATAATAATGGTAGCAAACATATTTTTTATAAATCTAGCATATTGAAAGTTTTAGAAAATATACACTCCTCTCACTTAAATAACATCCAATTATAATAAAAAATTTGACTAAATCAAAATGGTTCAGATAATTAAGGCCACTTTCTTCCTAATATTATAAAAACTTTTTTTAATGAAATAATAACAAAGAATATTAATTGCAATTGTACCTAGGGCCATGGCCCTAGGTACAAGACTAGGTAATTTCATACAAATTGTCTTCTACAGAAAAACCCAGATGGAAAGGGGATTTATTTAAAATCTAATTTAGTACTTAAAGTCACACATACAAAATTATGTACTAGAATTCAAAGAAAAATATTTGACTTATCATTGTACAACAATAAAAAGAAATGAACTGCAAAATTTTACTTTAGACCATGTAAAACTGTTTTTCATTTATAACTTGCCACAGCTTTCTTTTGCAAAACTTCAAAATGAATGCTAAAGTAGAAATTGATGTTGTCACTCTCCCAACTGAGTTATAAAACTTAGAACTAAATATTATTCAAATAAAATGGGGTGGCCCTAGGTACACAGGTCTCCCCTATTTTCAAATTAATTGCATGTTGTTAGTAATCTTCAACAAATTTAAAGAAACTTGCTTGTCCCAAAAAATATTTAGTAATTGCTTTTATGACAGTATCAAATTCATCTCTTTCATTTGCCGTCAATTTTCTCTAAATAAAATAAGTTGTCAGAAATCATGAAAAGTAATTAATCTCTGGCTTGCAGCTAATATGAAAGTACCGTTTAATGAATTGTTATTGGTAAATTTTTTCTTTTAATTATTAATATTAGTATAGAGAAAAGTTTAAATTATCAGTATAAATACTCATATAGTTTCCCTCTTAGCATGAAAGAAGCACAATCTCTAATGTTTCCTAAAGTAACAACAAACATTTTACTTTCACTTACAGCATTTATAACTGACCGATTTCGATTTATATACCACTTTATACTAATATGGTAGAAATATCTATTTTTAATTTTGGTTAAATGTATAGCATTCCACATATATAATAATATCAATATGTTAAAAAACAATTCTTCTCAAATTAATTTTTTTTTAATTTTACCTCTTTATCTTTCAGTTAACCTAAAAATATTTGAGCATCATATTAGCTAAGTGTATTGCATTAAATGGTGTTGCAAGTTCTCCGGCATTTTTTCATTACATACATAAATATGTGAGTGTGTGCAATCATTACAGATATCTAATTTTAAGCATTACGAACAAATGAAATGAAGTTTTAGCATTATACACACAGCTACACATGTACAGTTTTACAGTTGCTTGAGAATTTATTGAGTTATGTATTATTTATTTTATTTTATATAAGTAAACTTACCACGTTTCTTTATTACTAAATTTTTTCAAAACTGCTTTCCCAAGATTTATACCCAGGCGATCAACAACTTTTTGAGCCAACTCTGGATGAGAAGTACCACTGAAAACTTTAATGTTCGGCATTATGACCTTCAATATTATATACCGCACCAACTAAATTTATTACAATACTGAAGTTATCACGAGCACAGATTACGATTAACAAATTTTTAACAAAAATAAACAAATGCCGATTACTAATAGTTGCAATTACAGTTACATAAACTCAAATCAACATTTTTGTAACTGTATCAAAGACATAATATACTTCTGTCCGTATAAAAAAAAAAATGGTTCATGACATACATTAAAGAAAATCACTGTTTAATTAATTATGCAAAAATTTTCATCTATCATGAGATGGGGCAGAAGATTTTTCGAAATGAGCTAAATTCATATGACGTCATGATCAAATAACAGCACTCGTACTAGATCTAAACACAACAATCTCATACTTCATTGTTGGTTTTCCTTCAATAATACATATTACTTCCTTTATATTATAAAATGTCGTGTTCATTTCTTAATATTTACAAAGTGTTTATTGAAGTCTGGCACTCTTCACCACATTGGGGCGATAACATTTTAGTACAACATTCGACTGATCTACAAAGATCTATTTGGCAAGATTTCAAAATAACGCCAAATGAGTTAGTGTTTTATTAACATTTAACTCTAAAGGAATATGAGGGCTATTGGTGATGGTCCTCAGAATTTTGAACCATTGCCAAGTGACGGGGTGACACCCGAGTTCTAGTGCTATAACCCTTTAAGACCCAGCCCGCACGTTCGTGCAGAAACATTCCACGTTCCAGGGGGATAGTAAAATTTTATTATTATTTATTTATTTTTTTAGTGTCATTGGGTTCAGTATAGAGTTAATAACCAGAAGAATGTAATACTTAAAGATAAAAATAATTGGGGCCTTAGAAGGATAAGAATGTCTAACCCACACGATCGTGCGGGCTGGGTCTTAAAGGGATAAGAAAAAATGTATAACACCCACTTGAAGGGTTGGGGAGAATTCTCCAGCTTAGCTGAAGAAAAGTGTAAATTTATGTATCTATCTATTTTTGTTCAATCGTATTTGTGCCATTGCAGTAAAACTAAAAACAAGTTTATTCGCATCAATTTTTTCATATATTATACAGATTTATCAAAAAACTTTTAAATTCTTTATTTTATGCAGTGATCTACATTTTGGAATCCCCTGGCGAAGGATGTTAATGTATTAAATATACATGCCTCATATATTACTAAGATAAAGGTTTTTTTAACTCGTCTAAAAGGCAAAATAGTTCAT
Source organism: Trichonephila inaurata madagascariensis (assembly GCA_019973955.1). Taxonomy (NCBI): domain Eukaryota; kingdom Metazoa; phylum Arthropoda; class Arachnida; order Araneae; family Nephilidae; genus Trichonephila; species Trichonephila inaurata. Next base: position 282,211 of record BMAV01011691.1, on the reverse strand, counting down.
TTAATTCGAAATATATTTTAAAGATGAAAACAATCAAAAAGATTTCTTTTAACACAGCGCTTCTCAAACTGTGGGACGCCCCTAGGGGGCGTGATAACCCTAGAAGGGGAAGGAGAACATATTGAAAGGTCTAAAACAAAAAATTATTTCAAAAAATTATTAATTTGTTGAAAGTAAAACAAACAAAATACATTCTGTCATAATGAAAAAAATATATATTTACACTGATATAAATGACCCTTATAAATGTATCAGTACTGCACAATGTACTTTATATAATTATCTTTATAATATTAATCTAAGAACAAGTTTAATAATTACCAGTGACCGCACCGGTTGGTTATACACTCACTTCCAAAAGTTAAGCACGAAGATGTAAAATGCAAAATATCAACAAATACTGCTTTGATTGACACAAAATTTGGCAGTAAAGTAGCATATATATTTATACATAAAACAAAATCAATAATTATATACAGAAATGAAAACAATATTAAATTTTTGTAAGTTATCAGATAATGTCATACTAGAGACTTAAACAGAATTATGTATAAAGTAAAAATAAACAGCATAAAATGAAAAAAAGGACATTAATAGGGTATGTGATCCCCCCTTATCTGTATGTAAAGTTTACATCTTCTGACCATGCTTTCAACTAGGTGGTCAACCATCGCAGAATTAAGCAATCGCCATTCTTCTTGTAGAGAAGTTTTCAGCTCAATAAGAGTAGCTGGAGGTGGGAAACGTGAAGATACAGCACAGCCGAGAGCATCCCAAAGATTTTCAATGGGATTAAGGTCGGGCGAATATGCTGGCCACGCCATACACGCAATCCCTTCACTCTTCAGGTAGTCATCGACGAAGTCTGCTCTATAGAGACATGCGTTATCGTCCATTAAAACAAAAGTAGGGCCAACTGCTGCAGCATACAATCTCACAATGGGTTCTAGGACTTCATCTCGATACCGGACAGCCATCACAGAACCCCGTTTAAAGATGTGCAGGTCGATGAGCTATCCTAATGAAATCCCTGCCCACACAATAATGCTTCCGCTTCGGAATGCGTGATGTTCGGTGATGTTTTGGGGCTGATTGCGTGTTCCTTGTTTACGCCACATCCTTATACGCTTCTAATCTGGCTCCAGAGCAAATTTTGACTCATCAGTAAACATGACATTGCCTTAGTCCAGTGTTTCTCAAACTGTGGGGCGAGCCCCCCTGGGGGGGGCGCGATAACCCTTCCAGGGGGCGCGAACATATCGAAAATAAAAGGTTAAAAAAATTAATTTACTGGAATGAAAAAAAGACAAAATACTTTCTGATATAATAAAAAATACAGATTTACATTGATATGATTTATATATATCATCTGGTGAAAAAAAGGTCATCAAAAATAAAAGATTCTACTTTGAACGCTCATTAGCTATCTTTGATCCTATAACTAAATAAAAAAATATTTTGTTTGCTTTGCTGTAATCCTACGATGAGAGATTTTTTTATTACGTTTCTTTTAACCTAAAATATTCCTTTTCCTGGCTTTCGAACTTACTTGTATGGTTATCTGCATCCCTTTTTTAGGGAAGTTGTAAATTATATAATTCTGTTGCGCTTTTTTTTCACAGTGTGAAAGAGTTTTATGATACATGGATAAGCATATTGAGCACTTTGAAGGATTAATTGGCCAAGATTTATTTTTATGAGTATATTGAAACATATAATACAAAAATCGTTAATTCTGGGAAAACTGCTTATTTGTTAAACAATGACCTTGACAGAGAATCCTCTAATATGACAGTCTTAATGGGAGATAAAATGAATTGATAACATATCTCCTTTTTTGGGAGTGGCAAACGTTTTTTTTAGAATCTTAAGGTACCTGTTTAGACCGAGTTCCCGGCACAACCACTATTTTTCAAAAATATTTTCTTGAACATGCTGCATTTTCCTCTATGAATAACTTAGTGGTTTTAATTGTGATGTTGTACGACTGATTATGGTTTATAAATGTAAATGAGCAGAATATAAAAAAAGAATTGGTCATCTGTGATCTCTCTGAAAGGTAATTGAAGCTGATCAAACAAGGGAAATACTTGCTGAAATAATGCATATTAATCATGTTAGCGAAAGTAAATTTCAGAAAAGCAATAAGCATGAAACGAAAGGAAATTTTCAATAGCTACATTAAGAACTTTATCAAGAAAATATGAAGCCATAAGTGTACCGCAAAATGCACTTCGCCCTGTCAAAAGACACATGCAAGAAAAAGTTCAACAGGATATTGTCGATCATCAAAGGACATTAAAATTACAATAACGTGAACAAAATGTGACAGTTTTGCTTGCAAATAACTTTCCGTAATGTTACAAAAAGTGTCTGTGATTTGTGTCCTTTATTAAGGTCACTCACATTTGGAGCAATTTAGTTCAGTTTTATTGGATATTTTCTCAAATTATGAAAGACAAGAAGAAAAATCCTAGAAATAGGTAAGTATATTTTCTCTTAGTTAAATTATTCACTGAAATTGTGATTTTTATCTTGTATATTGAAAATAATTATAAAAAAAATGGGTGCATCACTCCCGCGACCATTAACCTTAGTATCGAGTGCACACCTGATCCCGGGCTAAAACATTTTGAAGTTTTCTCGCTTTAAATATTAAAAAAGTAACACAATTGTTATTCATTAGAATTTTATATTCTTTTTTTTATTACTTAACATTTATTCTAAATGCTAATTCTGCGAGGCTTAAAATTACAGTTCATTCAAAACCGTTTATAATATGAGTATTCATTTCAATAAATCATTTTACATTTTTGTATACATTGTCATGCACTTGGTTTTACTCTCCTTACAATTAAGCTATTATATCAAGAATAATGTATTATCATTTTTTAAAAAATAAACTCGTGTTAAGAGTGGGTACTTCAGCCAGTATAAGAACAAGTTTAATAATTATCAGTGACTTCCATGGGCTTGTCTTGCAGAGCAAAGTTTTTCAAAGGAAAGCTAAAAATTAGAAATTGACACTCAAGTTATTTTTTGATATTTAGCTCAGATCTATATTTTGTCTTCAAAGTAGCCATCGCAGAAAATCCGGATTCACAAAGGTATGATGTTAAAAATGGTAATAGTATACGAAATGCTTTTGCTTTCAATGCAGAAAATTCAGCATCCACCTCTATCCAAAATTCAAAGAGTGATTTATTACAAAATTGCCCTTTAATTTCATCACTGGATGTGAAATCTATGAAGATCTCTTTTTCGGCAGTTGAGCCCTTCTGAAGTATTTTGAAATGGATTCCTAACCGATTCATAACTTGCTATCAATTTGCCCTCGTCTGTGTACTTGTTGATGTTTTATTATCGTCGAATGCTCGCTGCAATTTAAAAATATATCTATGATTTTGTTTTAATCCACTGCCGTAAATACTTAATACCGTGAATTACAGTTAACGCGTGAATTATGAAATGTACATTCAAGAGAGATTCAGTAGCTAATCGATTCGGCCAAGACTGACTAGAATTGTACGAGGTACACATTTTACATGTTTTGTATTGCAGACGTCCGTTAGGTTGCCTAAACTCACGTGAACGTTCGCGAGAATGCCAAATGTAATGGATGTGATAAAGAGCAACATAGATTAGGCTATTTTTAATGACATTTGTACTTTTAGAAATGGATCTTGAAGGAAATAAATCTTTAATTAAATATTATTTCTCAATCTGTTTCATTTTAAAAATTAGAGAAAGAAAAATAACATAATTAACCTATTACTTAAAAGTATAATTTACTTAAAATATATATTACTTAAGAGTAACATATATAAAAAATTTAATACTTATCTTATTAATACTGAATTAAGAACAAGTTTAATAAGTATTAGCGACTTCCATGGGCTTGTCTTGCAGAGCAAAATTTTTCAAAGTTTTTTAGAAATTGACCCTCTGAGTTCTTTTTCTATATTTAGCTGATATCTATATTTTGTCTTCTAAGCAGCCACCGCATTTTGCAATATGTTCCAATTTAAAAATTATATATAGAGAAAGGAAAAATAACATAATAATTATCCTATTACTTAATTTTTTTGTGTGCTTAAAAGTAACTTATACAAAATTTAATACTTATGTTATTAATTTGTACGGTTTATAATTAAGATCGTGTATTGAAGCTTTAGCGTCAAAGTGCATTATTATTGCATTCAGTAATTTATTAATATATAGGGGCGCGATAAAAATTGTGATTGAAAAGGGGGGCGCCAGTATTGAAAGTTTGAGAAGCACTGCCTTAGTCAGACACAGTCCAATTGCCATGTTCCCGGCACCACTTTAATCGTGCCCCTCTTGATTGGACGGATAGAGGAACACAAACTCGAGGTACCCGGGCATACAGTCCATTCATATGTAATTTTTGACGTACAGTAGCTGCAGATATAGCCTTACCAATGGACGCTGTAACCATAGATGTCACACGTGTGGAGGTCGCTCTGCGATTCCGCTTGGCAACAATAGCAATATATCGATCTTCTGGGGGGTTGTAACCCTTGGGCGATCACCTACGGGACTTCGGATAACTGTCTGTGTGGCTTGGAATTGTTTCCATAAACGTGAAATTACAGAATGATGAACTGATGACAGTGATCGACTGTCCTGCTTCAATGCGCCCCACAGCACGCCGGCGCTCAGAATCTTCCATTCGTTTTTTGGAAGTCATAGAAACACGTATGTCTTGAAAACAAATTGTACGAAAGTTTTAAACACCTTCTATCAGCACTTACAATCAACTTCTGTAACCCTTCATAAAGCTGGCTTCTTATAAGACTGCCCTTTTTGCATATTTCTTGACATAAAAGCACGATTGGTTGTTACCTAACATATTTGCATACTTCCATCTACCTCTGCCGCGAATTGCATCCTCTTCAATTTTGATTGGCTTCCGGAAATTAGTATTTTCCTCTCCGTGCTTAACTTTTGGAAGTGAGTGTATATAAAATTATATGCAAAAATTAACACTTATCCGTATCACGTATGACTCATAATTAATCCCTTAACTGCTGATTGAAAGTTACGGGATTCACTCCCCAATGCCACCATTTTGCACGTATGGACGCATGTGTATTTGGTGGGAGGGAGAAAGGGAAAATAAGAAAATCCTCTGAAATAAGTAAATCCTTCTCAAACAATGTTAAGGTAATTTTATTGCATTTCAAAGTTTTCGGAATAACTTTATGGATAGTAGTGAACATATTTTGGAAAGACGTATATATACGTCTGGGACAATTTACACACTGACTGAGCGAAACGTTTATATATGTCGGGGGCGAAGAGGTTAAAGCCGTATTGTAGCTTTAGCGTCAAAGTATCGTATTATCGAATTCAATACATCATTATTGTATGGAAGGGGGCGCGATGAAAAGTGTGATTGAATATTGGGTCGCAAGTATTGAAAGTTTGAGAAGCACTGTATTATGTTTATTTACGCAATTTTTTTTAACTGACTGATATAAAAACAGCTGTGAACACATAACTATCAGGGGTATAGCTACCGGAGCTTCAGCCGTATCAGTGATACGGGGCCTCCAAGTTTGAGAGGCCCCACCATATGTAAGCAAAACATCTTGAAATTTTAAAGATATCCAAAAAGGGCCCCCCAAGAAAGTTTTGGTACAGGACCCACTTAAGTTTAGCTGCGCCAGTGATAACTATTAATATATATTTAACCAATTGGAGGAACTCTATAATATATTCGCAGAAACACATCAACAACTGAAATCACTATTATGGAATATATTGTTACGAATTTTGTGTAAATAGTGTATATAATTTATATTTGGATGTTTAATGCATTTATATTACTCTATGTTATATTTATTTTTTTGTTAAAAAATTTTACTATTCACAAGAATGCAAGTCCCCAATGCTATAAGGGCGATTCAATGAAAACTTGGGGAAAAACTTGGCGGTAGAACCAAGTTGGACGCCAATTTGGCGACCATTTGGCGTCATTAGCAACCATGTTGGCGAGTTTGGGACCCTCTGGATTCTTCTAGAAAGTAATGGATCTCGCCGGGGAAAGACGCGTGCAATTTTTCCCCGGGGGTTTCCGTTGGGTTTTATAAATAGAGAAATGCCAAACCACAGTGAGTCAGTCTTGGGTTAAACCAGCGAGCAGTGAGGATTGTTTTTTGAATAATCTTTACTTTCATTCCTTTTAAACAATGACGGTTTTGTTTGGGGGTTGCTTTTTTGAAGGTGTGAAGACCTTCGGAATTTTTTACCCTTGAATATTGCCGCTGAATCCTTATTTAAAATTTGGGTTTTTGATAATAAATTCGCATCGCTCTTAAAGAACTGTTTATTTTCTTTGTGATTGTTTTGCATAAAATCATCGAACCCGGATCTACGTAACGATATCCTTAATTATTGTAATTTCTTTACCTAAGTGATTATTATAAATGTTATTTAGAGCTGAAAGTTTATTTTAATTAAACAAAATTCATTACTATAAAATATCTGGATTAAATTCTTTTTGTAAAAAAAAAAATGTCTTTTTTTTTTCTGATCTTAAATTTAGTGTAATTCAAATTTTCGAAAGGAATTTAATTAGTAAAAAATTTAGTATAAAACAATTTTCTATATATTGCCTTTTTAATATTATTCTTAAAACTACAGTCAATTCAATTACTAGAATTTGAAAAGCTTTTTTTCGTACCGAAATTAAAGAGAAATTTTTTAAATAAAAATTAATAATTGTATTTATTATTTTGATCAATCTGTTGATATTAATTTAAACTTTAAAAAGCAAAAAGGTTGTTTTATATATTTTATCTTATAATGCTTCAATTGAAAAGACAAATTTCCTTCGTTATTACGTAGCACATTTGCGCTGAAACTAATTTATTAAAAAAATTTAACATTAGGTTGTACTAGTGCTATAAATTTATTAGGAATTCAACATTAGGTTGTACTAGTACTATATAGCACCTAAATAAAAACAGCAAAAATTTTTAAATTTTTAAAACAGCTGAAATTCCATAATTTAGAAAAATAGCCTAAATAAATTAAATTTTTCTTTATCTCTTTTTTTTTTAAAAGTCCATGAAAATTCCAGGTACGATGGATTTTAGTTTAAAAAGTTTAACACAGTATTGTATAGCATATGTATTACAAAATAAATGGATCTGTGTTGGATCTCTAAAAAACGTTATTGAATGGAGTTCAAAGAAACGTAGTACAAATGTTCTTTAAAATTTGGATTGAAATGGGGTTTTTTTCCCCCTTTCTTTTTATGAAATCGTACAGTTAAAAAGTATATTTTAACATATCAACATTTTGATTTTTAAGGAAAGGGTTAAAACGAATGGAATCAAATAATAATAATATCTGTTTTCAGTTTTTTTGTCAATAATTTAATATTCCAAAGAGAAAACAGAGACCTTTTAAAAGCTTTCTTCTAGTAAGCTCTAGCTCAGGAATGGCTAACCGGTGGCACGCGACACAATATTTTTGGCACGCCATCAATTAAAATGGTTTGCATTTTAGTCCAAAATCACAAGGTTAGTTCACTATGATGGACCTCATGAGGGATCTCATTCGCGCTTTTGACGCTAAGCAACATGTTTTCATAAACGATATTATTACAAGAAAATACAAGTACTTCCCCAACTTGAAAAAAAATATCAAAGTTCATCGCATGAGAAACCAGACGAATAAAGTTATAGAAGAATTTATATCCTAAATTGATTCTTTAATCAAGAATTTTCAGCGAGATGTTCTCAGTTCAAATAATGATCAGAAACGCTCAAGTGTATTATGTACCCTTATGTGACTTCATAAAAACTTGCCCCTTTTTAGCGGGTTTGGAAGTAAAGGGAATTTTTAAAATCCTGATCGATCTCCTGTGTAGTTCAATATGGTTTTAAAAAATTTTTTGGGAAAAAAGGGAAAAATTTGGGAAATTTGGGCATGTAGTAAAATGACAGTAATGAAAGTTTAGAAACAGGGAATTCGTTTCCCAGATAAAAACTGTTTGAAAGGTTTGGACTCATGCTATTATAATCACATTTTCATCTACCCATGGCTTGCGAGTCATTATTTTCAGTAATTAATAACATTAAAAACTCGCTTAGAAATCGTTTTTAACAGATTACTCCAAATCAGCATGCATTCTACTAAAAGTAATATCTTACAATCCTATTATAAGTTATTTACGATCTACATTTGCCTCCGAAAGTCTGCGTACAGGCAATCATCTTACGTGTTTATGCTATAATTACTATTAAAATCTCGCTTTAGAAAATAAAAAAACTTGCCCAGCAATTTTTTAAAATTTCTTTATTCAAAAAACAGCAACAAAATTCACCTTAACGACAAAAAACAAGAAACCACCAAATAATCATAAACCATCCGCGCCAAAAATCTGAATACACTTACAAAAAAAAGAGCTTTTTTAAAAACCTTTTATTGTAAAATAATTGATTAAAAAATCGTGTTTTTAAGTAATTGGAAACCACGATTTATTTAGGATTTGAGATTTTGAAAGTTTTGTGGCTCTATGCCAGGGAACAAAAGAATGAGGGGTTTTTGGAAAAAAAAAATAAATCTTCAGAAAAGGGGGAAAATTTTTTAAAACAATTGTTGGGGAAAATTTTTAATAGGAGACATTCATTGGGTTCAAAAAGGGGTTCCAAAAATACAAATAAAATAAAAATTTTTAAAGTCAAGCCCGGAAACCCCACCCGTCTAAGGGGTTACCTCGGCATCTTGTTTTGTAAAACGTTTTATAAAAATAAATCCCAAAACTATAAACTTCATAAATAGCTAAAAAATGTTGCTGAGATATTGCATAAAAATGTGACTTTTTAACCCACAATTCGAAAAAAACTGAAGAGAATGACCCATCATGTCCGAGTTGCACTCAAAATTCATTTTTTCGAAAGAACAGAGCCCAAGCCTTTGTCAAAAACACCTAAATAGGACACATATGTCTTAGAAAATTGTATATGTTCAATTGAAAGTAATTTTTTTTAATTTAGCATCAAAAAGCACGCAATTATGCCTACAAAAATTCCTTTGGGCAGATCTTAAAAAAAGAAAAATCCTCTTTCGACTATCAAACATGGAGGAGGGAGGCATAATGTTTGGGGGTGGTTTGGGAAAAATTTTTAGCTGGTAATCTGGAATTTATTGGAAACAACAATTTACAAAATTAGTTACTTAAAATTTTTGAAATAAAAAATTTAGAGCATTTTGCCGAGAAATTTACGGTTTAGTGATGATTTTTTTCTTTCCGGAAGTTTAAAGGTCCCAAAAAAAAAGGCCATATTTGGGTTTGGAAGCCCATGACTGTTATGACACGTCCCAAACCAATTCCGAAAGTCCCAACCCCAGTCCCCAGACCTAAGCACAATGCAGCATTTTTGGGAAATTTTCTCGAGTGAATAAAACCCGGAGGAATTACATCAGGGGAAAAGCTCAAATCTGTCGAGTAGAAGAAAGGAACAAAAAAATCCACAGACAAAATAACTAAAACTATTTTTTAAAATATATTGAAAAGAGTTTTAGAAAAATCGGAATAACTTAAAAGTTTAACTTTTAGTTACAATCCATTATTATAAAGGTTTTTTCCCAGTGTACGCAGACTTTTGACGCACACGATTTGTGTCATTCTCAAGCTATAAATATTTGTATTATTTTATTTAATATTCAGGTGATTGTTGATTATACTATTTGAATTTAGTACGTTAGATGAATCAATAAAAAATAGTATTGATTCAGAAAGACTTCATTTAATTAGCGATCTTTGCATGGATATGAAAGATGATCGCCTGTATTCAGACTTTCGGAGGCAAGTGTATATATAATTCGCAACAACAAAAGTCACACTAGTGTTACTTTAATTTGAGTTAAGCGTATAACTAAAACATTTACTACTTTATGGTGCAAAATGTACTTTTTCGTAGTGAGTAAAGAGTTTTGAGTTGTTAGTATTTAGTTTTATTATTTTCCAAAATCACAAGTCAAAATTATTTGACGCCACGTCTATACCACATTAAACATTTTTTTAAGAAAAATGCACATTGGTCCATAAAGGTTGACCCTCTGTTCTAGCTGATCTATACGCTCTAGTCAGCTCAAAAAGCGACATTTCCCCCTTTTGTGTTTTCCTAGAAGCACAATTTTATCAATTGTTCAATACTGTTTTGAGTTCAATAATTTCAGTTTAGTTAATTAATATAATGTAATTAAATTCTTTTAATAGCTTGAAATTATTCCCAATTCAAACTTTTAACCAGTTTTTGCAAAGCTATAAATTTTCCAGAAATTCAATTAAACTAAACATTGAAAGAAAGAACTTTAAATTTGTTTTAATAATTTAAAAGAGTAAAGGCATGATTAAATAATAAGGGCAGAAACAGTACAGAAATTATGTAAGTTATTTTAGAAAAAAATGTTTTTCAAATATTTATCGGAAAGTGAAAAACCTTATTTTAAAAAAATTGTACATAAAAATTATTTATAAAGCAAAAACTTTCAATATTTAAAAATTCCTATAGCGCATTTAAAAACCACTTCAAGCTCGAAACAAAGATTTTTTTTTTTAAAAAAGTTTTCTTAATGTATACACACCAAACATTGAAACGATTACCAAAAAAAAACTTCAGTTAAAATGGTATCATTACTATTTAATAAAATCAACCGATAACAAACTTTTTTTTTTTTGTAAATCTAATCTAACAACAGGAAAAAAAGAAACATGAATTTGTTATTCGATAAAAATAGATTGATATTTCATTAATCGATCCTTAGTTATAGAGATCATTCAGATATCGGTCATTCCAAAAGGAAATTCTCAACAAATCAAGGCTTAAACTTGTATTAAAATAAGAAAGATATTTCTAGAAAACATAAAAAGTAAAACTTTCATTCGAGTGTATTGCACAATAATTGCCTTAAACACACAGCTTTAAAATCATTTTTGAAATTCGTTTCTTATATTGATTTTCTAAAACTGTCATAAGCTTCGCAGTTCAAATCGACTCAAGGATTCGCATTTTATTTACACCAGTCATGTGGTAATTCACATTGTTTAAATGGAATTCTCACATGACCCTTTATTTTTCAAAGTTTTAAGAATTTTTGGGGTTTTGATTAGAGATTAGGCTATAGAAAACATGAGGATAAGAGTGCTGTGTAAGTTAGAGGAATTTACGAAAGAGCGATTGAAATATTTTCGTCACCCGACCGTGTTGAAAAATTACTAAGGTTTGTTGCCAACCATTTTCCCATAGCTTTAGAACAGTAGTCTGGTAGATAAAAGGAACAAATAAGGCCGGACGTGTAATGCTCGATTTCGTTGGAGGCACCTATTCCTATTATTTGCGATTTTGGGAATTCGAACCCTCTGTTTGGGGTTTGGGCCAATTTGGCTGCTTAAAAATTATTGCTACTTTCCCAAAATTTACAATATGATAGTGAATCAACCTCATGGCAGGAGAGCTATTGCGAAATGATTTTTGGGGGTTCAATGGGGGAAAACGATACACTTTGGCGTTTTTGGGAAAATAGGCCAAAAATTTAACAATAACCCATCTAGTTTGTAGATTATAGACTTAAGAGCCTCCAACGAAATTGAGCATTATCTATCAGTATCTTTAGAACAGAGGTGGCCAACCCGCGGCAGGCGAGTTGTAAGACTAGCGCGCGAAGATTTATTGAAAATTTAAATAATTCAAATTTTTCCTTTCCAAAATAGCTATAAAGCATGTTGATCTACTTAAAAAAAATTTTTTATTCCCCCAAGGCACTCTCGAAGCTCAGGGTTAGTGCATCGCTTTTCCCCCGGGAAAAGGCCCAAACTTCAAACTCTCGGGGAAAAAGTTGATCACCCTTTTCACCCCTTCAATGGGTCGATAAATGAGTCCCCAAGCTTGCTTGGGAATTTAACCCGGGGAGTTTCGCACAGACGGGACCCCCCGGGGACCGTAACATCTGCTCATGACCTCGGGGCCCCAAAAAATTTGCATATCCCGATTGGGACACAGTAAGCCTTGGCCCTTAGGGGCTGTTAGCCCCTGCTTTTAGAGTAGCATTAATTTTTTCAATATGATCACACTTGGGGCAAAATAGCCTCTGAATTTTTGCTAACTAGCTGTTACCCCGATTTCCCTCCCCGGGGAAATTTTAGAAAAAAGTGTTTTGTTAAACCCGCAGGGGTTTACAAAAACTTATAATAATTTGTTTTCCCCACTTAAAAAAAAATACCTATGCTAAAAAGATTAATACCATTCTTCTCCCTTTATGAATCGATGTTTCATTTAATACAGTCGACTCTCGAAAAATTCGAACTTTCATAATACAAACCCCCTTTAATTCGAAGTATATCTCACCCCCCTAAAAAAAATTTTCTTGATTTTGAACTAAAACCATAGGTTTTGGTACTTCAATTTTTTGAAGTAAAAATTTGGGGTTTGGGCCCCCAAAACTACAACACGCGATAATTCGAAGTTATCCTATAAAACTCTCGATAATTCGAACCTTCAAAAAATTATGAAGTTAGTTTCCACATTTCCCCCTGTCCCGGGTTTTTTTTACTGAATTTGTTTTCATGTTGATAGAATAACTACTTTGTTTAATACTTCCGGTATTTTGCAAAACAGAAAATTTTGATTTTTTCCCCTAAGCCATCTGTTTTTTTTTTTTTTCGTTGATACCAAATAAAAAAACTGCTTTTTTTTTATTCCCCCGTGCAGTAATGAGGATGCTGCCTTTTTAAGTATTGCACAAAAATTTTTTTGATTTGCTTGGTATTTATTACTAATAATGAGTCACTTTTAAAAACAGATTTTTTTTTTGGGGGGGGTAAATAAAGCACTCAAACTACACCCAAAAAGGTAATTCAGCAAAAATTTTTATGGCTGAAATTGAACGCGAGAAAAAAAAACCTTTATATAAAGATGTAAGGAGGCAAAGACAGGGGTTTAACTTTTTTCCCTATTTTTTTTTTTAAAAAAGAGGGAATTTTGCCCTAAATTTGTCCCGTATGTTTGACCCCTTTCCCAAACCCCCCAAATTTACAACAGCAACAAGAAAAGCCTTCTAGGATTCCAACAAGAATGCGTAGAACCAATTTTTTTCTGTAGCTGCACATTTTAGGTTATTAAACCCTTTCCCAAGGCCTGATCCCAATAAATTTTCCCCCTTTGGGGCGATTGGAATAAAAACGACCTTAAAAAAAGTTTATCTGGGGGGCCAGAACACCCCCCAGTGATTGAGTTATATTTTCGTACCCCAAAGCATCTACAGGGAAAAAACGTTTTACTCTTTTTCCCTTTAATTTTTTTTTAAATTTATTAAATATATATTTTATTTAAAATTTCAATAATTGTATATAAAAAAATAATATAATTTTTTAAAATTTAAATTTTAAAAAATATATTTTTTTTTAAAATATAAATTTTTTAAAACATTTTCAAATTATGACAAAAAACCCCTGGGGGAAAAAGGAAAAAAAAGCGACTTGTTTTCCCATTTGATAGTGTATTAAAAAAATTGTCAAGATGAACCAAGGGAATTATTTATTTAAAATTCGGAAAAAAAACTTTTTGAGAGATGAAACTTGGGAAAATTTTAAAATTTTTTAATATAGGCAGGTTTTTCACTGATGAAATGTGCAGTATATATGATGTAATTTAATATGTATCCGTTGGCCAACCGAATATTTTGTCATCCACTTAACACTACAGGGGAAATTTAAAGCTTCCCAAATTTACTTATCATTCGGTTCTTAAAAAAAAAAAAAGAGACGTTCAAGATTAGAGGGGAAAATTTGAATGGGTCTTTGCAGGGGGTATGAGATCGGGAAATCCCAAACCTTAACAAAATACTCAAAAGAAGCTTTACTGACACAGAAGACATTAAAAAAAAGCATTAATCCACCAAAAAAGGGGGGTTGAACTGTTTGTCCATGGATAAAGATGAAAATTTCTTGTTTTTTTTCTTCCCAAAGTTTAAATAAAAAAGTGCAAAGCATATGTATACAGTCTCTCTGAATGTTTGAAAAAAAGATTAAAAAAATTATTTTTCTACTTTTTTCTATCCTTATCATTAATTATAAAGTATATTTTTTTACTGGTTTTTATTCTTTACTTGTGGTTTATGGGAAAAAAAAATAAAATTGGAAATTTTAAATGAAAATTTTTTAGGTTTTTGTTTAAATTTAAAGTTAGTTCCCCCATTTGTATGCAATAAATTTTAATAATTTTATTTTAATACAAAACATCTTGTACTTCAAAAAATATATCAAAATTGACTTAAAACTGTTTTCAATTTAAAAAACACGAGTTAAGAGTTTGGGGTGTTCTCTTTCACCCCCCCGGGGTAACGACGGTAGCAAAAAAAGGGCGGAGTGACCGCGGGTTAAATTTTACCCCGTAGCTGGGGTGTGAACTGTAATACGCCTTGTGTTCATTTTTGGGTTCCAAATTTTTTAAAATTTAAAAATTTTTATTTTACTAAAAGTTGTGGTGATTTACGTTTCCTAAATTTTTAATTTCGATAAACCCTTTGGGGCCCCTACTTCACACCCCACCCGGTCGACTTTTTCACGCGAAAGGGGAAAGACATGTCTTTTTAAAAAATACAAAGTGCTTAACAATTTCTAAAAACAAAAGGGAAGGAATCAAATTTAAGAATGGAAAAGGAAGGGCGATGAGCCAAAACATTTGAAATCCCCCTGAGCTCGCCCCACATTTGAAGAATAAAAAAATCTTAAGTGCATCTTCAAGTAGAGGGAGGGGAACGCGTTAGTAAATGTAATTTTCCACGCCCGAAAAAGTGTTTAGATGAGACAGGTCGGACCCGAATATTCCGATGGGTGGCTCTTTATTAAAAGGGAAAAAGGGTAAAGCATTGCCAAAATTAGGAATCAGTTTTCGGCCAGCGAGGGAGGGGTTACAAATTTTTAAAAAAAGGGAATGGGATAGTCTTCAAAAAAAGTGCTAAAACCGTGTCGACATTTAAAGTTTGTTCTAATGGGGAAAAACTCGCCGGATCTAAAAAAAAGGAGTACGAAAACCCCGGGAACATTTTCAACACGGGGAAACCCGGGCTCTTTTTTAAGTGTTTACCAAAAAAAAAATTTTCATTCAAAAAAAAAAATGTCATGGAGGAAAGCATAGCAAGGGAGGTTAACTATTTTACTGGCTGAAACATGGACGTCTCGGATAAAATTACTCCTTTTAGTCATAAGGGGAAAAACTGCAAAAACCCCCCCGGGGTTTTAAAGGGGTAAACTCGTTTTACTACCCAAATGCCGTTCAAACAAAGAAGGCGGATGACCACCGGGAAATCTTTAATGAAATGGTTAGTCTCACTGAACTCGGATATGAAAAAGAAGGGAAAAAAATATTTCTTATTTTTAGACAACTGTACTATGCACAATAACGCACCACCTTTATCAAATGTAAACTTTAATTTTTTCCCCAAAAATCAACCCCCAAAACTTCAGCCACTGACCCAGGGCATCATTAAAAATTTTAAAACTTTTTATCGGCGTGAAGTCGTTAAAAGCGTTTTTTGGGTAACCTCAAAATCAGCAGAATGTAACTATTTCTATTTTTTCCGCTTTGTTGGGGGCCGTTTCCCTTTTACAATTCACAGCTGTTTTAAAAAATCAGGGGTTCCCCCCGCCGAATCTGGTTTATGTGGGCGATACACTCACTGAATTTAATGCTGGGCCATTCCCCTTTGGGGAAGGGTCTTCCAAAAACAATATTTGACGTTTGGGGCGACTACGTGTTGGTTGGGCACGAACATTGTTGTATGGGGCCTTCGACGCTGAAATTGTGGCTTTGGACCCCCAATAAAACAGGTTATTTTAAAAACGATTGGAGGAGTTTAATCGAACTCTGTTAGGTTAAAAAGTCACTAAACAAACTACGAAAATTTTTTCCTTCAAAATCATGTTGATGCAGACATTTTACCGGCTTCATTTGTTCTAGAAAAATCTATTGACAAAGTTAGATTGAATGCCTTAAAAAAAAAAAAGATAACAGATTTTTTCACAAAAAGGATTAATTATATATAGTATGTATATTCTTTTAATAGTTGTTTTCAAGACATAAGTGTATTCTTTTAATATATGACTTTTAACTTCTGTTTTATTTTTATACTGTATAAAATGTACTTTAAAAAAAATTATGTACAATTGTTGCTTTATTACATAGTTTTAAATTTAAATGTGTTAGAAAAAAACTTCTCTTCGTGTATTTTGAGAGTTTTTTCCTACCCTCTTGATAAATCGAAGTTTTTCATTGGTCCCTCCAACTTCGAATTATCGAGAGTCGACTGTATATATTTTTTTCTTTGTTTTTTGTTAATTCTGGGTTTTTTCGTATTAATTTTATTGAAAAATTGCTCTATGTACAATATTACATTTATTGAAGAATCTCTCTATATACAATATTAAATTTATTGTGAACAATCTCTCTATATTCAATATTAAATTTATTGAACAATCTTTCTATATACAATATTAAATTTATTGAAAAATCTCTGATTTGAAGAAAAATTCTGTTGAATAATTAACAGCTTCATCCGAATTGCAAACTGTATTGATGGAAAGGTGTTAGTGATTCAACAGGAATCTCGTCTAACATGTGCTGATTAAACGCAGTAACCAGATCGTTTATAGGTGCTAAAATTGATCTTTCACCCAACCCCGAATCTTCTTTTAAACTGAGATCGTGAACATCATCATAAATACTATGTATTAAAGTTTCAGTGTCCGCCACAACATGACAAAGACCGGTAGGTATAGTTCTATATCCTGAGTACTATTCACTTCTGAAACACTTTCCAGGTTCAAGTGAAGTATAGGGGGCACTTGGCGCAGTCCTTTTTTGGCGACTAAAACCAGTCGCCAAGGTACTTTTTTCGGAATTATTTATTTCAAAATAAATTCGATATCTCACCATGACATTTAGAAAAAATTCGCCAAATCCGAAGAAGAAACGCTAAATTCAAAGTGGTCCCCCTATACTACACTTGAACCCACTTTCCCTCTCCAACATCAAGAAGAATTTTGCTAAATTCTGAATTGACTGAATGTGTGTGCTCTCATGTTTTCTTTTAAATGGAGTTTCTTACACTGTCTCCAAAGTACTGAACGTTTTAAACAGGCGTTGATTTCCTCCGCTCACGTACCTTTAGTCACAACTGGTAATATTTGTCTAAAATCTCCAGCGAATAAAAATGTTACTCCACCAAATAAGTAATTTATCAATTTCAAAGTAAATAAAAACTGAATTATTTTAATGAAAGGAAACCTAACGACGTTAAACATTGATTTCTAATTATTACTCAAAGGTCTCATTGCTAGAAAACAGTGAAAATGTAACGAAACAATTTGAATTAAGAACGGAACGGTAGAATAATAAAAGATACCTTGAAACTATTATTTTTCGATTCCAATATAAATATTATTATATTATACATATTGCGTAGGATAAATGAGGTTATTTACAGTTTTGAATAAACTTACGTAACTAAAATTCTGTTGCCAGATTCAAAGTGAATAAACAAACATGTGAAAAATATTAAATAATATCAAACGGGAAGTGTCGAACTTATTAGGAGTGGCAACAACTTAATAAAACAAAAAAGTTTAATACAACTGTTAGAAATCGTTGAGACAGAAGGTTCGCGAGTTCTGGGCCCGCATGACAGGCAGCCTTTGTGATATTAAGAGCGAGAGGCTAATAAAATAATACCTATTGAATAAAAATAATCCCTATTGAAATAAATAATATCTATTTGAATCGGATATTGTTCACTATTTCATTGGTTTTAATTTTGTTTTCGTGAAATCACAATTTTTAAAAAAAATAAAAATAAAAGTAGCCTAAGTTACTCCTTATAACATTAGCTATCTGTCTGTGAAAGTTCCATCAAAATCGGTCCAGCCGTTTCAGAGATTAGCTGGAACGAACAGAAAGACAAACAAAATTTTAAAAAATTGATTTTTTGATATAAGTACCGCATATACTTTTAAATGCATTTAGTAAAAAAGCTGTTAATTTCAAATTACAGACACTTCAAATTTATTTATTTGTATAGATGTCTAACAATATGCTAGTTTTTTTCCCTTCAAGATGTTTAACCTTTTGCTTCTTGCTATCAATTCAAATATTTTTCCCCATATTAATATATTGGTCACTGATACTTCATCTTTAACTGTGCAATACGGATATTTTATAGTTATAGTAGATAACAGATTAATTACTTACGTAAAATTAACATGAATCGTTTATAATGAACAGAAAAAAATCTGTTGCATCTGTTGCGATTCCAAATAATTACACAACTCAATAATTCTGCTTGAAATATAATTAAAGTATGAAATAGCAAAAACAGAAGACCTGAATAAAATAAACTTAGAAGTTATAGACTTTTCCCCATAAAACTTTTTAAAACACATTACCCCTTAACTACCGAGAAAAATTTACGAAC
Organism: Trichonephila inaurata madagascariensis; assembly: GCA_019973955.1. Classification (NCBI taxonomy): domain Eukaryota; kingdom Metazoa; phylum Arthropoda; class Arachnida; order Araneae; family Nephilidae; genus Trichonephila; species Trichonephila inaurata. The sequence goes on along the minus strand of BMAV01011691.1, from coordinate 263,704 downwards.
TTCACCCCAGTGCCACAGTTTTTCCCCACAGGCGCGTTGTAACGCTGTTTATTGGGGGAAAAGAAAAGGCATGTTTTCCCCCCTTAAATTTTTTTTTACTTTCACTTTAAAAAATAAAAAAAAAAAAAAAGGATAAAATAATAAAATGAAAATAAAAAATTTAATCTCTATTTACAATATAATAGTAAAAAAAATTATAACTTATCTGTTCTGTGATATATCCTCAAACATGGTTGAACATATATTCATCGGTATCACATTCAGTGCCTTCGTACAAAAAATTAAAAAGCTCCTACTACACACGATAATCAAAAATGACAGCAAATGAAGAATAGAAAAGAGCACACTCAAACGAAAAAACTGTTTAGCTTCAACAAACGAATTTCATTGTTCCCCGAATATACACTTTCACATTGGGAAGCCCCATCTCTTCATCTACTCGACCTAAATCTGTAGGTAGATTGATGACCCAAGCTAGCCATGAAAAAAAAATCCAATTTATTATTATCAAATATAATAATTAAAGACAGGCTTACTATAGAGGGAAAATCAAGAGTGATATATCGTAGCTCAAAATCTCACCTGAATAAGCGCATGAAATCCTAATCGCTTAACTTTACTCAAAGTTAAACTATAAGAATTCTAACTTCCTTAATTAATTTGAATGGCTAAAGTCCGTCCTATGATCCCGTGTCTAAATTCAGATCCTTATCTTAACCGCACTGCGTTCAGCAACCTCCTTTTCTTTTCAATTATTAAACATCCACTATATATCGCTTAACGCTGTTTCGGTTTAACGCTCTTTTATTCGAATTGTGGGATTCCCCGAAATAACACGCAGCGTTAGGCTTCACGATATCCGAAGCATTTTATCCGTGTTTCTTCTTTTCGGCGGTATTATATGAAAGTATTTTTATCGTTTCAAACATCTGTTGACGTTATTGTAAGTGTAAATTTATATAATATAACGATTGTATAGTGACGAATATTATGATTTTTAGTTTTTATCATGGGTGATAATAAAAAACACGAAAATAAAGCATAAAAAAGCATTTCACTAGAAACTAAAATGCAAGTGATTAGAAGATTAGACACTGGTGAACGTCAATCTCAAATTGGTGCTGCATTGCATTTGGAAACTTCAACAATAAGGACCATTCTTAAAAAAAAATTACTGTCATCGGCAACTGCAACTACGACAAGCTCTGCAACTAGAATTACCCATGATAGAAATAACACTATAGAGGAAATGGAAAAACGACTTTCTATATGGATTGACAACGAAATTGAACGCAAAATGCCATTAAGCCAATCTACCTTCTCGATAAAATTGCAGAAAGTTGGAAATATATACAGAAGAGACTGAATGATCTGAAATGTAAACATACTGACTTAGAATTTTATTTATTTTTATATGCATATTCGTTTATTATGTTTCTATATTTGTAAGAAATAAATTTTTGTTTTATTGTTATAAAAAACATAATTAATAAATCTAATGGTAAAATATCCGACCAATTTTCTACCCATCTTCCCCTAACCCCATTATTTACATGATGAGATAACCTCGTTTAACGCTGTTTCATATTACGCTCTACTTTGATGGAACGTATACCCCGCGTCAAGCGGGGTCTTACTGTACTAGTTAATCTGCATATCAAGGTTTCTTTTTGAGAGGGATGGCTGTGAAATAAACTCATTTGATGGCCCCAAAGATTCCCCAAGAGGGTTAATAGAAAATTCCGTAAAGTCCCGTCACAACATTCCTTTCCCATCTCTTCTCTGAAGTGAATTCTTTAGAAGCACTGTCAATGCCATTTTATTGTATTTCAAAGCCGTGAGACTAGTTTTAAACCGAGCAGCACAATACAAAAAGTCCTTCTTTGGAAGGATGAGTATACATGTCCGGGGCACTAGCTTAGCAAGACGCCCGGACACTTAAAAGTTAATTAGCCCAATCGTAAGAAAAAATATATATTTAAAATTATAATATAAATATTTCAAATCTTCCTTTTCCAATAATTATCAAAGATTCTAGCTATATTCAATGCTATTGATGAATAAAAGCATAATTTTTTAAAAATTATACTGTAATCTTTAACTTGACAATTCTATTTTTAAGCTAATATTACTTTTTAGTACAAGTTTCGAAAGTTCTCAGACTATTATTTACCCAGGAAATGTAATTAAAATGATCAATTCACATATAAGCAAAATATTTGTTTTTTGTAGCCATATTAATTATTCAATTTTTTATTTAAATAATAATATAATTTTAAAGTACATGATGGATCAATATATTTGCATGAGATAGATTTAACTAAAGAAATAAATTTAAAAATCTGTTAATCTTTAAACCATTTTTTGGTACTTATGTATTAGCATAACTGCAGTCAAATTTGCCTCACACAAATTGTGCCACAATATCATAGTAGCAACAGAGAACAAAAAAAATTCTTACTCAAATGTTTTACTTGAAAATCAGTGAGATTTTGGAGGGAAATGGCATGATTCATGTGACGAAATTTGGCTGCAGTCCCGCTAATACATAAGTAAATTTTAAAGGAATATCACTATGAAAGAAAAATAAAATTCACTAAATTATTAATGACAGAAAAGAGTTAATTCTGAGCTTAATCAATATTTTGTAAAAATATTTAAAAATATACTGAAAGAGTTATTATTTTTTTAAGGAAAATAAGACGTAAATGCAAACGGTCAAAATAATAATAAAAAAAGAGCTCTGTACATTAAATTTCTAAAATAGAAATTGAGAATATTCTGTTACTTAAAATTACTTTTAAGAAATACCATACAAATGAGAATTCATTTATAATAGTCCAACTTAATTATTTTCAATGAGCTTTCAGAACAGATTAAAATAAAATTTAGTTTTGGCATCTAATGAAAATTATGAGAAATAACTAAAAAAAGGCTATATTACACAAAATTTCTAACATTGTGGTAATTCCAGAATGATTTTTAAAAAATATGGGAAAATTCAATATCTGAAATAGCAATTGCAAACTGACTACGATGTTCAAAAATAGTATAAAGATTTTGAAATATGCATATATACCATATTAAATATTTAAAAACCCTATGGATGAAAGAATTTTCCCAACTATTTTCATAATAAAAATTAATAGCTCTAAAGAGAAGCAGTTATTTTTAGATTATTTTGAAATAAAATTAATCACTCTGATTTAAAAATAAATGTGCAGGGTATCCAAAACATATCTTTATACAGTATTTACTCGAATCTAAGCTGTGACTAAAAATTAAGTGCGGCTTAGAATCGAAGGAGAAAGAAAAATTTTGGATGGGTTATTACAGGTTCATGTATGTAATAAAAGGTTTATAATACTAATAAAATAGCTAATTATTCACTTTATTAGTTTTCATTTTAAATTTATTTTAATTTCGTAAAATTGGGTATTGATAAGCCATTTTACACTATTTTTCCTTTTTCACAAAATCTTGTAGAGAATTTGGAGTGCGACTTAGATTCAAGTAAATATGGTATTTTAAAAAATAAAGAAGATAAGCACTTACAGTTTTTATGTTTTCCATGAAGAAAAAACATCGAAGTAGCTTTTAAATGAGATGTAAACTAGATGGTGCTATGTCAATGTTTTGCAATAGTCTCATTTCAAAGAACTTCGCCGTGAGTTGTAGAATGGCTAATTGAATTTATATAGACTATGCATTTACAGCATATATTTTGGAATACCAACAAACTCTACCCCCAAGATACCCAGTTTATACAAAAATGTTTTATGACAAGGCAGCATACTGGCAAGACCAAAATTTGGTCTCCCTAGATTATTTTTCTGGGGATACAAGAAAAACATTGTTTATCAATCATCAATTCACAATACTGATGAAATGTAAAGTTGAATCCAGATAATTGATTCTATAACGATTCATAAAATGCGATGAGAAATCTCGTATAGATTCCATGTGTTGAATTACGACAAATGGTGCAGGCATTGAAATTGTTAATAAAACATTGCAAAAAAATATTCAGATTTTCTTTATTGAACATAAAAACCATATGTGTATGCCATTGTTTATTTTTAATTATTTTTTTAAGTGTTAAGTTACATTTCAGACAGCCTGCATTATTTAGACTTATTGCTGGTTGATGTAGCAATTTGAAGCAATTGCCCAGGATGAAAGAACTTGTAATGCAGAACCAAGGTCCAGTGACAAAGATGATACCTAAGCTGGCACTTTAATTTCTAAATTTCCACACCACATGTCACTATGTAGGCCTTCAACCTTCATTTCACATTCAACAGCACTATTACACAGGTACATTTTTTTATGAGACTTAAATTAGAAACAAGTTGCAAGAGCAAGGTGAAAAACTTTAAGAATTTTTAAATAGAATATACATAAATATATATTTATTGCTGAAAATTTAAATCAGTTATTAACATTTCAGCTTTTCAAATACTTTGAAAATTTACTAGCCATAAAAAATATTATGTAATAAAAATATATCATTAAGATTTGCATATGAGCAAATAATAAACATTCTTACAAAGTTCAATATAACTTTTTACCCCTTACATTTCACTATTAAACATCTCAAAAATACTAAAATTAGAGATTCAGAATACACATATAAACAATTATAGAGAAATTTTAAAATTTTTTTATTGATGTTCTTTAAAATAGCATTTTATTCTAAGTGTCAGATGGAACATGAACAATACACTGCTATAGTCATTCACAGTTGTTTTTTTCAATGAATTCAAAAAGCAGTTCAAAATGAAAAAGGAGAATAGATTCCTTTCTTTTATACACATCCAATGTGGTCTTTTATGAAGAATACAGATATTTTAGAAACCAGTAAAAAAAATAATAATCACAAGAAAACAATGGGAATCGACACCTTAAATATGAATATAAATGAACCACACATATTGTGGCACCATACAGTGCCTACCGCGCTCCCTGCTCATCAGCCTTACTGGATTTATCAGCTTTGTTCTGGCCACAACTATTAGGAGAACTTTTAGAAGCTTCGATTAGCTTAGTCTGTAAGCGAGTAGGGCAGTGTTTTTCCCAATACTGCTGATATTTTGACCGTGTATCATCATTACTATCCTCATCACTTCTTTGTTTCTTAGGTTCAGGTTCACTTTCTGATTGAGAGTCGCCATCCATTCTTCTTTTTTCAACCGAATTAGGAGGAGTGTTTTCACAAATTTCGCTGTCATTTTCAACAACAGCACTAACAGGAATCGTCACTGGAGTTGTGGTAGTAGCAGGCTGGCGTCGAGGACGGCCTCTTGGACGTTTTGTTGGGGGAGTAGGAGAAGGAGCAGGAGACTCAGAAACTACAGCTATTACTTGTGCGTTTCTCAATTCAGTCACATCAGAGCTTTCAACATATTCACCATCAGTACTTTAAAAGAAAAAAAATTTAAAAGAAGCAATTAAAATAGATAAAATAATAGTAATAATTTGGAAATTTTTTTAAAATTATAAAATAAATTTTAACCACAATAGCAATAAAGATATCTAAAATATTATTCAATGTTACTGAAATTAGTTTTTATTTATCAAATAAAATTTTTGTTAGTACTTTGTAATTATTTCAGTCACCTATTTTGAGGGACTATAGATGTCTTACTACAGCCATTTACAATTATTTCAGTTTTTTGTACTTTATTATATACATGTGAAATATATTTTTCATTGCTTTTCTTTTGAACACCTTGATATTTCTAAAAATAAATTCTAACAAAATATTTGAGTTTAACTTTTATATTTCCTTCCATAAACAAAAAGTTTATAAAGAAAAATAAGACATTTTTCTGTCAAAGAAAAAAAAAAAAGTATGTCTTGAGACAGCAATGTATATATAAATACTAAATTTCTTAAATGCACTGATAGTTTAACTTTCAATCAAGCAGATCAACAAAAAGCTAAAGTGTTAATATGATTCATACAAATCTAACATTATATCCCAATTTTGCATGCTTGACCTTTAAAACAAGAGGAAGGCCACTGTCTGCATAAAAGTTAGCAAAGTCATCCACAAAATCCATGCTCAAGGCTTTTACATCAAAACATTGTTCTTAAGACAATCATCTTGTCACTCATCTTATCTCTTAATCAAATACATCAGCATTCTGGTAATCCTTACCAAGAACTTGTTTCTGAATTCTTATGACAATCCTGATTATTTGAATCCATTTATGTAAATATTTACTGTTCTTACAGCTGATTTATCATTGTCAAAAGAGAACTTAAGAGGTTTTTTTCAGGGAATTTTCTACAAGAAGGTAAGTTGATATCAGCTAGATAAGTTTAGTATGCTATTTACAATATTAAACTCAATATTAAAATAAAAATTAAAACTCTACAAAATATATGGACCTTTCCAATGTTTTAGGTCAGGAGTGGTGAACTTTTATGGATCAACGTGCCATTTTTTCTAAAGAAATGTTTAATGAGGTACACACGTGCCGTCAAATATTTTTGAGTTGTGATTATTTGGAAAATAATAAAACTAAATAATAACAACTCAAAACTCTTTATTTACTACGAAAACATACATTTTGCACTGAATAATAGTAAATGTTTTAGCTATACGTGTAATTCAAATTAAAGTAACATTAGTATGACTACTAATAACTTGTATTAGGATTGTAAGATGTTACTTTTAGCATAATGCATGCTGATTTGAAGTCATTTGCCAAACAGTTTCTAAGAGAGTCTATAATGTTATTCATCTCTGAAAATAATGAATCGTAGGCATAGGTTAAAATAGCACAAGCCAGATTCTTCAAATAGTTAAATGTGTATGGAATCGAATTCAAATCCATTCTTTCAAAATTTCATTATTAGTATTTTTACTTGTGTGACTTGTTAATCTTTCTGTTTCAATCAATTCCAATTTTTTCTTGTTTAAATAAATTTTTGAATCCATATCGAACAAGATTGGGAATCAATCTGTTTCATTTCAAAAATTCTACATTTTCCAACCAATCGAATTGGAACAAGTTCAGTTTATCAAATAAAGTCACAGCAGGATACAAAATAAACTTGAGAGTTTCGTATAATTCTTTAAACGGAAAAAATCTCGCTGAAAATCCTTGATTAAAGAATCATTTATGGAAATAAATTCTTCAACAACTTTTTATTCGTCTGGATTCTCATGTACATCTAATACTTCATGGTGAAATTTGTTATTTTGAACTAAAATGCAAACCGCTTCAATTGGTGACGTGCCCAAAATATTGTGTCGCATGCCATTGATTCACCATCCCTGTTTTAGGTGCTAAGTTTTTATTGGCAGAAATCCCAGGAAGGCAGTAAATTTAATTATAATTATTAATACTAGTAAAGAAAAGATTGATCTGTTTTTTTACCAACATATTATTTGTTCTTTAGCAAGGAAGAGGTTTTTATAAATAATCCCCACACTAGAATTTTAAAAATTGAAATTTTGAAACTCATATTTTAGAAATTACAGTGAAAATCGTTTAACATGAAACTAAGGGGACTGAAATATTTTTTGTGTTAAAGGATATTGTAAGGAAAAAAAACATATATTCAACAAAATTTTATTACATTTTATTTACATAGATATAAATATATGCACATATTTAATAAAAACCATTCAAATTAAATTAACCACTCAAATATATAATTTGCTCTCTTCTTTTTATTGTTGAAAAAGTAAGTAATACCAAAATCTTTACAAATTAAATTAAATCTGTTTTTGATCAATACTGTAGTGTCTGACTACTGCTTAGTGGTAGATTCTTTAGGAATTGGCAACCTTCCCACACCAGTGAGGGGTTGCTGTGTTTTGGCGAAGGGTTGCTTGACCCCGGAGAGTACGGTCAGAGAGGGTCCCGTGTTTTGGAAGCGTAGATGTTGAATTGTTTTGGAATGGAATTCCTTTGGTGAGAAAGTGACCATAGGCGTGGTCTGGTGTAAAAGAGAAGAGATAGTCTCTTGGGACTGTGTTTGAATTTATTGAATAGAGAAACGACAGACATTGTAGTTTGATTGTTATTTGATTATTATATTTAATCAAGATAAATATGTTGGTCAAGATTTAATGATATTTGTACTGATTGATTTGAGAAGTAATTAAGAAAGTAATAAAATTATCACAAATACCCTTAAAAAGCACCATCTTCATTTTAAGTGAAATAGAAGATTTCTTTCCCCCTGAGCTTTTTGCCATTGTGTTTGCAAAAAAATTCTTCTAAAATAGAAAAAATAACGCAAACCAATCTCAATGATTTTTTTTCACATTGAAAGTACTTGTCACCTTATTTCAGAGCCAACTGATGAGATGTTGCTTAAATAAATAAAATTGGCTCAAGTCACAGGTTATTCCAGGTCACAGGTTATTATTTGCTTTTCAAAGCAAAGTTAGTCTTCTTTCAACGAAACATGTGTGAAACCCCCTCTTTTTCATTTCACAACCCTCTTAAATCTAGCCTGCACGGCTGGCGTTTTTCGTATTCTGTTAATTCCTAGAAAGGAAATCTTTTTGTGTTAAACGATTTTCATTTCATGTTAAGAGAAAAAAATGCATGAAAATACAGTATTTTCCTGTATATAATCTGCGGATTATCTGAGAAAACACATTCTCCATCAGAAAAGCTAACAATAAAGTTTTGAAAGAAATGCCATTTATGTTTTATAAAATAAATAATAGATGGTGCTTTCATGACTCGGATGACGTATTTCAGCCATAACTAGTTTTTGTCCAATTACATTCAAAAACGAATTCGATTCCTCAGAAGGAAAAAACAATTACTACTAGTCGCTGGCACCATTTCCAATTTTCGCTTGACTAGAGCTATTACATCCTTTGAAAGTTTTCATCATGTTGAAGCGAAAGCATTAAGTTACACTGCAAACTTCAAGTTAAAAGTTATAGAGAAGGCTACCGAAGTCGAGAAGCTGCAAGGTTTTTCAACATTGACGAATTGAATATTCATTTGTGGAGAAAAAGCAAGACCAACTTCGAAAATTGTGATCGACGTTGAAGAGCCGATTGTTGTGAAAAACCTCACTGGCCAGAATTAGAGGAAGAAATAAATAAATAGATTTTAAAAGAAAGAGACAATAGGAAAGCAGTCTCGATCTTAATTTTTTTGCTGTTAACTTGCTAAATTAAAAAAAAAGAAAGATTTTTTCTGCGTGGAATGTTTTGTTTAGCAACTCAAAACATAGATGGCAGTAGCAAAGAATTTTTTTGTTTTATTGAGATTATCATAAAAAATACTATCATACATATTTAAAAAGATGTTTCATTATAAATTTTTTTTCCTGTACAATTGCTTCCAATTTCTTGTCTAATTTAAATTATACTGTGCATTTTTTATCTTATGACACTCATTATCGGCAGTTTATATTTAGGATTATTTGCTGTAAAAACTGCCGCGGATTGTACAATGTTTTTTTTTTAAACTCAAAAAAAGGCTTTGCGGATAATATGCTGCTGTAGATTATATACAAGAAAATACAGTACATGGTTTGTTGGTGCCGTTGTATTATTTTGTGCTGAACGATATTTTGTCTTGAGCATTTTTTCGTTGAAATATTTCCCGGTATTAGAAAATATGTATTTAGTTAGTTAAAATATGCTAAAATTAAGCTAAAAAATAATCAAAAACCATTTTTTGGACTAGATTGAACAGCTGAAATATTAAAATGGGTTGCATTATAATAATATTTGCAGTCACACACACATGAAAAAAATATTTTCTCTATAAATCATGCTTTTTTTTTAAAAAAATATTTACGTATGTTCTCCAAAAAATTGCAAAAAAGGCTTATCTGTATAATAGAAAAAGGAATGTGCTAGTATTTTTTCAAAAATAGTTAACATTTTAAAAAATTTAACTCAAAAAATTACGTAAAAAAGTGAGGAAAATTCAAGGGTGTAAATTTTTATACAAGTGTATCTTCATTTATATATTAAAAATTTATACATCAAGCATTAAAATTTAATTTATACAAGTTTCATTCAATAATTTAAGTAAAAATAGAATGCAATACTTATGACTTCAAAAGAAGATGAAAGCTTTTAAAGGAAATAATTATTTGTTTTTACTTGTTGACAATTGGTGCATTTTGTTTTGGCAAGATTTTTGTCTGGTTCTGTTGCTTTTACAAGATGCACAGCTTCCCAAAATATTGTACAGCTGTGACTTATTTATCAGAAAATTTACTTATTTTTTACTTACTCTTACAAGCTCTTAAAATAATTCATGGTAAGCAGAGCAGCGAATCTAACTTTATTTTTTTGGAATTTTAGAGTACATTCCAAGTTTGGGGGTAAAAGATTATTTTCAAGAGACTTGCATCAAGTTTTAAGTCATTATTCTTTAGTAATCGAAATCATGCCTTTCATGACCAATCAGCAATTCTAAATCATGTTACGAATAAATCAGGTATGCAAAAATGGAGCATAGCTTTTTCTGAGACATGTTATTTCAAAATCCAAGGGGTAAAAAATTTGGAGCATTTTCTTTTGTACAAGGATATTGAAAACTTTAAAAAATATTTATCAATTTTACACAATGTTACTCTTTATCATTCTTTAAAAATTTTATTTTGTACATAAAAATGTTTCAGATGACCTAAAATATAAATAAGAATATTTCTACATTTTTTCTCATTTTCAATACGAAATACAGGGTTATCAAGAATGAATGACCCAATTACAAAATTTAATAATTCCCAGATGAGTAGACAGAAAATGATAGTTAAGATGTCATTGTAAAGATACAATGTGAAATTTTGAGTTTGTGACATTGTTTTTATCCAATAGGTGGCCGCAATATTGTAATCGAGATGTTTTTGAAATTGTGAACAGAAGCGAAAATGGCGTCCCAGCGGGAGAAGGCAATTTGTGTTGCAACGTCGTGAGTAGTTAGCAAACAAGAAAATTTGTCACAGCCTCATTTTAAAATTAAAGCAGTATTTATTTGTTTCATGGGTTACTAAATATTAAGTAATAAAGTCCAATAAATATGCCAAGCCGGGCGGACAGTCTATCTCACGAGAGTTCAATCCTTTTTCCGAAAGGCACTCGCTAATCCATTTTCTTTTCAGGGCTCTCTCTGTCTCCCTCCAGGTCTCTATCGTCTCCTCAAAATAAATCCCTTTTAAACACCAGGGGTGGTCCACAACACGCCCTCGCCTCTTCTCATTGGCAGGCCAAAAATCTGCTGCCCGGCCACATTCGTGTACTATTTGTGTGGCAAACACAAACACATTCCTGGTCTGTCTGGAAACTAAGGCCATAATTCTCATCTAACTTCTAAACACCCTTATTCATCACACCACCTGGGTTCTATCATCCCATTCTCGACACCAGCCGAGGCGACAGGATTCTTTTCATACAGGCTTCGCCTATATGTCAACCTATTGTCACCGCTCTCTTTTGGATATTGTAAACTTCCAGGCTGGATGCGCGTTTGTCCGAGGTTAGACAATAAACAATGACCCCATGGCACGCGTCCTTGCCACCTAACATCTGTTTGGAGCCAAAAACTTGAATGAATAGAAGGGTGAGGTTCACCCCAATCGAAGACGTCCACAACTCCTTCCCCTGAAAGGTCCATTTCACTGGATCTGCTGGCCTCTATGTTGGTTCAGTTCTTAACATTTCACACCGAAAGGTTGTCTTATCAATGAGACTGAACAGGACAGCAATCCAAGTAACAAATACAATCAAAAGTAGAAAAATAAATGAATAAATCCAAAATTCTATAAAACATACACTTTACAACTAAAACTTAAATCCCAAATCTTGTGGATTCTTTTTCCTTTTCTGTAAGTTACATCACACCTTAAATTTTTAGGGTTTTAAAGAAGTTAAATCAAATCATTAATATTTCACTAATTCTAATACATCAAATCGCTCAATCAATTGTGTTAAAAATCTGTGAGTATGCACATTACTAAGAGACAAAAGATTTTCAATAACACATAATATCCTTCCACCTTACACACACACACAAACACTCATACTCATACAAATATTAATTCACACCTAGCACAAAAAAAGAATTGCTTATTCCCATCTACTTATTCCAACGATATTAAATAAACACCTATAAATTCCAAACTTTGCAAACAGTAAAAATTTTTTAATTCAAGTTTAAATCAAGACCTTCTAAATTAAGTTAAATTTTGGCTATCGGTAGGCATTCTCACAACCATTATGACAAGTTATTAACAATTCATGGTATTGTCTTCCATTACGTTAGTTATTGAGGAAAATTAGACACTTTATTTGGGAATATAATTAACATACCTCATTAGCTCATGCAATGAATTTACTAAGTCTATATTATGTGCATGGAACAAATTTTCCGACGGCTCTAATTTACCTTTGGTTGATCTGACTTCCGACCCAATCCTACTCAACCACTTTAATACAAGGTCAATCTGCTTTACACGATTTTTCCAAATTTGCATCAGAATGTCTATATCGACCATTCGTGATACATGAATCTGCACTAACCATCTCAAAATCTGTGTCGTTAAATTACATCCATAAGAAGAAGCACATACAAACTTAAACCTCATTTTTTTAATAATGTACATGCCAAATGGCATAACGCATGCGGCATACTTCGGATAACTCATCATGAGAGAAAGACGAAAATACCACTTCCACAAATCCAGCAGTGACCCACGATGCCGTGCTGTTCTTTTCTACAAAACCTTCCATTTTTAATAAAAGATAAATCTCGGCTAGCGTCACCTGGTTCAAATTCTCACACTTAATACATTTAATACGTGGGTACGGGTATCAGCTCACTTTTCCTAACCAAACAACGGGCAGAGTATTATTGGACTGCCCCATCCCGTTCACACTTAAATCTAAAAGATACTCTGTATTCTCTTGTAGCGAATTAATTAACATTTGGGATGTGCAACAAGTTTTGATTTTAAACGGCTTTCCCGTATTTAAACTAATATCCTTCTGCCTTAAAGAAATCGTCCCAGGATCTGAAGGAAACCCTTCTTTCTTTTTAGTGTTAATAATTCTTAAATAGTTACTTAGATCAGGTGGTAATTTAAAATACAGTTGACTTTCCCTTAAAACACCATGAAAGTTAAAATCCATAAATAGCTTTACCTGATAGAGAATTTCGGAATCTTTCACTATTCCCTCCGAGCTATTCTTCCTAACCAAATTTGCCAAAAAAATCCGGCTTCCTACGGTACAATTTTATTAAATTAAGATGATAAATGGCACTGCGATTTCTTTTTCCGGGGAAATCTATCTCGAAATTAAACTCTGAACTAAGGCTAGACCTATTATCCGTCTCTAAACTGTTCTTATCAATCTCTTTTGGTTTTGAGAGAGGCAAACGCATTGTTAATTCACCTCTCAAACCTCCTCGCACATCTGTTTTACAAATGTTTTCTTTCTACCATTTAACTGCCCTGCTATCTTAGCCATTGTATGATTTCGAAAACCTTCACGATTCACTGTTAACTGCTTTTCACCACCCGTTAACGTCACAATGGTATCTTCTTTTTCCTCGCAGTTATTTTCACAAATCAAGGTTTCAGGGTTTACCACTCCTTTATCTCCTATCAATTCTAAAGAACCATCTCCTATTTCATCAGAATTTATTATCCGCTGTGCACACAAAGCGACTGCTCTAACACTTTTCCACCTGCAATCGACCCCACTTTCCTTTCACAATCACCAATTCTATCCACATTGATTTCTTTCCCTTTCTCAACCTTAAACCTGTTATTCTTTTCTGTTCCTATCCCTCTTACTTCAGACGGGGAGGGGGAACAACGCTCGTCCATCTCACAGGGGGTCACAATTCTCATTTTCAAAATCACAAGACGTGGCATTCTCCACGCTTTTATTAACTACCTGGTTAATTAACGGCCTACACTTATTAACCGGTTCACTAACTTCTGCGGTACGCTTTCCTGACAAACAATAAACATTTGCGAGATTGTTAATCCTATTCCCTGACTTCAATTCATTTTCTTTTAACTTATTTCTGAGTTGAGCTCTTAGTCTTTCTAACTCAAATTCCCTAGCTAGTCTACGCCCCTCGAATTCCTTAATTTCACGTCTTTTACGTTCTTCCTCCAAAATACCTCCAACAAACATTTAGCTACTTCATCATTATAGTATTTACGTTGACAAATTCTCTTCTTAATTTCTATAGCTTGGGTAAAGTAATATCAACTTCCACCCCTAATTCTTTCGCAACTTCTAACAATACGTCTTTTTTTTTCTCTTAACAGAAACGCCATGACACACTAATACACACGAAACCAAATCTAACTTAATCGTTACAAAAATTATACACAGACTCAAGGTAAACTAACAATACACTAGACCTAGACTTAACTATATTTTACAAATATGCACAAATCTAAATTCAACACAATAACCTACTCACCACTGTACCTCAATGCTACAAGTATAACTACTGTATACTAAATTTCACAAATCTAAAACAACAATACTAATATCGCACATTTATACACTTCATACAAAACTTAAAAATCTTACTAGCCTCTTATTGTTTACTAAATTTACCTAGTCTTTATATTCCTTATCTCAAAATTTTATATACAAAAAACAATACTCAGTTGCTGTCCCGAAAATAATCTCTAAGAAAAGACTCACCTAAAAATTAGTAGACGTAGATATAGGAACACTCAGGAACTCTTTTTACACACAAATCACCTTCTTAAAAACCGCACTCATCACAAACAGGCAGTAACTCGTGACGTCTTGACACTGGGAACTCTTGAAAAACGTCCATCAAAACAAACGGGCAAACAGGTCCTCTTAAATCCTTGTTGATTCATCAGGCATTAACGGGAGACACTTGTATCCGGCTCTTCTCACAGCGGGCAATTCCAAAAATTAAACGGGCACACTTCATAACTAGCAGGATCGGAAACCTCTTGTAGTCGGCGCTCCCAAAATCAATCGAGCATTAAAATTGTCTCATCACCTTCGCACACGGCTGGCCTTTTTCTTTCTATCTTCACTAAAAACTAAGGATTCGGGCATCTATTTACTTAAATGCCGTATCCCACCGCTGCCACCAATTTTATATATATATATATATAGCTGTAACGTCATGAGTAGTTAGCAAACAAGAAAATTTGTCACAGCCTCATTTTAAAATTAAAGCAGTATTTATTTGCTTCATGGGTTACTAAATATTAAGTATTAAAGTCCAATAAATATGCCAAGCCGGGCGGACAGTCTATCTCATGGGAGTTCAATCCTTTTTCCGAAAGGCACTCGTTAATCCCTTTTCTTTTCAGGGCTCCTCTCCAGTTTTCTCCATCCAGGGCTCTATATCAAGCTTCCATCTAGGGCTCTCTCTCTGTTTCCCTCCAGAGCTCTATCTCCAGGTCTCTATCTCTGTCTCCATCCAGGGCTCTATCGTCTCCTTAAAATAAACCCCTTTTAAACACCAGGGGCGGGTCCACAACACACGCCCTCGTCTCTTCTCATTGGCAGGCCAAAAAGTCTGCCCTCGTCCCCGGGTCACATTCGTGTACTATTTGTGCGGCAAACACAAACACATTCCTGGTCTGTCTGGAAACTAAGGGCGCCATAATTCTCATCTAACTTCTAAACACCCTTATTCATCACACCACCTGGGTTCTATCATCCCATTCTCTCGACACCAGCCGAGGCGACAGGATTCTTTCATACAGGCTTCGCCTATATGTCAACCTATTGTCACCGGCTCTCTTTGGATATTGTAACTTCCAGACTGGATGTCGGCGTTTGCCCGAGGTCAGACAATAAACAATGACCCCATGGCCACGTGCTCTTGCCACCTAACATCGGTTTGGAGTCATAAAACTTCGCATGAATAGAAGGGTGAGGTTCACCCCAATCGAAGACGTCACAGTGTGCTCTCGTTTGCAAAATGTCTGTCATTAATCATGGTTCTAAGTGAATTTCAGAGAGAGTACCATAAAAATGCACCGACATTTAAAAGTATACGAAAATGGTATAAACAGTTAGGATGCCTGTATAAAGGCAAAAATCCAGGGTGACCGGGTTGTTCATCAAAAAACGTTAAACGAATGCGAGAGACTTTTATACAGTCCAAAGAAACCGAGATTTTATACTAGTTGAACTTGCGTTTCCTCAGTCTACCGTATGGATTCTGTTGAGAAAAATTACATTTTAAGCTGTACAAATTGTAAACTGAGCAAGCATTGAACCATAGTGACGAGTTGCTACATCTAAATTACTGTCTTTACGTGGAAGGAGCTATGCAAAACTATCACTTTTTCAATCAACTCGTGTTTGAGAACAGAAAATCCCCATGCACGCATTGAACACGTAAGAGATCCCCAAAAGTGAATGTTTATTGTGCGATTTCTTCATTTCAAGTTTATGAACCGTTCTTTTTGCTGAAAAATCAGTAACTGGTATTTCTCAACTCGATATGTTAGAAATTTGGCTTTTTCCACAGTTGAAGGAAGACTCTATGGCAAATTTGATTTTTCAACAAGATGGTACACAACCCCGATTGGCATTTGGAGGTTCATAAATTTCTCAGCAGAGAAGTACCGCACTGTTGGATTGGTTGCAGTGCAGCCAATTATTTGGTTCTAGACAGTTAGGTCACCTGACTTAACCCCCTGTGACTTTTTCCTTAGGGGATATGTGAAAGATCAAGTGTTTGTGCCAATGCTGCCCGCAACTTTGCCCGAATTTCAACACGATTTGTGATGCTGTACAAACAATTAACACTAAAATACTACAATGTGTTTCATAGGAATTGCAAAATCACAAAGATATTATATGGGTGACTAAAGGAAGTCAGATTGAAGAGAGACTTGTGAAAACAAATTTTACTTTACGTCACAAAAAACGTTACGTACGAAAAAATTTCATATCATATCTTTACAATGACATCTTAATTATCATTTTCTGTTTATTCATCTGGGAATTATTAAATTTTGTAATCGTGGGTCATTCATTCTTGAAAACCCTATATAATTATACTATTCTTTATAAAAAATATACTAGTCTAGCCATGCTTCACAATTACAAAAATATCACATCCTCTACTTGTTTACTTAAAAAAAATCCCAAAGGGGAATTATATAGACACATTTTTCTATTTAAGAGGAAAAATTGGTTATTTTTGTCTAAAAATTATACTTACATGAAGACACTTTTGTTATTATGGTTTTCAAGTTCCTGACTTTCCATAGAATTTTCAACTTCAGGATCATATATTTCTTGACTGGATCCTTGTCCTGCAGCGCCTTCCATTGCAATAGAATCATTTCCTTGCGATTTTCTTGCATTACTACGAGCATTAGCAAATAGCATTTCCAATTCCAAGCCTGATTTCTATCATAAAATAAAAGTATTTGTTTTAGTAAATCAATTCAAATAGAAAAGGGGTGAGGGGGAAACCAACAAAGCACATTACACAAACATTTCTGATTAACCTTTATATCTGAACCAGTATCCATATGTAACATATAGATATCAAAATATTTATATTTAAAGATGAATGGGCTAGGAAGAAAGCAGAATGAATTTGATGTCATAAATAGCACTGCAAAAATCAGTAAAACTACGAAGATTCATATAATTCAAAGTTGATTAACACAAAAAAAATCATTTAACAAGAAATTATTTTTGAAATTTAATAAGCAATTATTTATTAATTTCAAGCAAAATTTTAGCTTTTTCATTTTATTTGACAAATTATGTATGTATGTATGCTAGCTGCATCAAGAAAAATGCGAGAAAATTAAAAATTTCAGTTTCATTAAAATTAGAAACTAATTGCATCTAACATTTATAAAATGACTACTAAATAACATTTGTTATAAAGCTGAGCAATAAATAAGAATCTTTTTAAAAAAAAAACTGCAGAAAGTAAATTGAAAACTTTATAGTCATTTTGGTACTTACTTTTGGTGGATTCACTATAAGTTCTGGAGGAAGGTATGTTTTTAAATTGATGTATGACTGAAAAAGTTATAAAAATACCAATCAATATACTTTTTAAAATTTCAAATGAATTTCATTCAAAAATTTTACATCATAAAATAATAAGAAAAAATCAATTTTAAAAACTGAACATTTAACAAATATATACCTTATCTTGTTCAGTAAATAATTTGAAGGTAGAGTTGGTTCAACAGGATATTCTTTCACAACAAAATTTGTAGTTTTTGATATAACAAGACTTAATGCAAGATCACTGACAGCATAAAGTTTCTAGAGGTACATAAAATGTTGATTTGTTAAAGGCAAATTTTTACAAGAGAATTATTACAACATTTTTTGTAACTTAGAACAGAAAACACACAAAAGAAAATATAGACAATATCCTTTCCATTTAAAAATATTTAATTATTTCAGAATAGGACATAGAAAATAAATTACATTAACCCTCTCTCTACACATCCTGCAATTTCCAGGCATTTTTCTGACTATTTAGCTATGCAACTGTTGTTTATGCATTCATTTATGTTTTCATGTTAATATTTTGATGATTTATATAATTCTATATTTTAACTCTAAAATGTAGATTTAATATGTAGATTTGAAAAATACTATAAAACCATATGCAATTTTTGAGCCTACTTTGATAAAATAACTATGCAGTGAGAGGGTTAAATTAAATTTACTCTAAATTTAACATTATAAAATTAGTTCAGCAATTCAACAACTTAATAATAAAAAAAAGCTAAAAAAATTTATTTAGCAGAAGGGAACATTTTATTTTCATTCTTTTTACATGAAACATTAAACAATAAATATTAAGATTGCTAGAAACAGTTTAACTATAGCTATGATACAACTATGAAATTAAAAGTAGGAATATTTTATTTTTTAGACATTTTCTATATTTATCTTACTTTAAGGAGAGTTTAAATTGTACATAAATTTCCTTAATTTAGATATTCTTCTATCAACTGTTAATTTAGAATTCAAAATTTTCAAAATAAGACCTTACAACAACATTTTTAACAAAGTCTACCTAATTTTTTTGAATGTGTGTGAGCTTTAAAATCATAAATAAATCAGCAATGACAAATTAAAATGCAGAAACATTTATTTCAGCTTAAAAAGCTCTTTCTTAATAGACAGTTGAAATAAATAAGCAAAATTTTAATAAAATATTATTGATATAAAAATCAGTAACAGCATAACCCCTAACACCATAATTTAACATTGAATAATGCTACATAAATTACTACTTTTAGTAAAAATGAAAATAAGGCTTTCCAAAAAAAGAGTGCAATTTGAATAACTTACTAAATTAGCAATATCATCATTTGGGGACTGTCTATCTTTTGTTTGTTTGATAGCTTCCAGCAAACGCTTGAAAAAACTAAAGCTGTAGTTGTCATGCTTCATAAGTGGTTCCATTATAAACCATAAACAACTTGAAAAATAAAAGATTTAATCAATGAATAAGTATAAATATGCTTTTTTTATATGGTTTTAAATATAGTAAAAACAAAGACTGTTGATTAACGTTTTATGAAAACAAAAAAATTTGGGTAAATCTTCAAAAATTTTATTTCCCCATCAGGAAAATTTCGGATTTCAAAAGAGATAATGTAACATTCATCCCCCCCAAAAAACTTTTTAAAGAAGCCCAAACACAAAACTAAAGTTAAAAACCTTTTTTTTTTAATATGATTGAAGGTGATAGAAAGACCTGAAATTTCTTCCCCTTTGAAAAAATATTATTTGTTGCATATTTTTTAGAATTTAATTTTTTAAAAAAAATTTCACGAAATCTTAAAATTTTTTTTTCAAAATTTAATGAGGGTAAAATTATTTTGGGTATTCAATTTCCAAATAGTTAAAATGCCACCCAAAGGCCTTTAATGGAAAAAAAAAAAGATGAAGAATTTTTTTTTATAAAAATTTTAAATGAAAATTTGGATTTTTCCATTTCAAAAACCACAAAACATCAAAATGTTTCAAAACATAGTTTTAAATAAAAATTACAAATATTTTTAAGAAAAAATTTTTTAAAAAAAAATTTCATTTAATGTCTCTTAAATGATTTATTTATCATTAAACAAATATCATCAAAGTTACTGTTTTCTTATTACCTTACATCTAATATGCACCTAGATAATACATTTAAGTTTTAAGTAAATTTAAAAATACATAAGAATAATTGACAAATTTTATAAAAGTTAATTGTGTGTTGTAATACATTAATTGTTCAATTTACTTATAATTACCTGTTTTTTAAGTTTGTTTTGGATGCTTATCTACAATATGAAATTATCCATTAATTAAATAGCTAAATTGAAAGGAATTGAAATGGCAGAATAAAATATTAATGAACAATAGGAAAAATAGCTGCATCTAAATTTTGAACAATTAACTCAAAACAAATAAGTTTGAACATTTTTAGTTATATATTTGAAAGCAGGTATATTTGACCATTGATAGAAAAAAAATTATAAAATAACTTACTCTTTTAACTTAAGCAATGAACTTAAGTCATCATACCCTTTGGGGTTTGGGGCCGAAATGAACTTATGGTAAATAATAATCCCGCAAATAATGGTCAATTTTTTGAAAAAAAGGAGAAAAAAAATTTTTTTTTTTAGCTTTTTAATATTTATAAGAAACTGTACATGGGTCTTAATAAAAGAACTAAAAAGTATTATGAAAAGTAATAGATTAGTTAAAAAAAATCAAATATTTAAAAAAAAATCCCATGTTGTTTCCCATCTCATTTTCACCATGCCAATTCCAATGCTAAATAATTAAATTCTATTTCAGACTGAGAAAAGTTTGTTTAAAAAAAAATTCTTAAAAATATATTGCAATATTTTTTAAAGTGCAGTTCAAGAAAAAGAATTTTTATAACACATTCTAAATTTTCCAATAGAAAGCACACAAAATTGTTTTTTTGAATTCAAAATTTTGGGCCCAAATTTAATTTGAAAAATGGTATTTTGAGCAATTTCATTCAAAAATAAAAAATTTTCATAGATATTATTTATATTAAATGTAAATATTAAAAAAAAAAATAAATTTGGGTCAAAAAGAAAATAAAAAGATAATGGGTTTTTAAACTTAATCTTTTTATGACCAATATTTTTTTTTAGTGGAAGGTATTTAAAGGACAACCTAATAAATCAAATATAAAAGGCCCTTTTTAACAAATTTTATCCCTTTTGAATTCAGAAATTCAATCTATATCATTTTACAAAATTATAGTAATAATTTTTTTTTTTAGAAATTTAAGGGAAATTATTTAAATAAAGAAATATACGTATTTCTACATTATACAATTGATATATGTATAATATAGCTGAAGCGTAAGGCTTTCTACCATAAATTTTTTCCCTTCACAAAATCAGCACTTCCATATTTTTTCAAAATTACTTTGTTCTTTTTTTTCTCCCTTAGCCCAGATGCTGTTCGGCTTACTGAGTATATAGCTCAAAAGTACCTGTTTCGAAATTGTTTCGCTTCTTTTCTTTGTCAGATATGTTTCTGCACGAACATTTTTAAATGCATAACATATTGTCATGGAAATTCTCTCTATCAGCCCTTCCTAGTGTGTGTGATTTCTATAATAATGTCATGACAAAATTCTCGTGGTAATTTCCCACAATTAATCATTACTGCCTTTTTAGAATTTTGGCTACCGCTCAAGACGCGCTGTTAAGAGGAGTAATGCACATTGAATCTGTCGAGAGCTTAGACTCCAGCGTTGGTGTGGTATGGTATTTAGGAGAGATGGGTGCCAGCTCAAGTCTCATCCTTGTCACTTGACCATGGTTCAAAATTTCGAAGTCGTCGCCATAAGCTCTTGAGTAGGTGAACAGTGCGACTTTAGTATTCACTCACTAACTTTGCAAGTTTTTAGCCCTGGGAAACAAAAATGTACCTTTTTTTAAAAATTTGTATGTTGAAAAAAGACAACAAAGTAGAAATTTTTATAATGACAAAATTCCACAACTGTATTAAATGTTGAATTAAAATTGTGAGCATTTTTTGAAATGTTCGAGCGTCCTAGCGTTAGTGTGGTGTGATAGTTAGGAGAGATGGGTGCCATCTCAAGTATCTCCCTCATCATTTGACCATGGTTCAAAACGTTGAGGTGTGTCGCCAAAAACTCTCGAGTAGGTGAACAATGGGATTTTAAAACTCACTCACTCTGCAACTTTTAGCCCCCGGAAACGAAAATGTACCTTTTTAAAAATAGTTGTGTATGTTGAAAAAATTAGAAATTTTTACAATTACAAAATACCATAACTATATTCAATGTTGAATTAAAATTGTGAGCTTTTCTTTTAAATGTTCCATACACAGGAAAAAAGCTTCATGAAATTATTTTCATAAATGAAGTTATAAAAAATTTGAATTTGATAAGTAGTTGTTAAATATTTAAAATTTGAGTATTTTTTAAAAATTTATAAAAAAAAGTTTTTGGCAATTTATTTTTTAAATCACTAACTCGAAAAGATAAAATATGAGTTTTTTAAGAATCATTTTCATATAAATGCATCGATATTGATTCTTATTTGGAAAAAATCATAAAATATGTAAAGTATCATTGCTTTGTAAAAAAAAAACACATACTGTATCATGGCGAAATAAATTTTCTTTCCAATTACACAATTGCTGGCAAGTTATTAAATGCGCGAATAAAATTTTGAGTATTTTTTACAAATTCATAAAAATTAAGTGATGTTGTTTTGAACCCAGTACAAACATTAGTAATCAAGCGCTTTGCCGAAAGCACAACAAAATTCTCCGCAATAGGAGCTAAAAAACCTTTAAAGAGATATTCAATTTCGTCAAATCTGGTGATTTTCATTATTTATAGGCGTCTTCTTTTCTAGTGCCACCTTCATTCAACCTGACGTGCACAGGGGAAAAGAGTCATTTGGCGGCAAACAGGTTTTCACCGCCAAACCCTTGGCTATTGTAAAATTGCATCATTTGTTAAAGTTTTAATTTTTTTTGAGGGATTCATTTTTAAGTTAATGCCTTCAAACTTCATATATCGATTGCAAACTACGGTAATTTTTAGACAAAAAATGAAAAAAATACTATATTGTGTGCATGTGATTAACTCTTGCAAAGAGGATAAAAAACAAAAAACACAAAAATTTTCAAAACCGTAATTTTTAAGCAAATTTTTTCAATCTTTGTACAGATTACAGATAATATTGTTCTACACAGAAAAAAAGTTTCATGAGATTATTTTTATAAACCACAGTGTTATTGAAGTATTTAATTAAAATATTGAGTATTTTTTAAAAAATTGTAAAAAAAAGTTTTGACTTTATTTTTAAAAGACTGCCTCTAAATGAGAAAAGCATGAACTTTAATGTAGAATATCATTTCATTAAAGCGAAAGAAAATGCAAACGGAGCGATTTAGAAATCATTTTCATAAAAACGTATCGATTTTGACTCATTTTAGAAAAAACTGCAAAAAAACAGAAAATTTAGTATTTTGTAAAATAAATTATACCATATCGTGGCAAAATAAATTATCTTTCCGATTCGGTAATTTTTTTTGTGTGTGTGTCATAGAAAAAATTAGATCGTGTTTTAAAAATGTTGGAAAAAAAAATTTCACCTCCCAGTTTTTCATTCTGTTGGGCAGAACAAACAACATGCAAGAGTAAAACAAAGGTTTTTAATTAATTTCTTTTTAACTAATTGCAATATTGGAAAATAAATGGTAAAAACGGATTCCTCGGATCATTCCTGATCTTTTTTTTTTGGGGAATTTTCGCATCTGATTTATAAAAAAATAGATAATGTTTGTTTCCACAATTTTAATATGTAGTAACTACCGTTTAAATATTATAAAAGGAAAACAAACTAGCAAAAAAAAAAAATTAGGAACTGTGTACCTAAGAAAAAATTTTTTTTTAAAAATTAAAAATGGTCCCATTTATAAACATAATATTTTTTAGAAATTTTTTAAAAAAGATGATGAAAAGACTTTGTATTTAATTTATAAAATCTTTAAATAATTTAAAAATAAGAATGTATTATTTAAAACACATTTTTAACCCTTTTTACCTTTAACACCCAAAACAAATTGCAAAATTTTTAATATTTAAAAAAAAAATATTTACCTGTTGTCAGTGGATTTTGTTTTAAATATTCTCTCCTTTTATTAATATTAGTAAGAAGGAATTGTTTAAATTGAGCTTTTAGTTCTCTAGTTTTCTAAAAAACCCCCAAAAGAAAAATGAAAAAAATCTGTGGAATTAAAAAATAAGTGCTTTGTGTAATTTCTGAGAATATCTTTTTGCCCTCATAAATTCATCCAAAAAAAATTCATAAATCAGGGTGTATATTATAATATTTTTATCAAATGTTAAAAAAAAAAACAACCTAAAAAATTAGAAATATTTTGAAATTAAATAATCCTTTTTAAAAAAAGCAAATATTTTATTCTATAAAAAGTGGCAAAAAAACTATGAACCAAAAAAGATTGGGTTTTTCCCTGTGCCAATTAAAATAAATTAAAAAAAAAGGTATCACTTATATTGATACTAATTTCCACAAACTTACATTAATCACAAGAGCCAGGACTTGAAACTGTTCCAAACTAATAACTTCAGCATAACTTGGTTCTTGACATAATTTTATCATACAACCGTTAAACTCAAAAATTTTTTAGCAGGTCTGAAAAAGAGGAATTTTTTGGTATTTACTGAAATCTTAATGTTACATATTTGACTATTAACTATGAAATGTTAAACCAATTTTTTATACCTAAAATATCTTAAAATATTATCTAAATGAGGAAGGGGGGCTTACGACACATGTCCTTTCTCCATCAAATCTCCTCTATGTAAAATAACTGTAGTTAAAAGGCGTAAAGTGGAGACTGCAGACTGAGTAGCAGTTTTCAATCCTAACAACCAACGAACTATCATTTTCATGCCTTCCACCTAGATCGAATAAAAAAAAAATACTATTACTAAAAAACAATATTTATCATTAAATGATAATGTTTTCAAAGTAAGTAACAAATACATTACAGCTTAATTTTGAATAAATTAAATATTTTATCATAGCAAAAATATTGACAGTTTATAATTCATAAAATATGAAAATTTAATTGCTTCCTTTCCAAAACATATCAAGAAAAAAGCCAATTAAAATAATTCGAAACCATTATAAAAATTAATCAAATAATCATTAGAAATGGAGATTTTATAATTAAAGAATGGTTGATTCTAATTTATAAAAATCTATATAATTTACTTCTATTATATATCTTTTTCATTAAAAATCATACATCATTGTCTATTCTTAAATTTTATTTTAAAAATAATGCAATACATCAAACAATATAGCAATATACATGTTAAAAATTATATTATCAAATTATTAAATATTCTTTAATTTACCATCAACTTTTTTTGCTTATTTTTTAAGATATTTTAACAATATAAATAATTTAAAATTTTGTTTTACATTTCAGTAAATGAAAACTTACCTTCACTTTTGTTTCTTCTGGTAACAAATCAGAATCAATCCACATAGTACTATCATGCCTAGTTATCTCCTAAAAAAATAAGAGAAAACAAATTGTACTATTGTTACTAATTATATTTTAACAATAAATTGAGTACTTTTTAAGTCTAATATCAGTTAAAAATACATAATGCACAACTGTCACATAAATTCTTCTATTCAGTGATTTCCTCTAGTTAAATGAAATATATTTATATCACAATGAATTACACTCAAACATATACTAATTGATTTTAAAATATATTTTTTTCATTATGATTTTTTTTATAACTCTAAAACTAGAAAAGGGAAAAGTTCTACAAGAAGAGTATTAATAAATTAGCTTGTGTTTTTGAACCAAAGCTTTCATTTAATAGCTGAATATATAAATCATCTTCACGGCAAATTTCTGTAAAATATTTATATTTCTTTAAAAGGTTCCATTTATTTATCACCAACAAAACACAAAATGATGATAAAACTGCAAAAATAGAATTACTGTGTATAAGTGCTTAATAACAGTCAACTTTATTCCTGCAGGATTAACTATTTGTAACATAAAAACAATGCATTACCAATATAAAAGGAAATACAGAATAAAATCTTACAACTTGTCATAAAAAGATAAATCCTCTTATAAAATATTTTATAATTAACTAGGTCATTCTAAACCAGGGATGGTGAACCGATAGCCCGCATGACATTGATAGCACACAACGCAATATTTTGGGCACACCATCGATCAAAACGGTTTGTATTATAGTTCAAAATAACAAAGTTCACTATGAAATATTGCAATCAAACATGTTACAGCAGGGAGCACACTCGTTTGTTAATGTCTTGCCTTAATTACTGTATATAATTAGAGGATTATGTGTTAAAAAGGTTTCAAATTTCGTTGTGCGTATTATATGCAGCCGTGGATAATGTGATAAAAAAACATTCTTCATCAAAAAAGCTTACAATAAAGTTTTGAAAGAAATACCATTTATGTTTTATAAAATAAATAATAGATGGTGCTGAAAGCTTTTGTGACTCAGCTGACGTACTTCAGCTACAATTAGTTTTGTTCAATTACGTTCAAGAATGAATTCAATTCCTCAGAAAGATATTACAGTTGCTGGTCGCTAGCGTCATTTTGCATTCTGTCTTGACCTGAGCTATTTCATCCCCGAAAATATTCAAGTTTAAATATAGTCATATTGAAGCGAAAGCATGTAAATTACACAGCTGATTTTGAACTTAACATTATAGAGAAGGCTACCAAAGTAGAAAATCGGGAAACTGCAAGATTGTTTAATGTTGACGAATCAAATATTCAATTGTGGAGGGAAAAAACAAGGCTAATTTTGAAAAATGCGACCCAAAGCTTTGGAATTATGGACGATGAAGCACATCTTAATGAGAATGATAAAAATGCCTTAAAAAGTCCGCATCTGCAACCAATACATGCAGGATTGACAAAGAAATTACAGCCTTTAGACGTCAGAATTAACAGACATTCAAATGGAACATTCAGAAATTATGGGAACCATAAATGTACGATGGAGAAAAGAATTTTACAAAAAAAAAATTTTTCTGTACAATTTATTACTTATAATTTTAATCATATTGTGTACTTTTTTTAAATACACTACCTTATTGACAGTATATATTTTGGATTATTCACCGTAAAAATTGCAGTGGATTATACGGTGCTGCGGATTATGCAATGTTTTATATTTTTTTTTACTTGAAAAATAGGCTTTGCAGATTATATGCAAGAAAATACAGTACATCGTGTGCTACAACTGCTAATGATGCAAAGTTTGTCTATGCATATCATAAATTTTGTTGATATAACTGTAATTTAAAGTTTATTTGTGTTATATTAACGATTTTTAGCTGTTACTTAACATAGCCAATAAAGCAACAAAAAAGCAATAAGTGCAAGATAGTAAGTGTAACAAGAGAATTTCAAACTTGGTGGACCAAGAATCATGGCATGAATAGTAAAGGTGACAAAGCAGTGTGCGTCTGATGTTCTGGAAAAAATGTATGTAGAACACAGTCTGTAAACTGGATTCCAGATACACATTTAACTGTTTGAAGAAACTGGCTTATGCTATTTTAACCATATTTTCAACTATCTATGCCTACAAGTCATTATTTTCAGAGATGAATAAACATTCAAGACTTGCTTAGAAACTTTTTGGCAGATGACTCCAATTCAGTATGTATTCTGCTAAAAGTAACATCTTACAACCCTAATATGTTATTTGTCATCTAATCTGCAATAACAGAAGTCACACTAACATTAGACATATAACTAAAACATTCATTACTACACAGAACAAAATGTATTTTTTCGTAGTAAATAGAGTTTTGAGTTGTTAGTATTTAGTTTTATTATTTTCCCAACAATAACAAATCAAAATTACTTAAGAAAAAATGTCACGTTGATGCATAAAGATTCACCACCCCTGTCCTAAACTGAAATAAATCTACTCTATTTGTGAATATTCACGAGATCTGTAAAGTAGCATTATAGCATGTTTTTGTCTCACTGTAAATAGATGATAAGTACTTGATACAAAATTATTAAAGTAATCATAATAGTTTACAAAATCCCAGAAAAACATGTTTATTTTTGTTCATAATTTTCCATAACAAGGCACTACTAAATAAAAGGAATATTTTATCTTGCAATATTTGTCAGCGGGAACAGATAATTCATCAAATGCAGTACAATTAGAAAGAAAAAAAGCATGCAAAGCTAAGGAATATCTTCAATGCAAACTCAAGCATTGGTGCAATATAAGAACAAAGATTCAGATATTTTTACAATTATGAATAGCATCCCCCATCTCTAATTTTTCCTTCTTTCGTAAAATTATTAATGAAATTAGAGAAGAAAACTAAATCAAAGAATACATTTCTGCTCTTAGATGACCTTTTTCATGCTGCAAACCAAATGTAGCAGAAAAGAAAATGCTTGTAAATCAGTAACTGTCATTTAAAAAAAAAATTGTACTAAAAAAATAGAAGGGAAAGGGTAAAAAAATGCATATATTAAAAAGTTAAAATTCATTTTTTTGGTCAGAAATATAAATACGTAAGTATTTTCTGAATTGTTATAGCTATTTAACAATATTTGCATCACTCATTTCTTGTATAAACACATAACATATCAATTTTTATATAATTTAATTATTATATACAGTGAAATATATTTAACACCAAAACGCTTAAGACAAAATATCAATGAATTTGAAATAATACAATGGTCCAGACAAACTACTATGTATTTTTTTTTTGCATTTTTACCCTCTTAACATGAAAAGATTTCCTTTCTAGGAATGAACAAAATACAGAAGACACCAGAGATTAAAGATAAGTGGTTTTGCATTATTTTTCTGTATTACTGGAATCTCCTACTGTATCATAGGAAGAATTCATTACAATAGATGATAATCTGTGTACAGCACCAATTATGGCAAACAAAGACATTTTGGAGTTTGTTCAAAGCTAAAAAAGATAACATTGATTTGGATGGTGTTAAGGAAATGAATGATGCTGTTTCTGTTTCCACGTCATTCGAAATGATTAACATCACAAAAAATATGTGCAGTTATTTAGATGCACATTCCAATGGTATAATAAATAACAAAATGAACTTCAAACAATTTGTTGATAATTTGAAGGTAAAAAAGACAATGCAAAGAAAAATAGATTATTTTCCAAAAACTCAATAAATGTTTTGTTTTTCAAAAAACTAGAAACTTTTGTATTAAATTTCATTTAGTTCAGGTGAATGTTTTTGTTTCATTGATTTTTTTTAAATACATGCATACATACATGAATATGTAAATAAAATGTACTCTAATAAACTTAATTTTGTTAAATATATAGGGATTTTTTTTTGCAATATCTAATAACACTTAAAAATATTTCAATCCCCTCAGTTTTGTGTTAAATGATTTTCACTATATATAACAGATATATAATAATTAAAAAATAAAAGGGAAAAGTTTCTCACATTTACATCTTGTTAAAAAAAATTTACACGTAAAAATCATTAATATGAATATTAATCATGACCTTATCAATTACTTTTGCTTCAAAGAAATAAAAAATATTTTCTGAAATATTTGATGTATACACATTTTTCTTAAAATTATGAGGAATAATTTATGTAAAATTCCTATTTGCTTATGCTACATGATTTTTTGGCTAAACAGGAATAAAATACTTGAAGAATCTGGGTAACATCAAAATATATTTTTTAGCCAGACTCTACAGCAAAATCTATTCATGATTTTAATTTTAAAAACAATTACATTTTCATTAATTTTTCTCGATCCAAAGAAGAAGAAAACATGATACAGCTAAAAAAATCAAAAATCATGTAACATAGTATATTTTTAATGTAACCTTTAAAATATAACAGAATGATAAAATTACAAATAAAAAATATTTCTACTCACAAAATCAACCATTAATAGATCTTTCACAACAACTTTTGAAACAATACTTTTGATCTGCATACCAAATAAATCAGGACAAAGAAACGCAATATGACCCAATGAAACCAACGCAGTTCGGAAATATTCTGACTGAAGAGTCAGACTCATTTTTAGTCGCTGAAAGTAATAAAAAAGAAGGTAAGCATTTATAACATTAAGCGATAGTATTTAAATATCAGAATACTTAAGCACATCTTACATCTATTATTTGTCCAAATACCCGTTCCTTGTTAGTAACCATTACATTTAAACAACAAACTGCATGTTTTGCTTGTTTCACAGTTCCATTTTCAATGAAACGTTCTAATAATGGTTGCAGACGACTGAAAAAGATTAACAATGATTTCTAATATATGTAAGATTTTATAAATATAAATGAAAATTACTTGAGTTTAATACCAAAATGCTCATAAAATATATTTATATGAAATATTTAAAAGAATTTTGTATAAGAAAACTATTTTTCAAAACAAAATCATTAAAAAGCCATTGCATTGCAGACTGTTCTCTAAATTATTAAAAAATTACAGATTTAAAACAAACTATGTCTTTTCAAATTTTATATCTTTTACACATTAAATATGAAATCATTAACGATGACATATTATTATTCTCCGTAAATTTTACAATGCAGCTAATTTACTTTTAATAATTTTCTCAACAAAATTAAAATTTTAGTTGCTTTAAAACTATGTCAACATTAATATTTTCAAAGAATACCATTTTAATTTTTAAAAAAGCTTTTATCCAAGTGTGATAAAATCACTATTCACAACACAAAATTTATAGAGTTGGAAAAAAATTCTACTTACCCACATATATTGGGATACTGTCCCTCTAAAACATAACCAATATTTGTAAATATAAGAATAGTAATATCAACAGCTAATTCATCCTCAACTCTGAGAATATTCAAGAGCTCTTCAAAAACATAGTTGTTGCAAAATGCACCAGGAAATATTGAAGACAGAATCTACAAATATTTAACCAAATAAAATTATATTAAATTTAAAACATTTTCAATTTTTTTCTGAAAATACATACACTCTTAAGCAGTCAAATTGTGTATAAGTGAAAAACAAAAGAGAATTAAAATGAAAATTAAAAAATAAGAAATTAAAACAAATTAATAAGGAGAAAAAAGTTAAATAATGTAAGTATTAATAAATTTGCTCTAGTATAATAGGTTTAAGGAGAAATATGCACATATATTCATATTCATTTAAATATATACGTTTAAAATTGTAATAAAGCATTTTAGTAATAAGCAACGTTTTTTTTAAAATTATTGAATATATTTTGGATAAATGATTCCTTTATAAACTACCTTTATAATAAACCAATTATCATTAAAAAATTTAAATATCTAAATTAATAAACATAAAATGACATTCAAATTACCTTAAACATATGGAACACTTTTAACCACTTATTTTTCATGGACTCATCATTTTATCAGATATTCTTTATATTTTATAATAAATAATTACTGATGTTATTGTCTAACTTATGTAAAACTAAATTAAATATAACATAAAATTTGGCCTGGAAAATATTTATCGAACATTCAAATAAATCTAACTTAAGTGTATACATTCACACTGATGGTGAAACTGAAATTGTAGAACCATAAGAGTTTCAAGTAGAAATATTACATTCACCACAAAATAGAAATCAAAACAAGAAAAAATAGAAATCAACAAAAACAGGTTTCCTAAGAAGCTGTATACAAATATCAATTAGTCATCCAACCAGCAATTATAATTAACACTTAAGAATTCAAATTCAAAATAAATGAAAGTGTTTACAAAATACATATCTACTAATACTAATTCAGATTTTTAAATATTATATAATAAAAATTAATAAAACTTTGAAAAATAAAGTTACCTGTAAAAGCTGAAGGCCTCTTTCAGCAGAATTAAATAGATTCAATTGAATATCTATATCTCCAGTGCCCATCAAAGAATCTTTAATATAATGCAACAATTGCTTTATACCAGCTAAATCAATCATCACTGGAGCAACACGTTCCAGCATTTGTTTCACAATCATATAAAAGCTATTGGTTTGAACAGGAAGTCCAAGTGATTTCAAGACTTCTTTCTATATAAACAAGAAAAATCCATGGTAAATAGTAAAATAGCACAAAAAAAAAGATCGAAAAATAAAATAAGGAAAAATGCAGAATTTCCATACAGAAATCCTCGCAGAAAAAACATCAACTTACCACACTATGTTCTATTTCTGAACATGTGGCTGAGCCTTTTAATATAGTATCCATGTGACTTCTAAGTCTATTATTATTTTGTAATAATCCAAAAAATTTCTTAAGATATTCCTGACATTTGATTGGCTCTGGAAGCGTTTCTAAAACAAAAATATTTAATTAAAACAAACTAGAATGTGTTAAGATAGTAAAATAAGTACAGAAATAATACAAGGAAAAATTGATTACTAAATTTTTGTCAATAAGCAGTATGATAATTTAAAATAGATAATTAAAAACTTTGCTTACTTGCTAAAGTCATTATCTTGTTAGCTAAATTTTTTTCATGCCCTTCTTGTTTGGGGGTCTGGCACAAAGTTTCAAGAACATCTTTAACATAATTCCGGACACTGTAACACAATTAGAAAATTAGATAAAAAGTATAACCAAACATAAACTTTCTACATAAAAAAAACTTTAAATTACTTACGTATTCTGGCATTTCAAAAGCTCATTGAAGGCTCTGAAACAATTGAAAGGAAAAAAAATTTAGTATATAAGGGGGGGAAATGATACAAAGTTCCTTAAAAATAGTACAAATTCCTTAATCAATAGTATGAAAACTCATTTTAAACATCACTGAATCAGGAAAGGGGGAGATATTAATTTATTTCACAAGAAGTTGGGAATAAAAAAATTATACCATCAAATAAGGATATGATTCCACATAATTAAAATCTCTTCAATTTATTAAATATTGGAGTTTTAACTTCTATTAAAGTTAAACTTTAAAATACCTTAAATCGTTTTAAATAATGAAAAAATTAGCAAAAAATAAATAAATAATAAAGTTAAAAATCACTGATTAATTTTACGAAAAGGGTAATTTTATACAGAATCGGACTACTTACTTAATTGCATATTCGTCAACTGAACAAAAAAGCTGATAGAGCTTTTTCATACGCTCTTCTAAAGGACTCTGATATGGTACCAAGCAAGTATGAAGAATTCGTTCAACCAATAACCTAAAAGAAGGAATTTGTAACTTATATAACAATACCCTGATATAAATTCCTCTTTCCTTGTTCATATATAAATATAAGGGAACTGTGTACTCAAGTTAATCATTACTTACCTATCATCTAAAGCAGTTTGATAATAAACATGAAGTACTTTATTTTTTATCCAAGAAATGCATTCTTTTGTAGATTCTGGTATTTCAGGATTGCTCATATGCTGTTTGTATAACATTGCCAATCCTAGTAGGGCTTCTTTTCTAATTTTAAACTAAAATAATAAAAAAAATTCACATTAAACATTGAAAGCATCAAGAAATACATTTAATTTAAATAAATAATACATTAAGGAAACCACCATTAAAAATTTTTTCTGGTCATTTAAAACATATCATCTATAAATAGAATATCATACATCTAACATCATTAATGAAAGAAAACTAATTTTAATATTATTGCAAGGTAGATAATTTTTCAAATGTAGGAAAGATCCATGCATTTAACAGGAAAGTTCTTTCGCAGTAAATTGTCATTTACTTTGTAACTCATTAATAATTACAACACATTTTTCTAACAGGAAACACAAATAAAATGCTAAATAGCACAAATTCAAAGTTAACACAGCAACACAAATCTATAGTTTCAACACCACAATAGGTCAACCAAACACAGTTGCTGTCAAGCTTTAACTGTCCTGTTGCTTCTCTGCATTGTCTTTATATAGACTGGAAAGACTTATATGACCTTCAAAAATAATTGTCCTAGAGCTTTCTGAATTTTTACAGGTACATCTATTGTAGTGATTTAAGTCACTTCCGTTCATTTATTATTGCTGAAAGAGTAATCTTTCTTGGTTTACAAATGACCTTTTCAACCATTGTACTGCATTGGGAGGGAAGCAAACATAACCCAAAATTTTTATAAAAAATGCATACAAAACTTATAGAAAGCCTATTTATTTTTATAATGACAAATATAAGAAACAATAAGATTTAATACACATTAAATTTATATTCTACTATACAAATTCTTCTATTTAAAATATAAATTAAAAAAATTTAAACTCATTATTCAAATAAATATCAGCATTTAAAAATTCCAAAAGATAAATATTTTGAGCATGCATGGAATTAATAAAGCTATACAAATTGAAAACATTTCACAATAAAAAAAGATGCAAATAATTACATTCCTGAATTATACATTGACTCAAAACTAACATTCACAAATCCCAATAAATTTAAAGGGATACAAGGGCTATTAAATTGTGTAGTCTTGCATCATTTATTAAGTGAGGGCATTAGGAAACTAAAACCATATTTACTGTGTTTTTGGAATTCCAATCGGGTAAACTACCATTTGACACCTTTAAAGGACAAATTGTAGGTGCATAGGGCCATTCAATTTAAAATCCTCAACAGCTAAGATTTTCAAGGTTAAAGTGTAAAAAGAGTATCCCAAAAAATACATGTTTGGGGTAAAAAAAAAGCGATTGGGCAGACTGCAAAAAGGGCAATGGCCTTGACATCGCGTGTGGGGAAAATCGGGTATTTCACTTTTGCTAGTGAAACCCAAAAATAGCTCAAATAAATCCCGTTGAATGTGGGGCCGTTGTACAATCAGAAAGGACCTTGCCTTTTTTGCGTTGGTTTGGGGGGCCATCAACCTTGAAATACCCTTTTGCTCACCATTGGGCTATGTTTTCCCGAGCAAGAACATAGAGACTGGAATGTAGAAGACTGGAAATGAGTACCATGGAGTGATAAGTCTCGATTCTGACTACTTAATATCAAGTGGGAGGCTGAGAATATGGCATCAGGCTCATGAAGCCATGGATCCTGCATGCCAGGTCTAAACTGTACATGGGCATGGTGGCTCAATCATGGTCTGGGGGTTTTTTCTGCCTGGGAATTATGAACAGCTTTAGCCAATATTTGGCAAGTCATTCCAGTGGAATGCTTCCAGAAACTTGTTGTATCTATGCCTTGTCACGTGGGAGCCATTATCAAGGCTAGAGAAGGTTCCACTATTACTATGTAAGTATCCCTAATTCAGTGGTATTTCAGCGTATTACACAGAAACAGAAGAAACAAATTTTTTGGCTAACTTTTTAAAAAGAGTTTTATCAACAATTATGATATATTTTAATCTTAATAAGTGAATGGGAGTACAAATATTTTTTTAAAAGTAATTCTATAACTAACACATATATGAAATATTTTAGTAATACATACAAATTTTCTTTTTTAGTAGAAGATAACATTTTACAATGTTCTGTTTAATACAAACAAGATTCCTCCGATTCAAGAGAAATAGCAAACTACGTTACATTTCTATTCAAAAATTAGAACTCAAATAATTAAATTTAAAAAAAATTATACCTTTTTATCCAGAGTTCTCTCTTTAACAAAAGTTAAAAGTTCGTCAGTAACAGAATTGAAATCTTTTTTTGCAGCACTTATGATAGCCATTACAACTTCATATCTAACAGTTTCATCAGGGTCATGCTGCCGCATTTTCATTTGTTCTGAAATATTTTTAAATGAATCAAGTTTGGAAGACATTTTTTAAGAAAAAATAAAAATGTTCAATTAATCATAGAATACCTGTAATGTCTGCTCTTAATTCGGGATGATTGAGAAGGAAGTGCATTGCATACTGCACACATCTGATTCTAACTTGACAACTAATATCATTAAATCTATATGTAGAAAAAAAATCATAGTTTAATATAATTTTTAAGCAACAGAATACTTAACAGAATATTACATTTATTTTAACTACAGTTGAACCTGTTTCTGTGCGGTAGATAGGGACCACATAAAAATAAACGCACAAAAAAAATATTCAAAAATTTCATAAATTTTTTCAAAATATGAAATATTTAGAAACTAAATTTTTTTTATCGGATAACGCTAGAAAAGGTCTATTATAAAATATCCAATTATTCTGAAATTTATGTAAATACTTCCATAACAAAAAATTTAAATATTATACATGGAAACTTTTAAAATATACATTTCTCATTATACGAGTAAATTTTTAAATGCACATACATAATTCATTGCTACTATTAATCCGAAACCATGTATGAATAAATTCAAAATCACTTTTCCGAAGATACATTTCAAATTTGGTTTATTTTTGCAACATAAAGTGAGATAAATTTTTGTGATGAAGTTAGGGGTCGTTGCTTGTAAATGTTCGATAACCAGATATACATGATTGAAGTCCTTTGGAATTTTATATCTTTCTTAATTGGTATTAATTTTAAAGAAAAGTTGGCCCCCCGTTTTTTTTCCCTGCCTCTAAAAAAATTCATTCTTCTTGTCCATCTTCATTTATCTATCAGATTATTGATAAAATGTCACGGGCATTGAAATTTTTAATTTCTTTAAAAAAAAAGGGGGCCCTCTAAACTTTTCCAGAAAAGAAAACTGAATGTGCTTTTCGGGAGCCCGTTTAAAAAAATGAACAGAGCATCTTAAAATTTTTTATATTTTCAGTGCTTAATGTACACCCCTCATCACGGGGGTCCCAAAACGGTCCAAGGCCTGATAATGCTAAATTTTTTAAATTTTTTATAAAATTTAAAAGGCAAAACCCAATTTTCCCCAGGGGGTCCAAACATTCTTCATTACACCACTGGTAAATAGATAGAAAACATTACAGTGGCATCAAAGCCATTGAAACTCATAACAATTTCATTAAAAAAAAATGGGAAAAACCCGGGTTTTCCCACTTTTTTAAAAAATGATGTATTTAAATAATTTTAATTTTAAAAAAGTTCCCTTTTTTTTTAAAAAAATTAAAAAAACCCCAACTTTTGGGGGAAAAATTGCCCCCCCAGTAGTACCGCTTTTCCCACAGTAGCACAGTTATGTAGCATGGTGGGGGGAAAAAAAAAAGACATTCCCCAAAAAATAAATCTTTTGAAATGCTTCAAACTCCCCTGAATTCATCCCAAAATCTTTTGGGAAAAATTTTCAAAAAAGCAAGGGGGTTTTTGCAAAGTTTTGTATCCGGGGGAAAAAGGGGAAAATATAACCAGGAGCAAAATAACACACAAACTGAAAAAGTTAAGAAGGGAAGGCATTTAAAAGGGGTTTAAAAGAAAAAAACCCTTTAAAAAAAGGGAAAAAAGTTGTAAATATAATTGTTTTTATTCTTTTAATCCAAAATGTTAATGCTTTGTAAAGATTCGAAAACAAACATTTTAACAAGCTTTGCATAAATCGTGTTTATTTTCAAAATCATTCTTGAAGATAAATTTAGAATAGGTAATGTTCTGAACTTAAAATTATTTATAGTCTATTCATAAGGAAA
This sequence comes from Trichonephila inaurata madagascariensis, assembly GCA_019973955.1. Lineage (NCBI taxonomy): Eukaryota > Metazoa > Arthropoda > Arachnida > Araneae > Nephilidae > Trichonephila > Trichonephila inaurata. Next base: position 226,115 of record BMAV01011691.1, on the reverse strand, counting down.
AATTTAGACTTTCGATTGTTAAATAATACATGTATAACAATACTGAATATTTTATGCTGAACAACAAATATCAAGAAATATTTATAGGCAAGTGCATAAAAACAATTATTTGCAAACAAATTAACATAGTATAGACTAGTGTTTCTTAAACTAGGTGTGGCTAAAAATTTTAGGATTTTAGTGATACATCTTTTAGTATTAAATAACTTGTACAAAATGAACAAATACTTTAAAACATTGTTTCTAAAATATAATCGAGATAAGGAAATACATTTAACAAAGAAATTTTTACTTAAATTATAATTTTAAAAAAAATATATTTGTTTTGCACATGCTTATGGGGTCAGGAAAATTTTTGAACAAAAAAAATGAGATCACTTTGAAAAGCTTAACAACCCCTAGTATATACTAATGATCAAATACAACAACACATTACAGAAAAAAATGGCTAAAAGAATCAATACTAATAACTGTGCTTGAAGAGAGGAAATTAATTTGCATTTCATAATTCAATTATGCAAAAATAATAATAAAAAAAAGTTCATTTACTTAACTTCTTTAAAGTAGATATATATTCAAAGATAGGGTATAATAGGAATTCAAAGCAAAAAAAAAGCTATATTTATTACAAATTTTAAAATTTAAAATAATCTAACAACCACATTAAAAGAAAAATACAACAAGGGAGTTTTCACCTTCCAAGAAAACATGTCCATAAAGTTTTATTTTGAGTTGCCAGATCAGAATTTCTATCCGAAAACATTCTAGCCAAAAGTTTAGTAACATCAAGACGTTCTTTCTCTACACTACTCTGAAATTGAAAACAATATGAGATAAATTCAATGAAATACTTAATTATTTTAAATGTAGCATCATTTTATCATTTAACTTCATAGATTTCAATATAAACAAAATATATATTTTTAGCGATAGTATTTTATATTATTAATATCAAAAAAGAAACAAATACACAAAAGAAGAACAAGTCATGATACAAAAGCAAAATATGCATCATTTGATAATAAAAGTAGCCAATAGCTACAATAATCATACTTAATTATAAAATAATATATTTAATTCTGGGTTAATATATTTTTTAAAAACAAAACATTAGCAGAATATAATTATTAGCTAATATTTTTTATTAGCAGAAGAAAAAAACAAAGATTTTATTTTAAAAAAATCATGAATCAAATAATAATTTCATACAAACTAGTTTGGAAGATCAAATTATAAATTATTATATATTACAGAAAATTTTTTAATCTAACAAAATTCTATTAAAACTTTGAAAATTATCTAATATTATAAGTTATAATAATACAAAATTTCTATAATTTGTATTGTTTTTATTTAGATACATCCCACAAATCTGCTATAAAAATATCTATTTTAAATATAAAATGTATTATTTTTAAAGTAAGCACATAAAAAAGTAAAAATTTTAACATGAATATAGAAAAAAGTACCTTTAACTTGAATTCTAATTGGGGAAGCACAGCTAAAAGCATACTTGGACATATAGCATTTAATTCATATATTAAGTCAAACAGCTTGCTTAATAAAATGCTATCAACTTTTCCAAGGATAAGAGCATTATTGAAAAACTGGAATAAATTAAATATTTATTATTACAATTACAAATAAAATATTTTTTTTTGGGAAAATTTTTCCCATTTTAAAAGAAATAAAAAATCCCTGATAAAACATATGGCTCTAAATTTGCTTGGCCCCCTTTTTTTATAATATCTCTGGCTAAATTGTAGGAGTTTTTATTTTGTGTCTGAAAAAAAGAAGAAAGAAATTGTTTTTAATATTTACGTGCAACGAAAAAAATTAAAATTGAACAGATGTTATACTGTCCCCCCAATGTTCGATTTTAAGGGGGACACAAAAGAGCAAAAAAAACCTACTTTATTAAAAAAGGATTTTTAAAGTTTCCAGTAAAATTCCAAAAAAAGGTATAAAAAACCAGAAAAAAAAAGGAATCAAATAAAATTTTTTAAAAGGGTTTTAAAGGGGCAGGACAATATAAAAAAGTCTTATGTCCCCCTTTTTTAAAACATAAATTTAAAACACAAAAAAACATATAAAAGAAATATAATAATGAAAGCATTAAGACCACTTATTTCAAGTTATAAATTTTTAAAAGTAATTCTAAAATGTAACAAAGAATTAATAACTTTAAAAATGACTTTTTATAAATTATTGGTAAATTGTACAAAGAATTAAACAATCAAAATGAAATAGAAAGGTCTTAAAATTATTATTCAATGTGCTAATTACTTATTTAATATTGATACTTTTTCCTGTATTACCTTTCTTAAAAACCCCTTAGAAATATAAACAAAATTTAAAATCCCTTTTTTTTGGGGTTCAAAAATTTGACCCAATTTATTATTATCCAAAAAAGGGCTGGGGAAATAGTTCGGTTTCCAACAAAAAAAAGGACACATCATGTCCAACATAAAATTTTTCACTTTGGTAGAATGATTATCACTGAAAGAAATTAAAATTAAACAATAAATTCCATGCAAATAATATATAGAATGAAGGGGGGGGGATCACAGCACATTTAAAATTTAATTTATATAAATATATAAATTCAATTTAAAAAATTTTTTTTTTTGAAATACAAAAATTTTGACATTGTTTAGTTAAAAAATTTGGGGTTGTTTTTAGAAAAATTTTAACTTAAAATAAATAGAAACTAACTTTTCACATTCAAAATTAATTCAGTAATAATAGTGCTTAGAAGTATATCACAAAAATAACATGCTGTTAAAATGTAAACACTAATGTACTATAACTATGTAAGATACTAATCCTTGATACATTTATATGTAACATTTATAACAAATAATTTATTACAGAATGGATCATTAAGTAAATTTCTTCTTTTCATCAATTTCAAACCATTTACACACAAAGCATTAAAAAATCAGGAGGAAAAACTTTAAAAAAATACATTCTAAGTTTTATGATAGAGAAGAAAAAAAAATTTGTTTTGGGATTTTTCAAAGTTGAAAACTAAAAAACAATCTTATAAAAAAAAACTTTTACGGTATTCAATACTGATTAAAATGTAATAACTATTTTGAACCACACACATCTGAAAATACTATTTAATTCTTTGTGATCATCAAATATTTCAGTTTGAAGATAAAATGGTATATCAAAAATTCCTAAAAATAATTATAGATATAAAAAAATTTAAGAATGTAAAATATTTTATATTTACGAAATTACTTATTTAAGAAATGGTAAAGCAAGAAGATACACTCACTTCACAATGCTGAAGATGAGTTTAAAAAGTTTACAAAATATCTGTTGGTTTTCTTCTAGCTCTATACATATATTAAAAGTCTTCACCCATGCCAAATTCTACAAAAATAAAACAATTCAATGCATGTCACATAAAAAATATATAACTTAGTTTAATAATATTTGTAATTCATTTAAACTGTTCATAATTTAGTTTGTTAAAAAAATTTGATAAACTCTGATAGCAATTAAAACAATATGTATTTAATATGAATATAAAGATGAATTTAATTCATTTTTTTATTATAAATTTCAAGAGTCAATAATAATAATAAATTAGAAATAGATTAGTTTACATCTTTAGCCACAGAAAAAAAAATTGTACAAAATTGCAACAAGAGATCATTTTTCAGTATTGGATTTTTATCCAATATAACAATAATTTGCCATGTTGGCCATTAATAAAGGTGTGCACTAAAATGGGACTCAACCATATTCTTTATACTTACTTCCAAGAGATAAAAATAACGTTTGAAAATTGTATCTTTGGGATCTTCTAATCCTTGAAGTTGTTCAATAAAAAAATAAAAAATTGCCTAAAAGGAGAAGAAAACCATTTAATCCACATGAAAAATACAAACTAATTTTATAATTATTTTTCTTTTTCATCATAAATCAATATTATAAGGTGTTATATTCTTCATTAGATAGATAAAAGTTAAAATATTTTATTTCATGACATGACAAACTTTGATGATTGAAATTAAAAAGATCACAATAAATTTTGTATAGTAAATCATTGATATACTACTGGCTTAAAATACATGTAGCGTATATAAATGAATATATAATTATATTCAACCAATACATAAAATATATACATATGTCTGTTTAATTTCTTTAATGAGAGTAGTAAAATCAAAGATGGAGGTACCTTCAGCTGCAGAGGGTCTTTATAGGGAGCATCTGGAGCAAAAACTCTAAATACATCAGCTATACAACAAGCAATAAGTAACCTTACATCTTTACTGGGGTGCTCTAAGAAAGATTCAGCTACTAAATGCATAGCAAGTGGAATGTAAGCAGAATTATCATCCTCCTGGCTCATATTTTGGAATGACTGAGCACATTCCTAATAAAAAAAGTGCATTAAAATAAGTAGCTCTCATTCAAAATAAATAAATAACAGATTGAATCAATGTTTTTTAAATTCTGCGATGCATAAAATTCAATTTAATTAAACAATAAACTTTGATTTACAACTAAATACAAAACAATCATTTTGAAAGTTGTCCTTGAACTTAAACAGTAACATTTAAATATGTAAAAAAATTATTTTCATCATATTTATTTCCCACATTGCAAATGTGCTGTGTTTATTTAAAAAAAAAACAAAAAATTCCAAAAAAGATAAATTGCTAATGTTGATTTAAAAAACTATAGAAAGAACAAAATACTAATTTTAAAGCAAAACTGCTCTTTAACAACAAGGAAAAATTCTTTCATTGCAAACCAATCTACAAAGATTTCAAACAAACGAACAAAAAGTGTTTATTATTTTAATAGTAGTAACTTTTCGAGCTCAAATCATCTAATAATTTATCTACAAGTTACATAGAGCAAGTTAAATAACATAGCAGTTTCCATATTACCAAATTGGGGGCACCAGAAACAAATATCAGAGGAGGCAATTTCTTCCTAAATTGCACAACTTGAATATATTTCTTGCAAAAATTATTATATATCTAAACTAAAATATTTCATCTATCAAAGTTAATGATCTATTTTAGGTTAAAATGAAGACACATCAAGCTCTATGTAATGATGTTTAATCAAGTTAACATTTATCTTCCTTATAATTCATTAGAAATTCCTTTTACATGGCTTTTTTTGTTAGATATTGAGTACACAGAGAACCTGCTTCATTGCAAGTCAATGTGCAATTTTACAAAAAAAAAAAAAAACTTATTTTATATAATTCTTTTCTGATTAGATTCATTAAAAGAACATTTGTCTACTTAAATACATATAGCTAGTTTGACTAATATACCATATAAATAAAAAAATAATTCAAAGGAAAAAAAATTTATCTAACATTTTTATGCACACACAAACCATTCCATTCTTTGAAATTATTATATTTCCTAACATTACTAAAAAAAATTTTTAATACCTTTAATCTCCTCACTAAGTCGTCAGTGCTGAGCTCATTATTAATCTCCTTCACGCCAGAAGGATAAATAATTTTAGGGGACTTTAACGATGATTTTGGCATTTTCAAACTGATCTGAAAAAGAAAATTATGGATTCAAAATAATACCAATTAAAAGAAAAATCAAGATATATAATAATAACTTAGAAGACTTTAAATAAATCTATAAATGCCCATAACAAAAAGAAAAAATGAAAGTAAAGTATATATACGTATAATAAATAAATCTGAAAGTTAAAAATGTTTTTAATTGCTCATATAAAGTTTTAAATACATCAATATATTTATAACAATATCCTCCAATTAATTTCAATAATAACAAAGACATTCATTATTAACTTGGATTAAAATTATCAGGACCTGTGTAATATTCCATCCACCACTTCTGCTAAACAAAAACTGCTACTAAACAATGTTACTAGGGAAAAAAAATAATGTATGAATCATTACTTTTGAATACAACAGGGGATAGCAGACCAATAAAAAGCTCAGCTTTTACAATGGCATTAGTCATTTCACCAATATTCATGGTCAAGATAACACACAAGCGCCAAAGTTTTAATTAAATGGTGATAAAAAAAAATTTAAAATAAATCTCCTTCCAAAATCAATTACCACAAGTTGCAAGTTACTATTCTAGATAAGAATTTATATGTAACTAAGTACCTTTTTAAAATAAACCCTTTGATTTTGTATTGTATGTACAAGATATTAACTTGTATCCTTTGCTACTATTCACAAAATTACTCATACCTAGAAAGGTTTTTAAGTCAGCTTAAAGTATATTTTTCAAAAATATTTCAGATGATATAATTATTTTTATCATTAGATTGTTCTTGAAAGTAACATTCTGCAAACAAAACAAAGTACTAATTTAATATCAGTTCACTACCAGTAAAGTTGGGCAATAGCATAATAATATATTTACCTTGATTTTTATCATTTAGTACCACTGTCTTTGCTGGTACTAAGGAATTAACACCACCACAGACAAATTTGCACCATGATATTATGATAGTAAAAGAGAACAACAACAAAAACACATTCCTATGTGTTTTATTTGGAGAAAAAAAAATCTGATCAGTCAGATTTTGGTGAAAAGTGGCACAATTTGCATGACACAAATTTGGCTGCAGTGATGTCAATAAGTACCTCTTTGCTATAGTGTGTTCAAGTATATAATTGTTATTTTTAACTGGATTATTTTTACTGTGACAATCCTATTTTTAAGCAAAATTGATTTGATTTTTTAAAAAACTTAAAACCTTTTTTTATATTGAAAGCTGTTGTTGCAGTATTTGAGTACTACTTTTGCAATTTTTTTTCTGTTAAATAATGGATTGCAGAAATTATTGGTGAGTTACCAGGATCACTTTTTAAAAGAGAGTGAGGGTTACACATTTTAATAATTATGGATAGGTATGTTTACAGAATTTGAACTTTTGATCAATTTTATTTTTTCAGGGATTGGTTTAATTTTTTCAATCTTAGTTAAAATTCTCTAATTTTGACCACATGAAAAGGAATAAATGTGGTAGACATAACAATACTTTCTCAAAAGGTAATGAATTGGGTCAGCCAAATTTTTTATCATGGATCTTACAGTGTGAATTTGGACTGCCATAATAATAAATTTGTCGGACAGAACTCCTTTTTTAATGGAAGCATATTGCGAATTTCCTCCGTTATACTTTTAATAAATATTTTCAAATTTTTTTTCAAATTACATATTTAAACATTTCTTTTTTTACTTCATGTTAAATTCTTTAAACTTTAAATTATTGTTTTAAAATATTTTACTGCATACCTTTGTTTTTTAAATTTTTTATTCTTTCAACCTTTAGAAATTAATCATGTTCTACTCTTTTTATACTAGTACTCATGCTTTTCAGCAGAGCTTTATCAAGAAAATATAAGTACATTCCTGATTTCAGTTTTTAAATCCTTTTTCAGATGGTTGCTATTCTATTGTTCTCATTTGCTTTGTCAAGTTTCAGTCTTTTTTTTAGTATTAGGTAGCCATGTTGAAATCATTCCAAATCTGTCTTTGGCAGGTACGCACCAATAAATTAGTTCTCAAACTTATATGAGTTACTTAATATAAATGTTACATCATTCAATCCAAGTTAACATCACCACACCAATACTTATGTTATGCATCTTAATATAAAAGCAACAAAGATTCTTATGTATTTTATTTGAAAGAAACAGATTTTCACGGGGTAATTTTGGTTGCGGTGACACCAATATGTAAGAAGCCTACTTTTTTCCCACATGATAGAGCAATGATTTCATAATTTATGATAATGCAAATTTACTTGAGATTATAAAATAAATTTATTTTTATACTTTACAGGTAATAAGGTATTTATGAACATTCATTTTTTTTAATTTCTTTCTCTATTAGCAAATATATGTAATAAGACAGCATTCTTTTATGTGGGGTGCATAAACTAAAACAAAGCAGTGATGTGAAATGTGGAATATTGTACATGAATAACTGAGAAAAATATTTCAAAATTTTATAAAATAAATAATTATACTATTATTAGAAAATACTTGAATACAAAACAATTGTTTCTTCACTAAAAAAGAACCGTATATGAGACAAATAAAAAATTATTTTAGAATGGAAAAAATAGAGTATTCTTATTACACAAGATTTGCAGTGAGATGGAATATTTGGCATTTTATTTTGATTGTTGATCCACTAAAAGATGAGCACCAATTAATCATATGCTATCCTACTTCAGGAAATAAAAATATACAATGTTGTGAATAAAAAGAGTACTGTGTACATAAATATACATAAAACACTGTAAGATAAAAACAATGATTAAATTAACACATACGATGTTATTTTGATTATTGTCATTTAATTATGACACTTAACAAAACAATTTTCATTTAAGACAAATGAAATTTTCATTTCAAAATTTAAATTATCATACTTAATACCCAAATATATAGTAATCTGTCAAATTTAATATCAATAACAAAAAGCAAAAAACAGGTTTGAATAGTATTTCTCAGTGTCTACTTTTGACATCTTGCTCAAATGAGTTTAAAATTTCCCAATACAAAAAAAGAACAAATACAGTAATGCATCACATTAACGAGTTTTATAATGAATCTAATTACCTAGGCCTAATATCTAAGCATTCAATATCTTTTCATATACAAGATACATTATACCACAACGAATAAACTAGTAACTTAAAAAGAGGAGTTATTTTTTTTTAAAATTTGCACACTGATTTTCTTATTAATCTAGTTTACAAAATACGATTTTTGCATTTAATTAACAATTACTTTTACGTACGCTCCACCACACATTTCCGATTATATTTCATTAAATTAAATTCTCATCTATACCAAAATAAAAACAATGTTAACAAGCCTGATGTAGAACAGTTCTAATTTATATGTATTTTATGTGAAACCATGTCCACTGATTGAAACCGAAATTCGCATGTACTTACCTACGGTATATTCTTGTAATTCTAGGTATCAACAGAAATAAATTGTTCTTCGGGAAGTAACAGTTCTATCCCATATGTCTTTACAAAACAAATCAATTACACAATTTAACATACTACATAAACAACTGTAAAATCAACCATTAAAATTTAGCGTCGCTTTTAAATTTTCTTGTCAGTTTATAATAGTAGTAGGGCTCTCAATAAGCTGAAACCAAACAGCTTAGTTACAGAAAATATTCTTAACTGAAACATTCGATAAAAATATTGTTGACAATTAAATAATTTACAGTTAATAATCAATCACTTTTACAGAAGAGCACTTTTGCTTCTCATCAAACAATAAACATGAGCGATTTTAACGTATCGTTGCCATAAAACTAAATGGAATTTTACAATTATTTATTAGCTTGCAGCCGATAAAAGAGTCACCATTTGTTAACGGAAATGTGCTTTTAAAAATTAATTACTATATATTATTCTTTTCAACTAAATTAAGATATTACAGTAGTAATAGCCCGAAAAATTAGGATATCAACATCAATCAAGCTTTTTTGACAGCTACTATGCATTTCAAACTGCGAATTCATACAATATTCTGATCAAGTAGCGTACAGAAAGAATGATATCCATACAGATGGGGCATCAGTTCAAGGAATGTTAAAAAGTTTAATTTATTAAAAGATTTCCCAAATAAAAAATAATTTCAATAACAATATATTTCAAATTTCATGATTCACAGCTATAAGGTTATTCTAAATCCATTTCTACCGAGAGAGTTTTTCAATTTTAAATTCGATAGTAACGGAATGGTTTAAGAATAATTTGTGAGACATCTGTATCGGAGTGAATCGAATGCATGACTGCAAAAATGTCTCTTTATCTAAAACATTACAAGTTAATCGTACATTACAAATATTTTGATTATACAATCTAAAGTATGAATTTTTTATGCCAATCACACTAAATGTTTCAGCCAAATATGTGTTTGATAATACTTTTTTGTGTGTAAGAGAGATCTAAATACGACGGAGGAAGGAAGCCCTTTTGAAAGAATAATGGACTATCCATGTCCATGGATATCGAATTAGGAAATGGTATCTAAATAAGCCAGTAACAACCTCCAGACAGGAGTGATCACTTTTGTGTAGTGGTATGTTAGGTGCTTACGAATCCATGGGTCTCGGGTTCTAATCTCCGACAGTATAATATATATGTTTATATGGTACTTACGAACTATCGCAACAATGCCAACGTTCAAGATAACTCGCCAAGTTGGAAAACTTGATTTCCCATCTGCCGTACGTGCTGAATTGGCAACCATGTGCTTCCTTTCATATAATCTTCCCAATACAGTTGAGATAATATGTAAGTACAGGGCCGGCTCTAGAAGTTTTGCCACCCCGGACAAAAATTGGAAAATGCCGCCCCTCTAACCAAAGTAAGAAATTATAATTAAAAAAGATAAATTGTTCACACATAAATAAGCACCTAAAAAAATTTGAATAATTTCAACAAACAAAGAGGCAGCGCATAATTATATATATACGAGGGCTGTTCAATAAGTAATAAGACTAAAATTATATATGTATAAAAAAAACAGAATACCTTTGACCGTCATCATTTACATGGGTTTTTTTTCTTTCAAAATAACTTCCTTGGCACGTAATGCATTTATCCCAAAGTTCTGCCCACTTCTTAAAAACTTGTAAAAGTCCGTTTTATGAGAGCTATTTCAAAACCGCCGCCACATCTGTTACTCATGCTTTGTTGCTTGCAAAACGTTTGCCTCGTAATGGTTTCTTAAGTTGAGGAAACAGCCAGGAAACGCATGGAGTGAGATCAGGACTGTATGGAGGATGTGGTAAAATCTCTAATATAAGTTGTTCTTCTGCGAAACACCCAGTACGCAACGAGCAATATGTGATCGGGCATTGTCATGGTGCAATACGAAGCCGTTTCGAAGCAACTGATGCTTCCTTTTAACGTGCTGTACCATTGTTCGCTGGACATTCGTGTAGTACGAGTCGTTTACGGTGGTACCGGGTTCGACAGAGTGTTGATACACAATACCTTCATAGTAAAAAAAAATCGTCATAACTCTACCAGCCGATTTCACAGTTTTTGCTTTCTTGGGAGTAGGTGAAGATGGATGTTTCCATTCACTGCTTTGTTGTTTTATGGTTGGATCATAGTAATACAACCAAGCTTCGTCTGCTGTGATAAAGCCTTTTAAGATATTGTTGCCTTCTTGTTCCAGTCTTTAATCATATCGTATTATATCAAAGGTCTCCGATGCTGATTTTTGCAGATGTTTGCTTCCACTTCGACAACTGGCAGCGTCTCGTAGGCGTCCACAAACACGCTTCAGTTCGATCACGTGATACTGAAGAATACGATCTGTACACGCCATCTATTGGTGGCTGTTGTTGATACAGACAACAAACTTTTTTTATGCCACAGAAATTAACTTTCCCGTTTGGGGATTTTGCTGCAGTAAAAGTTTATTACTTTTTGAACAGCTACGAAAAAAATTTTAAGCTTAAAAAAAAAAAACGAAATTTAAGGGACAAATTTTGTCATTATTTCAAACGAGTAAAAGGTAAGAGGGGGAATCGTCCATTTCAGCAGGCCACTTTCTTCGAAAAAGTCTACTGATGGTTTCGATTACAAGCGTTTGTTTTAACTTATAGTAACCATACTCAAGACTAAAATAAAACATCTCATGTGGCTCTCTATCTACCAAACCTTTTGATTTTGGATAGCTGACACACTGGACATGGTATTAGTGAAGGGAATGTCCGTTGTGACCTCACTCCTGGATAGGGTGAAAGTTACTAGTGAAAGATGTGTACACATATTAAATTTCATAATTTAACGAATGCTCCGGCCTCGAACCCTTCAAATCTCAACATAAAAGGAAACTGTCATTAAACATACAGAACACAAAATAAGGAAATAAGATACGTTAAATGAAATACCAAATCTCTACCCAACAATATTTCAGAAAATGTTTTTTTTATTTTTTTTTTTTAACAAAAGAAATATTTTTTAAATTCGATCCAAATGCCGCCTTGGGCAGGGGTCCTTTTCCGGCCCCAAAGCCCCTCTGGTACCGTTTATATAACACCATATACTAAGTAAGGCTAGGAAGAGTCATTTATACCTTTCTTAAAATTTTGTAAGCAAACAAAAGGAGAGGGTTCGTATTTTTTCTCAATTAAGGCTTTTATTTTCTAGTAATCTCTTAGTTGTCATCACCAAAATGTTAGCAACTTTCTCGTCAATTAATTTCATTAAAATTTCGAAATATTCTTTTGGCACATTTTTGTGCTTGAATGCTCTTTCTACTTAATCAAAAAATAAATCCCATGTTTCTGTTTTTTTCGGGCAAAAGGACGAAACATTTTTTTTGTACAGCTTTAAAGATTTTAAAGAAAGGAATGTTTTTCAACAACATAAAAAACGTTGAATTTAGGGCTTCTTTTTGTTATTGCTAGTGTAACCTAACAACCTCGCCCCAGTGCCGATTTAACCCTTCTTTCCGGCCCCAGGGGAAGGAGCTACGGGCCCCCCGGCACTGGGATCAAAATTTTATAACCAGAAAATTTTAAAAGGTCCCCAATCGGGGCACAGGACACGGAGCCCCCCCCAAGGGCCCAATGGAAAAAACCAGTACTGATTGTCTTTCGTTTTTTATCTGTAAAACCCCATAGAAATATACAGAGTAAGAACCCGCTTCTGACCTTCATCGCCAGAAACTACGTATCACGTGACTAGATTCACGAGAAAACTTTATCGTTGCATATGTTTTTCCTTTCTACCCGTCCCTTGATTTGCACATATAAACGTGAATTTCACAATGTTGTTACAATATAACTTTTAAAGAGTATATTTTAAAGCTAACATGATCATTAATTATGAAAGAATAGTTTTTCTACAATTTAAATTAACATACAGAAATGTGCGTAGATTGTAATACAATCGAACTCTAAAACTATTGATAGATTCAAAAACAATACTTTATCAAAATTTATAAAAAATTTTGAAATGATTTTATTATTGTTTGTTTCACACTTTAAGCGTGTTGTCATTTGCAGAAAAAGGGAACTGCGCATACTAAAATCTTAACTGAGTATAAAAATAATTAAGAATTAGAACCCCTATAGGGGACCTTTTTTTTCAACAAAAAAACGCAAACCCACAAATTTTTAAAAATTTAAAACTCGATGATGGGGTTTTTAAAAGTAAAAAATTTTTTTTAGACTTTTAAATAATTTTGACTAACTATGTTCAGAACCGAAATTCTGAAACAGCTTTTTAAAAAAAATTTTTTTTTTTAAGCCCCACCCCGAATTGAAATAATTTAAAAAATGTTTTTAAAAAAGTTATACTTAAAAAAATTTTAAACCAATTTTTTTTGGGGAAAAAAAGGGGGGAAAAAACAAATTCGCAAAATATTCACCCCTTTTAACGTCCCTGAGTAATTTAGCAAACAAGAAAAAATTTGTCCAGCCTTTTATTTTAAAGTTAAAAACAATTTTTATTTTTCTTCATAGGTTACTTTTAAAAGTCCAATAAATATGCCGCCGGGGGACAGTTTTATTTCAGGAAATTCAATCCTTATTCCCGGGAAAAAACTCGGTCCCTTTCTTTTTAGGGCTCCCTCCAGTTTACTCCATCCAGGGCTCTACATCAAGTTTCCATTCGGGGGCTCGATCTTTTGTTTCCAGGGCTCTCTTTTTCCCCACCAGGGCTCTCTCCAAGTTTTTTCCTCTTCTCCTCAAAATAAACCCCTTTAAACACCAGGGGTGGGTCCACAACACGCCCCTCATCTTCCTCATTGGCGGGCCCAAAAAAAAAAGGTCTGCCCTCGTCCCGGGCCCAAAATTCGACTCCTTTTGTGAGTAAACACAAATACATTCCTGGTCTGTCTGGAATCTAAGGGTGCCATAATTTCATCTAACTTCTGAACACCCTTATTCATCACCCCTGGGTTTTATAACTCCATTCTCTGGCACCGGTTTCATAGGCTTCGCCTATATGCCAACCTATTGTCACCGGCTCTCTTTAGATATTGCAACTTCCAGACTCGATGTCTGCGTTTGTCCGAGGTCAGACAATAAACAATGACCCCATGGCCACGTGCTCTTGTCACCTAACGAGTGTTTGCAGCCATAAAACTTCGCATGAATAGATGGGTGAGGTTCACCCCAATCGAAGACGTCACAACCTTTTATAGAAAATATTTCTATAATAACAATATTCTGCATACATGCAGCTAACACTTCTTTACAAACATTCAGCAAGAATTTTTGAAGAAGTCACATTGTCTTTGAATTACTATCAATCGAAATAAAAATCAGTGTTTTCTGTTAAAATTCCTCTACTTTAATGTACAATGGCGTAGCTAGGTATCCAAAGGTATTTAAGGTATTTGAGGTATTTGAATTACTATCAATCGAAATAAAAATCAGTGTTTTCTGTTAAAATTCCTCTACTTTAATGTACAATGGCGTAGCTAGGTATCCAAAGGCCCGATCCAAAAAAAAAAAAATGAAGGTCTTATCTTGATTAAGTTTTATAAGGTAAAAATATGTGAATAATTTAAATAAACAAAACTAACATCAACTTTCAATCATGCTCTACAGGACACAACCTACATGTATGCGTGTATGAGTTTTTTCTTGTGTAAGCTTTGTGATAGCCTAGGTTCGATTTGACACTACGACAGACTTCTTCTAGTACAGCTGTAAAGAGTTTAGGAACTGCCGGAACTGAAAGACGAGAAAGTAACGTAATACATAATAAAAAATCAAACAATAACGAGCGCGCGAACAAGATCCTTACTAATAATATAAACGTGAAAGTTTGTGTGGATGTTTTGTACTCTTTCACGCAAAAACAACTGAATGGATTTTAATGGAACTTTACAATAATATAGCTTATACATCAGAATAACACTTAGGCTGTAATTTATAAAGATATTATGTGAAATGTCCAAACTATAACGATAATTTTCAAGTAAGTAGGAAAAAATTCTGCCATCTGCAAATAAGTCCGCGACAGCATATATCTATCTTTTATGTGTGAAGTAAACTTTGCATAAACTTGCATAAACTTGTGTAAACCAAAACCTGAGTTTGCAGGAGGGGGCTCTAATATTCTCTGTTACGCCACTAGCTGCTGCAGAAGTGACAGGAAATGTATAGAATGATAATGTTGCTGTAAATACTTCGATTAGGTCGCATTTTAGCACCGTATTTGCTCTTTACTTCCTAACATAATCTGTGAAAAGTCATTGCCTGGGTTACTTTAGGAAGGACTAGGAGGTAAATATTAAGGAATTGAAAGGAAAAGTTTGGGCCTATTATACCAGAATACTTATTTTGGAATTTGACACATTTTTTAAACAAAGTTGTTTCATCTACATCTAATAAAAATACTGATCTTAGAAAATTGAATATTTGACAGACTGCATTCATACCAATACAACGAGTATGTAATTGAGCTAATATTGTGTTTAGTACTTTATTGAAAATAGTAATTTTTAACATTTCTTCCCGGTTTCGAAATCGGTGATCAGAAGCTATTTCATCAAAATATTTTTAACTTTCCTTTTCCCTTTTCTTGGAAATAGGGATCTATATCATTTTTTTTATGCGTTTTCATTAGCTTTGTACTTGAATTATTCGAAGTCGTTTCTGTAAATTTGCAACTTTCCTTTTATCTCTACTAAAGCTATGCTTGCTTCGTCCAAATCAATACCACCCTTTAACAATTTAGTGTCATTTAATACACGCAAGAAATCGTAAAGCAACATGGACTCGAAGCTTAGCATTTTTGTTTTAATATAATCTCTGTTTCACCATATTCATTTTTACAGGAGCTCTGGAGAACTATTTCTGATAATTCTTTGATTATATTTTAAACAAAGCGAAATTTTATTGCAGATATCGTACTGATCATACTGGACCATCTAATCGGATTTAGTTTTTTTTAACGTGCTATTCGATTGGCCAGTGAATTTTGACAGTAGATCCCCTCGCTTTATGCTATCTCCGGAAAAGTTATACAAATCTTGTAACGCTGCGGAAAAAGTCTGTATTTCCACATCACATACGAGTGTCAACTGTATCATTTATCACCAAATTTAAATTAGGAGTGGAGCAATGTACGTAATCCGCATTAGGTTGAATAGTTAGAAGTTGAAAAGAAATAAGATTTTGAAGGGGAAAAAAAACCTGTTATTCTGGTGGATGTTTTTTGGAAAAGGCCCTACGTCAAGAATTTGACATTTTCATTATTACTTAATATCTTATTCGTGAAATTACCCAAGTCATAAAAAGATTTATCGTTCACATTTCCGAAAAATATAGAGATCGATGGTTCCTCCGCTCTTTCTCGTACATGACCGTCGTTGCCATGATCAGCAGCAGGCTCTAGCAATTTAGCAAATATAGAAAATGTCGTCCCACTCTCTCCAATGCCGCCTCCCTCTCTCTCCATATATATATTATTTTAAATCTTATGAAAATTCAGAATAATTCGAAATTAAGGACACAATTACTTATTATTTCAAACGAGTGAAATGAAAGAGAAAGAAACGTCTATTTAAGCAGGCCAATTTCTTAGAAAAATATTTTCTTCGGACATTCCCCACTAATGATGGGGATCACAAGCGTTTGTTTTAACTTATAGTAACTACACTCAACTAAAATAAAACATCTCTTATGGCTCTCTATCTACCAAAACCCTTGTCCCCTTTTGGATAGCTGAAACCGGACATCGTAAGGGTGGAAGGAATGTCCGTTGTGACCTCACTCCGGGATGGCGAGAAAGTTACTAGTGAAAGATGTGTAAACATATTAAGTTTCATGCTTTAACATATACTTCCACTTCGAACCCTTCAAGTTTCAACATAAAAGAAAACTGTCATTAAATATACAGAGTACAAAATAAAAAAAATAATATACATTAAATGAAATACCAAATTTACACCCAATAATATTTCAGAAAATATTTCAAATTTTTGAAACAAAAAAAATTATATTTTTCAAATTTGATCCAAATGTCGCTCTTAAAATTTGCCGCCCCGGACAGGGTCCGGTTCGTCCGGCCCTAGAGCCGCCCCTGTCAGCAGCATCGTTAACGGCAATAACTATCGAATTTCCTTCAGTAGGCTTCTCAAGCAACACTGTAGTGACCACATCTACGTCACTGTTAACAGAAATACTTGGGCCACAGAAGTACTCGCAGAAGGCTGACTAAGTAATTTGACACTTTAGGGCAATTTTTGTTTACTATTTTCTCTTTCTTGGCGTTGTTTGTGCTTAAATGCATTACTGGATCTCTTTTTTTTAATCCATAATTTCAGTATTTTAAATTATGTTGTACAATTCGTAAGTGTTCGCGAGTACGTACTGACGATAAAAGGAAGGACAAAACCTGATGTTTCGCTACAAAACGTTGTTGGGGAATATCGGGAGGATCGAAGTCATCCCCGAAAAGATTTAGAGCAGGGGTACTCACCCCTTTTTCCTGCCAGGTCGCATACACATGACAGGTATTTCACGCGGTCCGCAACGTGCGGATAATGAAACAAACACACTATAAGGCCAACTCAACATTGGACAAAACAAAATGGATCAAAACATTAAAACTCATTTTTAGCTTTTATGGGATAATTTCTATTTCCTTTCACCTATGACCAAGCCTCTTGCTGACATTCTGCTATTAAGGTATCCGACTACGTTCGGAACCGTGATTACGATATTTTGGCAAAAAATTAACTTAGAATAAGCTTTTTTCAAAATGTTCTCCTTTTATGAAAAATGCTTCTAAAATAATAATATTTTGTGTGTGTGCTTATATAAAGTAAAGATTTCTTCAGAGAGTGTGAACTACGATTTTTGAAAAATTCACATTATTTTCAGAGTTACAACCCATTGAAATAATTATCGACTTTTTTTTTCTTAAAATTTCTTTCCTCTGTTGTCGTAAAACATGGATAAACCCACTTCTAAGTTATATATTTAAAAAATTCTAGTTGAGCTTCTGTACAGAGGTCTGAACTACATATAGGCAAAATATTATTATAATATAAACATTTTTCATAAAAGGAGAATGTTTTGAAAATGGGTCATTCTATGTTCATTTTTTGTCAAAATATTGTACTTCAACAATTTTTTATTGTAATACTATTCTTAAAACAATTTTATATACATTTTCTAATCTAAGTGACACTAAATATCATAAATATTATCCATTACACGCTTTTATAAAATCACGTTCCGAACGTAGTCGGATACCTTAAAAAAACTAATTGATAGCGAAATTGATTGCTTTAGCGATAGAATTTCCAGCTAAATTTTTGGTAAATTGTTGGTAATTGAATTTCTTAGTGCAATGGGCCCTGACCGGGCCACTCAGAACAGGCCGGTGGGCCACATGTGGCCCACGGGCCGCAGGTTGAGTATCACTGATTTAGAGCAACAAAACGGTCCACCGAGACAGACAGGAAATGATACAAAAAATATACATGGACAAGAAAATACAACACAATATTATTTTTAATTATTTTAAAAAAACACCTCTTCAAAATAGCAGAAGAAGGGGACAAAATTACATCTGTCTATTTCAGATACGAGTAGATTGCGAAATATTGAAACAGGAAACTAGCTTATTATGAATCATATTATCAGTAAAAATTGGAATATGTACTAATAAATATGGTACTAATATTTATCTTGGAACTTGAATTTTTTTGAAGTAACAGTTTTTTCCTAATGGGGCTGCATTTTAGCAATAGTAACAGTTTATATAGAAAAATGAAAAAAATTGAAAGTAACAAACTTTTCAATAAGTAAAGCACTGTACAAACAACGAAAAGAATTTAGGGCGGGAAAAATTATCGCAAATTTGGCTTGCTTGGTAGTCAAGGTTCAAGGGCCCCTCTGAGCTTGAGGGCCCCGATGCACGGCATCGCCTAGCCTATTGGTATCTACACCATTATAAATGTATTAATATATGAATAAATCAACTTTTTTAGCTTATTTATTTCAAAAATCTTGTTCAGGCACCCAAGAACCGTATGTATGAAAAATAATTTTTCCAAATGTTGAAAAAAAAACATGAAAAATCTTTTGAGTTACTAAGTTAAGTTAAAAATTGTAATTTTTCTAAAATACAGTTTTGCAGAAAATTGACATAAATTTTTGTTTTTTTATTAAATTTATTTTTGTTTCCTACGTGTATATTACACGTAGGAAACAAAAATAAATATATCAAATAAGGCAGATTTTTCAAAAAGAGTCTTAATACGTTAAAAAAAATTTTTTTAAGTGTAGATAACAAATATGTTTTTAAAAATAGGGAAAAAAATTAGTGTATACGATAAGACTTCAACTTCCGGTTCCAAAATAGCAACTTCCGGGTTTTTTCTTCTTTATTTTTTTTAATCATCTCTCATTAAAACGTGTAATATGTAATTCCCTTTCAACGGTTTCGTAGCGTCAAAAGAAAGGTAGTGTTAGAAACATATTTTTAATTGTATTAAATATAAATTAAAAAAAAAAAACCGATATTTTATCCAAAATTCAAGTTTTTATTGCAATCGAATACTTTAAGAGAAAATCTAAAAGACAAATCAATTAATTGATGAGAAATGCAGTGCAGCACAGAAGATATTTTATCTCTTTCATAAAAAAATCTAAGAAATTAAATTTAAAAAAAGGAGAAAAACAAAGAAAAAAAATGATGCCAAGAATTAGTCTAAAATTTTAACTGGAAATTAAAGATTCCCACAGGATCAGAGTTTGTAAAAATCAGCGAAACATAATTTAATGTGGGGAAAAAAAATTTTTCCTAAATTATATTCAATCACGTAAGAGGGGGGGGGGAGGAAGGAATAAAGAAATTCACACAAAACAGATTAAAACATAAACACTAATTGAAGTTTCACCAATACATGATCAAAATCCGTTCTTCATGAAATAGAAATACGTTGGTGTGTGCCGACTGATGTAATATTTATATTATGATGGGGAAATATTAATACATAATACTACAGTTAACTCCCACTGTTTAGCTACTTAGTCTTGTACACAGTGATGTAATGGAGAAAATTAGGGATCCCCCCCTGCAAAGTCAGGTTTTGGGCCCTTTAGAATCCTGCCCCCTTCCCCGCGATGCTTGGGTGTACGTTATGCCACTGCTTGTACACAACTATCAACATACACTAACGGGGAAAAAAATCGGATAACCAAGAAAAATTATCATCGTAGACTAATGAAACTTCGACAATACATTTGTCTAGGTAACATATTTAATTGTTTAAAGTTTCAAGATCACAGGTTAATGTAAGTGCAGGAAGAGTTCTTTTAAAATATGAAATGATGATGTGTGCATTAATAACCAGTGTAATCGTAAGGATTTTGAATACAAGCATTCAAACGTGCAAGCAATATATCTCACAGGTACAGGATATCAGTTTAAGGAATGGAAATAACATGCCTGGTGCATTTGGTCGATTGGTGTAAGGGCATTTAATTCTGGTTGTGGATGACGCTGGTATTTTCCCTCCAATGATATCCCATTCGTGCTCGATTGGAGAAAGATTTGGTGATCTAATAGGCCAAGACAACATGTCAACACTCTATAGAGCATATTGGGATACAAGCGATATGAGGGTGCACATTATCCTGTTGGAAAATATGCCCTTGAATAATGCTCATAAATGGCAGCCAATAGTTTGAATCCCCTGACTGACGTATAAGTTTGCAGTCAGGTTGAGTGGAATAACCACAAGAGTTCTACTTTCAAAGAAAATGGTTCCCCAGACCATAACTCCAGGTGCAGGTCTAATGTATCTAAGCCGCAGAAAGGTTATTTGCGCAGGCACTGACCTGAGCTTTTTCTAATCAATATATGGACATCACTAGCAGCAAGATAGAAATAGCTCTTATCCGAGAATCAACACATCGCCAATCTTTCCTCTAGATCAGGGGTGGTGAACCTTTATGAATCAACGTGCCATTTTTTCTAAAGAAGTGTTTAATGAGATATAGATATGCCATCAAATAATTTTGACTTGTGATTATTTGGAAAATAATAAAACTAAGTACTAACAACTCAAAACTCTTTATTTACTACGAAAAAATTCTCTTTGTACTGTATTGTTGAAAATATTTTAGTTATGCGTGTAATTAAACTTAAAGTAACATTAGTGTGACTTCTGTTGTTGCAGATTGGATAACAATTAACTCATATTAGGATTGAAAGATGTATCTTTTAGTAGAATGCAAGCTGAATGGGATGTCATCTCCCAAACGGTTTCTAAGCAATTAATTATTTTTGTGGTGGCTCACTCTTTTTGACAAGAGGGTTTGTGATTTCTTTCAAAATGCCGTTTTACAGACGATGTTCTGCAAACCATTGTTCCAGAACATAAGGCACACACCGCTTTGTCGCTTTTACTAATAATGCCATGTTTCTCGGTTCACCAAATTTCAAATTCTCTGTTACACTTACTATCTTGCAATTTTTCTTCTTTTGCTAAACGAGCCATGTTAAATAACAGTTAAAAATCGTAAATATAACGCAGATAAACTTTAAAAGCACAGTTGTATCAATGAAATTGATCTTGCTATGGGTATGGTGGGCAAAAATTTTGATCGCTGGCGTGCCCAAAATATTGTGTCGCGTGCCATTGATGGCACGCGTGCCTCTGGTTCTCCATCCCTGCTCTAGAGAGTTCTAGCGTGACATCACTGAAGTCGCAGATGTCAGTGCTTTGGAGCTGATGATATGAATGCTACAGGGAGTCTGGTTCGGTGCTATTCCTCAAACAATAGATTTGAGACAGTTCACTGAGTCACTCTGGTGCCCACAAAAACTACAATTTCTGTTGCAGATGCATTACGATGCTCCATAACCATGGGACGAATACGGTGGTTTTCTTGTTTCCCTCAGTGAAGACCCGTGGATACATTCCTAGAAGTATTTCTGCAATATCACGGCAAGAAAATCCACCTTTTACTAGCCTTATTGTACGACCTCATTCAAACTCAGTGAGCTGTTGATAATGGCACACATTTTCGTCTTCCTAAAGGCCTTCTTGACTAACATCAACTCACTGCGTCAAATATCAACGACAAATACCGACTCACTAATTTTACAGTGGGTATTTAAAGTACACATGATTCGCCTGTTCAAAGTGGAGGTGCTACTAGCGCCATACTTGTGCACCTAGCGTGAATTTGAATCAATGTCATCTTTCAGATGTATAAATACGCCTACGACATTTTGTTTATCGGGCACAACTCCTTCTTGGTGTTGGAAATTTTTTTCCCCTTTCAGTGTATCATCTAAATTTATTCTACGGGAAGAGAATTTAACCGCTGTACATTTATCATTTTATCGCTGTATAATTCGTCGTAAATTCAAAAATGACATTTTCGAACTTCTTTAAAAACTATGCCTAGCAATTCAAAAAAAATTTTTTTAAAGTTTGTTAAATTTTATTTAAATTGTTCAAAAATAATTTAAGCAGAAATACTGAGCACGAAGTTAAAATACTTTATTTTTTTTTATATGTTAACATTGTACTTTGAAGCTACATTGGGCACTAAGGCTACGGACTACGTAATTTTAAATCTCGGCCAAGTTACAGGAGACATCTATCTGAGCTGGTATTACATTCTCCAAACTTCCACATTATTCCAACAAAAGAATTTTAACTCCGCAAATTTAACGTGCATCAGCCTATCTCATTACACGAGAGAAGCAACGTTAGCCATGAGCCACAGCCGTCAGCCACAACTACTGATAGTAAGTCGGAGATTTATATTCTTAAACACTTTTTTCACTCAAAAAGAGTTAGAAAACTGTACACAAAGCACGATCATTTAATCTATGTGTACGAATAGCTATTCTACATACTGTGAATAATATATATTCCATTGTACTTATTATTGCTCGCACCAATGTATAGCTAACTTTATTTATTATTTTTATAAATTTACTTCTTTGGAATTGTGAGTCGCATGAATCGTAATTCTAGAACAAGGCTCGGCAGCCTTTTAGCTGTGGCAGGCCAAACCATTCCACCAATAAGATTCAGCGTGCCACACAATAGGACATTTTTGAAACAATTAGATTACCGCGATAATGCATGCAGAATTAGAGAATAAAGGTCAGTAATACAGATAGTTACAGTTTTATTATATATTAATTTTGCATCATTTAAAAATATTTCTTAAAAAAATATAAACAGCATAAAATATAACTATTTTTTCTACACAAATAAAAATTTAAAATTGTACAAATATTATGCGTTTTTAAACATATTTATATATTAAAATAAGAAATAGACAACATAAAATATAAATATTTCCCCCTTCATTATAGTTAAATAAAAATTTTAATGCGAACCTAGTGCCTGCATCGCTGTTTTCATATCACAAATTCAGGGGTATAATTTGTAATTTGACGTGATTTTGAGCATTCGGTTGTTAAATAATTTCTTGGCAGACTCGAATATTTTTCATACGCGTAAAGATTTTTTACTTAGACATTTATAATCAAAAACGGAAAACAGATACATGCAATTTTCTTCCTTCAAACAATTAAATCTCTCCAGCAATGACATTCAATAATTTAAAAAAAATAACTGTAAATTATCTTTAGTTATCTTGCATATTATTTCGTAATTCCGTAAATGACAATGGTTCTGAAGATGTTTGTCACAAATATAAGGTCTATTACTAATTCATCAACAAATTTGTAGAGTAATGTAGAGTGCCTCTGAGAATTGTACCCAGTTCTACATGTGGCACGCGTGCCATAGGTTGCCGACTCCTGTTCTCTCTAAACGGTACCTCTACACGGCGGTTTTTCAATAGCACTAGGATTCGGACTTATAACTCGACAACACCGGTCACGAGTTCACGACCATGACCAATCAACAACGTAGTTAAAATGTATTTCCATGATGAATTGCTTTACTTAATGGAATCAATATGCGTATCTTACTTAAGAAACTGGAATTACCAGTTATCAGCATGGTTAAGTAGTTTACTGTTTTCCGCATCGTTAACAATTTGTGTTGATGAGACTATATTTATTCTTAACTAGCAGGGAATTATTCGATATGTTTGCTTTAAATTGAATTTGTTTTGTTTTTAATAACAAGAACGATGGGATGAGTTTATATTCATTAACTATGTTCTTGTGGCTAGCAAATGATGGGCCGGTTAAAAACTACTATATTATACGTTTGTTAATTGTTATTCCCTCTCGAAACCAGTGATTCCCAAAATGGTCTATCACGCCCAGGGGTCTACGACGACCTGAAAGGGTCGACGTCAGTGAGGAAATAATTTGGGATCCATGAGGTGTAAATGGGGGTCTATGATAGGGGTTCTCATTAAAGTAGATCATGACTTGAATTTCAAAAGAAAATTTAATCAAGTGGAACTAAATTTTACCTATTTAACATATTTATTTTCTAAATTTAATGAGGTTAGTTGCAGTTACACGGTGACAGATAAAATTTATTTAATTAAAAAGCATTTCAGCGTTTCTTTCCAGAATTAAGCTAAAGAAGTATGATACTGGAGGTCGCGATTTTTCTCAATTTTTCGCCATCTGTCAGGACGTTTTAACTACGTTCAACATTTAAATGCCTTTTATTCAGATTTTGAAACTGAATAAAGTCAATGAATTCATAGGGTCACATTGAAAAAAAATGTCATATTACAACAAACTGATTGGAATAGGCACTAATGAAGATCTTAAAGTAAAGTCTAGAAACGGATGTCAGCAATTTTTGTTTTAAAAAGACAAACTTGTTAATTGTCCCGAATTATGGAATATTGTGAGAAAGTCTTTTAATTGCTTTTCCTAGTGTGAGAAGGAGTTTCAGATCGATTTGCCAATCTCCAAAACAACAACAAAAACTGGACACTACTGAAGAGGAGATTTAAAGCTAAACCTTGACAAGATTGGGACTAAATGTTGAAAATTTGTTTTGTACATCAAATTTATCCTTCCTATTAAAAGCGTTTGTTTGTCTGATTAGTTATTTTATGCATTAATTAAATTTTAATTTAATTAATTAACATGTTCTAAGTTTTAACACTATACTTCATTACAGTTAGAATTTAATTCTTTTAAAGTAAGTAGTCTCAAAAGTAAGCTGCCCAAAAAGACATTTAAGTCAATAAATTTGCAAAAATTCAGTATTAGATAAGCAGGGGTCTACTGAAACCAAAAAACATGGCAAGGGGTCTATGAGACAAAAAAAAGTTTGGGAACTCTGCTCTAAACGGATAACTTATTTAATCTAGATAATTGAAACTGCATCTGAGTCAACGATTTGTTTATTTATTTTTCATATAGCTCAAATCTCAAATACTTTTAAAGATGTTTCAGTCTGAATGATTAAACCTTCTCAAAGGAAATGAATTTTTTGAATGAAAAAAATTCTGTGAGAGAAAAGAGAGAGAATTTTTCTCTAAAAAAGTATCTACTCTGGCTTCTTTTTCCCATTGAGCTTTATTTTTATGAGACGATGGTTAACTGCCTAAAAATGCCTGGTACTTACGTATTATCGCAAGAATAGCCAACTCTATTAACAACTCGCCAAGTTGGCAATCCGATTTCCTATGTGTCGTACGCGCTGAATTGGCAACCTGGTGCTTCGTCTCATATAATGTCGCCGATAGGTTGCGATAATACTTAACTACCAAAATGCTCTAGAAATAGGTAAAGGAGATATATTTCTTAAATAACAGGCATAATGCCAGGTTCCACATATTAAATGGTTTAAAATCAATTGTGAGATTCAGCAGATTACTTTTTTGATGAGTTTCGCTAACCTGTTGTTTAAGAGGACATTTTTAGTCTGTGTTTTCTCTCCTGGAAGGTTTTTTTTACACTTACAACAATTTTTGAGGCAGTATGCATGGGATTACCTAAAACGCTTGGAATAACTCCCCATTATATAAAAACGTTTACTTTCCTTTCTTCCTCGTAAAAGGCAAATGTTGTCCTTGTCACTTGAGAGATCCATCACCAACAGTCCTCCTATGGCTATAGAGTCATATAAGCTATAAGTCTATGGCTATAGAGCCATTTATAAATCAATAAAATTCCGGAAAGTTAACTGGATATTAATTTTTTATTTAAAATTCTGAAGAGATATAATATTTTTTGTTTGGAATAGCTTTTTTTAATACTTTTAACATTTATATTTGAAGTTGCGGAATTACAAGACGAATTATAAAAACTTATTTGTGAATAAAAGTTAGTATGAATCGTTTGCATTTTTAAAATTTTCAAAAAAATAATATTGATTTAAGAACGATTTACTATTATAAATAAGTTCTGCACTGATCACTGACGTAGCTAGTTCTGAATGGGCCCTGAATCGAAATTCCTTCGGGGCCCTATTTTAGATATGAAAGCCCAGTTCGTGGGACTGTAGTGACACATGTTGGGGCCCCTGTAGCTTTGAGGCCCCGTATCATTGATACGGCGGTAGCTACGCCCCTGGTACTGATATAAAATGCGATAGAAGTTTTTTTTTTTTTTTAAAAAGGGTGATGGGGTAAGGGCAGTTTATTTATACTACATCTTCTCGATTTACAATTTATGCCATTTATTACCACAAAAAAGTAAATTAATAAAAACAATAAATGGACATAGTTACATTGGTATAGGACAGGGATGTCAAACTCGCGGCCCGCGCGTCACATGCAGCCCACAACAAACGTTTTTGTGGCCCGGCATTTGAAAATTTCTCCCTAAATAGGAAAGATATTAGCAGAGAAAAGTTGTCAAGTGTTAGGAAGTAAACATTAATTTTTTTTCTTGTTCTTTTATTTATGTTTATAATAAATGTATTATTCGAAATTAACTTACGTTTCTATGAATATTAATATTTTTTTGCGGCCCAACTAAAGTTAAACCTTGTTTGTAGGGCCCAAGTTAGCCTTTGAGTATGACACCCTTGGTTTAGGACAATAATACGTGCCAAATATGCACATTATATTAT
Organism: Trichonephila inaurata madagascariensis; assembly: GCA_019973955.1. NCBI lineage: Eukaryota > Metazoa > Arthropoda > Arachnida > Araneae > Nephilidae > Trichonephila > Trichonephila inaurata. Next base: position 199,102 of record BMAV01011691.1, on the reverse strand, counting down.
TTATGTACAATAGTTATGCATATACATAGTTTAAATGCTAGTGTCTTAGAAATAATTTTACTAACTGTTTTAGAGTGAAAGTACTGTTAAAATACACATTAATTCAACTTATGACCAGTTGAGCTTAAAAGTTGTTCAATTGGAATATAACTCGGTCGCACTTCAGTAGCAGTTATAGCCGATTAATCATCGCGAGCTCATGGTCGACGTCGCTTCTTTCGGGCAGTGGTTTCGAATCCTGATGCCATTAAAGAACCACTCGATTTGAACCCACAACTCGACGAAAACAATGTAAGCCGCGAGTTCAAGATCATCATTATTCGGCTACCGCGGTCGCGTGGTGGTGGATATAGAGCGTAACAAAAGTAGACAGCACTTTTTTTTCTATCACGGTTGAATATACTTAGCCTTATCTGTGGTCATTCTAACATGAATGACACTAATTTTTCGAAATGCCCTAAACACAACAATTTTCTTTTAATTCGAGTTTTTAACAGCTTGCATGAGCTGATAGAAAAGTCACATCCATATAATAGAAATTCTAATACCATGAAATTTGTATTTTAAATAAAATAAGTAACGCTACATATTTTTAAAAAAAATCGATTGCATAATTTTAACAAAAACAAGTTTTTAATATTATTTCTAGAATAAATTCTATTTATTCCAAGTAGTACTAACCGATATTTTCTGTGTAACATTTGTCTTAGATTTAAGTCGCCATATGTGGAATTATTTGATATCACTTAAGCTTTTAGCAGGTGTTTAATTAATTGTATAATAATTATTTCTAAATGGATTGCTAATTGTAGATAAGTCAATAAAAATTAATTATGAATTAAATATATGTATCGCACTTAACCACTCATCTCCATTACATTATTTTTAACTAATTGGGAATATTCTTTCATTTATTATTCTTTTTAAGATTCTTGATTTTCAAGCAAACTTTTAGAGTTCTACATTTATTATATTATTTAGTGTTCCTGAAGAGAATTTATTTAATTTTTTTTGTATAATTGTATTTTATTTTTTATTCTACTCTCACTTATATATATATATTTATTCATGTGCTTATATTTCCCCTTAGCACTATAATTTAATAAAATGAAGAAAGAACTAAAATTTAGAAAACATTTTAAGACGAATTCGGTATTAAAACCAGCCATTTTTTTACAGTGTTTTCAAGTCATTCATAACGAGAAAAGAAACAAAAAATCAACTTTACGTTCAAAATATATTTAAAAAAAACCAATCGAAAGAAATTCTTATTTACTTTTAAACTGCAGCATTTTTCTTTTAAAAACATTTCTTTGATTAGGAAAAAAATGATTATTTTTATTCTCTTTCGCGGGAATATATAAATATTTAACTTATTTTTTTTTTTACATCGAAGGAAAGATATGCAAAAATTCCAATTTATTTACTACCTTAATTTTTTATTCTGAGAACGCGTTATTACTATTTTTTAGCTTTTACAAACAATTTCAACACATATTTAAGAATTTTAATTTAATAATATATAATTTGTGTGATAATTGAAATTCACGCGGAAAATTTTGATTTTGCATGCACTGCCAGCTTTTAAGAGCAAACGATAAATTTCAAAAATAAACATTCGCGCAAGTGCTAGGCTGAAAGAGATTCAAGCCGCTTGCACCTTGAGTTATTGACCTCGATTCAGGCGCGGAGACATCTGATTCTGAAGAACCCAACCGTCTGTCGGGTGTTCTCTCACGGATCACTTCCGTTCGGCAGGTTTAGCACAATAAGCTACTCCCCGAAAAGGCCCCCGTTCCTCTTGCTTTAACCTTGGAATAATATAGAGCTTCTTCCTCTGTAGAATATAAAAAGGGGTTTTTGCTTTGTGCAGCTGGTGGAGGCGGAAGAAGGTTGACACTTGCAAAATAAATGAAACTACAAATTCTGTTTAGTTTTTATAGATGCTTCATCAGTTGGATCAATATATTGCATAAGAAATATATTCTTTTGATTATTTTTTCCATTTTTCTAAACATTAATTTTTTCCTCCCGTAGAAATAAGTCTAGTGTAAATGTGTAAAATGTGTAACTATTTTTGCGGTTAATTTCCCTCAGTGTATAAGAACTACTACTTTAAAATAATAAAATTTATCGTGAAGCTGTCGAAAGAAAACTCACATAAAAATATAAATAGTTTTCAAGTGATCGAGATAAAAGTACATTGTCTAAAAGAATATATATCAGTATGTATGAAAATAAAAACTGTAGGAAACAGAGTCAAATTAAAATTTTTAAAATAATTATGAATCTCATTTAAGGCTACACTGTACCCTTTATCAAGAAAATTTGTTGGAGATAGTAACAGTAAAAATAATTTATTTTTCATGTCCATATTATATTATTAAGTTGATTCTGAAAGCAAAAAGTCAGTCTGACCAGCCATTATTTTACAAATTTAAAAAATTAGAAATTTTCAAACTCTTATATATAAAATGCTCAATTTTTAAAATTTTTTAGTCATTTCAATTATTTACGTTTCTTAGATTATTGCAAATAAAAGTTAATATGGGTTGAAACTATGTTTTCTTGTTGATTTTTAATAATTATTTTTCTAGCTAAACCAGGAAAAAACAAGAAAATTTTTAAAATATTAACTTTAGCGTTTTTTTAAAAAATAACTAGAGATCTCAACCTAAATCCATAATAATTTTATAAAACATATGTTTGGGAGCATCTACAAAAATTCAAAACTCTTTTTCGAACAGAAAAAAAAAAGCCGTAGGGATTAGAAAACAAAAAATTCAAAGTCCGAGAAAAACGCATTTATAAAGTTTGTAAAGGCATAAAACAAAATTTATAATATACCCATAAAGCTCTAACTTCAAATATCTTTAAAATTAATTTGTTAACAAACCTGAAATTCGCGGTGGCAACTTCCCAATGATATGGGCAAGAAAATGCGAAAAAAATTTTTTTTCGGTATTTCTGAAATTTGTAGAGTACTGCGTGTAGCCTTAAATCATACAATTACAAGACATATTTGTGCCCGTGGTAGCCTGTTGGTGATGGTTATGAATTCATGGCTAGAGTGTCATAGGTTCGAGTCTTGGTAACACTAAAACCCGAAGTGTAGGGAAGCCGATGCACGTTAAATCTGTCGAGGCTCAATGTCCTTCCGCTGGTGTTGTAGTTAGGAGAGGGGGTTGTCAGATCAGGTGCCGTCCTCGTCGCCAATAGTCCTCGTTTGCTTTACTAACCTCACTCGCTCTAAGTGCCTATTTAGGCTCATTTCGGGCCTTGGCGCAGATCTACAGATCCTTTTGGCGCTGGAGGATCGAAATTTATAACCAGAAAATCTGGTTAAGTCCAGCTTATCCGGGCCCGGGGCCCTGGGCGCCCGTCCCAAGCGCCCAGTGAATAAACTGGCACTGTAATAACTTTATATTTAGCAATACTTTTAAAACTATTATTATAATGTAATAAAATAAGAAAAAACTTTTTATCTTTATAAAAAGTTGAATATTTTACTTTATTGAGCATTTTATTTTTACTATCCTCGGTTGAGGTAATTTTACACTCGTTATAGCGCAATGCATTGCAATACTAAACAGTTTTCTTATGAAAAATGCACCTTTTTTGCATTTGTGGATAAAACGTACAATAAAGGAAGGGTACAACTATCGACATATATCAACAGATTCGATGTTAAAAATATAAATTTAAGAAGAGCATTTCTTAAATTTCAAGTAAAATACACAGTATTTCTCACATATGTAAACATTTTAATACAATTCAGAACAATGTGTATAAGTGAAAAATATTTCTCAGCGCGTGAGTAGCTACACAAAAACAAATTAAACTCAAAATATTAATGCAATTGCGGTTAATCTCAATAGACCTAGACTTCGACAGTTAGTGTGAAAAAATGTATAAGCACATATCCCAGATACTAAACATAATGCATGGGTAGGTAGCTCTTGAATTACAGATTAATGTTATTGAGTAAATTATATTAAAAGTAGATTAAAATTTTTTTTAATAATAAATACAATAGTTTATTTTAATTGCCTTCACATAAAGTACCTATAACATGTTAATTTATTTTAAATATTATTTTAAAATATATTTTTCTAAATGTGTGTGTGGAATATGGGCTCCACGAAAGCACCTTCTAGTTCTAGGAGCTGCGTGAGTTGAAAAAGTTTGAAAACCACACTGCTCTAACCCTTTATATCTACTGCATTATGATTTACTGCAGTTTTTTTCATGCAATATATATGTATATATTTTTTTGATCACTACATTGAAAATTAAGGGATATACATGAACAAAAAACTCAACTTTGGGAAATTTAATCCGTTAGAGCTAATTAATTAATTAAAGATATTCCACTATAAAATTAATTATATACACTGTTCACTTAAAATGAAAAGTTAAATCATTTTCTAAGGTCCTCATTCCTCATTAACATACAAAAAAAAAATAAGACACTTAAATTTTGACATTAGCTATTTTTTCGGGACAAAAATGATAAACTTTGCAATCCGCTGAAAACGCCGTCAGTTGAAAACGCAATTTCTGTTATAAAACTATTCGCCTTCCCCGCTGAAATACTTATCATAGAACCCGTGATGCCATATATCTTGGAAAAGTGGATTTTAAGAAATATTCCTGCTAAGAATATTCGTAAAAGTGGTTATTCTATGTTATTTTAAAGTGAGTGATACTTATAAGTACTGCGCGTCGGTAGATAAAGGGCTAGACAGGTTGACAGATTTTCGAGAAAGAAGAGTCAAGGTTTCGGCGAAACAAGATGGTTAATATATCAGAGAATCGCATTCGGGTAGGAAGGAAAGTAGCCATCGCGATCAAGACTGTCATGCTCCAATTAATATTTTTTATATTATTCAAATGAAGTTTTACACGTAGCAACATTTCCTATTCCTTTAAAAACCAAGAACTATAGAACATATATCTGTGGAATTAAATTTTCAAGCTCCGCGAAAAATATCTGTATAAATATTGAAAGTACTTTATTCTCATGTTTACACTAATAACAAAAATTTACTTAGGTTGATCGATCTTGCAAATAAATTTTTGAAAAAATGTTTTTGGAAAATCCTGATGCATTAAACCTAACATACTTATGACATAAAAGTATTCTGAGGTCATTGAAATTATTTCTACATATGTGTGTGCATAATTCAAAAAAAATGTAAAATTAACAAAATAATAATAATAATAATAAAATGTTTCATTAAACTACAAATTATTTTTATAGTCCGCGTTGAAAAAAAACAACCCGCAAATACAATGCAATATTCTTTGCCTAATCTTAGTACGGTAAAAATGCTTGTACATTTTTTTAAGGTGACTGCATACCTTCGGAACCAATTTTTTTTATAAAAACAAATTTTTGAAACAAATTGGGTGTTTTTAGTAAGAAAAATAAAGAAAAAACATGTAAATACATAAAAATTTTTAAATAAATATTGTACTTTTAGAAAAAATGGCTGTTTTCAAAGAAATTTTACCAAATTTTTACTAAAACGGGTAATACTGTATAAAAATTTCTAATAAAAACTATCATAATTTTCTTTATACACAAAATGCATATTATGGTGCTCTTCAAAACGAACCAAAATCTAAGAGAAATATTAAAATATAAAAAAATTATCAGACAATTATACTTAATAATATGAAAAGTTTGATATATTTTAAGTTTTTTTCTTTATAAAAACTACCCTAAATAAAAAAATATTTAATCTACAACAAAACCTATGGTCACTTTATGAAAAATATTATAATAAACATTCCCATAAAATTTCAAAACGTTATCTGGTTTGGTTCTTAAGATATCTGGTAAAAAGTTTCTTTCGAAAACATAATTTTGAGAAAAACCCATTTAAAGTTTTATCTTACTGCCCTTTTGCATAGAATGATGTTTTTAAAATCACTATAACTTTATTTCTATTTCGCGTAAAGGAAAAAAAAAAATGTTTTGGAAAAAATGTTCAAACTATAAGATTTTGAAATAAAAAATGCCTTATGTAGACGAAAAATGACATTTTCAAGGTAGGCATTCACCTTAAGTCTTAAAAAAATACAAAATAATTCGAAAATAAATGCATATATTTACCCTTTTTTTCTTTCAAAATAATGAAATGTGTATAGGAAAGTAACTCGCACTTTTTTCGAAAAAGTGCGATTTCCTTCAAGGTCATTTCAACCCTCTTCTTATTAACGTCAGAAAACACGGAATGTGGTTTTGTCACTTTTGTTGGGGGCTTAAGTGCATCCCTTGTCCATTTCACGAATGCCCCGGAAGTCATGTATGCTAACAAGTAAACGTTGCTGGTAATTATTTTAAGAAGGGTCTACACCTACGGCGGTATTTTTATCAATACATCTATCCTCCTATTTACACGGAGCTTATTTTACACAGTTTTTAAAATGTGGGATTTGAAAAAAAATATTGCAGTCATGTTTTGATTTTCTTTGCTTGGTGACATTGGCAATTATATTTCTAATGATTTTTTTAAAATTCTATTCTATTCTAAACTCAGTTTATTCCAATTTAAAAAGAGGGATTTCCCAATCAAACTTTCTGTTCCTAGAGATTTAGTGCAGTAAACTCTTAACAGCAGAAAGATGTACATCATTGTGTTTTCCTATATTCCGAAGTTCTCAAAACTTCGTACAGTTAAGTGATAATTCTAGTTTTTGTAGCATTCCTATAATTTTATTCTAATTTTGGCAGTTTTGCCTTGCCAAAACAAATTTCATTAAGGGGGTTTACCCATGTATGACGACATGATTTTTTAGCATTCTTAGGGAATTCTTTTTGACGACCAGTAAAAAGATAGCTTTAAATTTTTTATCATTTATTTATATGTATCTTAAGATTATGTAAATAAATGTTTAACCAAAAATATTCAATAGATCGTGATTTACAGCGCTCTGAACACACCCGCCTCGAAAAAATGGACTCTCACTTCCTCCACGATTCCGGCTATAATTGGATTATCTGAAATAAAAAAAATTAAGGGTGTTTTAATCTATAAGCTTAAATGCACCGAATGGACTATACTCAATTGAAAATATCAAAAATTGGATTTTTATAGACTTTTGAAGAAAAAGTTTCGAATATCATGGGTTTTTTGTTATGGTTTTGTTATAAAAAAATAGAAATATTTTGAATTTTGGAATGATCGTAGTTCATTTGGCGTATATATATGCTGAGTCTACCCTATAAATTTGAAGTCATTCGGTAACGTTCTTGAGGTATGATGGAGGAAAGTTTGAAAAATACAGTTTTGAGAAAAACGCGTTTAAAGTTTCAAGTCCGATTAAAACAATGAAAATCTTAACTTAGCGCTCCGAACAGCTGCTTTTCTAACACCTGCTTCTTATATAACGACTACGAATTTAAAAAAATCATTTTACCACGTATTCTAGACATGTTAAGGAAGCAATTTATGAAAAAAAATTTATATTATTTTCATTTTTTGAACCCATTATATGGGTGAACCTTCTTAAAAAAAAAGGGAAAGTTATATTTTAAGAAATCAAAATTATATAAAATTTCAGATTGTCTACATAATAGGAGAAGAATAATGGACGTTAACTAGATTTTATTCCATAAATGACGCCACTCTAAAGACATTAAGAAAAAATGGAGATTTCGTTATAAAAGGTTTATACCAGTTGGATCTCCTACGAATATGAAGGGGATTCAGCTCAGGTGTGTCACGTCACTTGACCACGATTCAAAATTACGAGGTCCGTCGCCAAAAGTTCTCGTGTAGCTGAATAGAGCGACGTTAATATTAACTCACTCACCCTACGAATATGAATTACGTATATACGAAACACGAAGACACTACTGAAAAGCGAATTCGAATGCAATTACAAATGAGTTTTATTTTACGTTGAAATGAATATCTGAATCATTAACATTTGAATTTGTTTTAGATTTACCTGATTTTATACGTATAAAAATCTATGGTTTTGATTTACATGATTTTCCAAGAAATCTTTCTTCCGTATATATCGAGGGATAAATGTATATTGAAGTTTTATAATCTCTTTTTTTACATAAACCTAATATTTTCACGGATCCTCATCACACTTTGTTAAAGCTAAAATTAATTGTTTTAAGTTAGACAAATGTTTAAAAGCGTTGGTAATACAAGAAAAAATTTTCAGTAGATATTTATAAAAAAGAGGAAAGGTGCAATGACTTAACATAATTAATTAATTTTTCAATTCCTACTATCAGCTCACACTCTCTATATATTTATTTATCTTCGTGGAATTTTCAGTCTTTAATTAAATACATTTTAAAGCGCTCAATTGAGCTGAAATTTTATATACATGGTTATTTTGGATGACAATATGGTAATTTAACTATAATTAATAAAAATTAATTGATTAAAACTAGTTATTCAAAGAGTTACAGATACAGCCACGTTGGCATCATTTTTGGGGACTTAGCGACCATTTGGGCGACTTGTGACAAAGCTCTAAAATACTTTTTCCTCACATTTCAAAGCGCTCATATGAGCTGAAATTTTCTATACACTATTGTTTTGGGTAAAAATAAGAAAATTTAATTATAATTATTTAAAATTAATTTACTGAAACTAATTATTCAAAGAATTACAAATACAGTCACGTTGGTTTCATTTTTAGCGACTTGGATCAAAACTTTAAAAGATTGTTTTTTTCTCTCGTGTTTTAAAGTATTCAGTTGAATTGAAATTTTATATACACGATTGTTTTGGATGACAATACGATACTTTAATGATAATTAATAAAAATTAATCACACACAACTTGGATTTATAAATCTTATCAAATAATTACCTACAAAACAACGGAGAAACTGAAGCAATGGTGTACACAGACCCCTTTTAAAGAAGGGTGGGACTAAATATTTTTTTAAAAAGACATAGACGGAAGTGATCTTTAAGCTACAAGTTTAAAAATCTGTTGGCCTATGAGGAAGGAAACGTGGAGTTATAGCGCTCTGAACACACCCGCCTTGAAAAAAAATGGACGCTCACTTCCTCCACGATTCCGGTTGATTGGCTCTTATCTGAAATAAAAAAAAAACAATTTATAACGGCTGGTTAATCTATAAGCTTAAATAACACACAAATGAACTACACTCAATTGAAAATATGAATTTCGAATTTCATGGGTTTTGTTATGCTTTTTTAATAAAAAATAGAAATATTTTGAATTTTGACACGATCGTAGCTTTTTTTGGTGCGTATATATGTGCTGAGTCTACCCTATAAATTTGGAACCATTCGGGGCCGCAGTAGCCAAGTGGTATAGGTATCGGATCGAGGCTGGCTTGGTCACGAGTTCGAGCCCAGTACCACTAAAGACCCGCCGTGTAGGGCAGCGATGCACGCTAAATCTATCGAGAGCTGAAAAGCCCTCCCGTTGGTGTGGTGTGCTAGTTAGAAGAGGGGGTTGTCAGCTCAGGTGTCGTCCACGTCACTTGACCACGGTTCAAAATGACGTGGTCCGTCGCCAAAAGCCCTAGTGTAGCTGAATAGAGCGACGTTAATATTCACTCTCACTCACTTGGAGTCATTCGGTTAAACCATTCTTAAGATATGATGGAGGAAAGTTTGAAAAATACAGTTTTGAGAAAAACGCGTTTAAAGTTTCAAGTCCGATTAAAACAATGAAAATCTTAACTTAGCGCTCCGAACAGCTGCTCTTCTAACACCTGCTTCTTTATAACGACTTCGAATTTTAAAAATAACCTAACCATCGTATTCTAGGCATGCTAAGAAAGCAATTTATGAAAATTTTTTTTTTTATTTTTTGAAACCATCACATGGATGAAACCCCTTAAGCACGTCTGAGCAAATCTGTATTACCTGGAGTAATGATTTACATTTAGCCAACGAATACACATATTTCTTATATCAAACATCACTTTATCTTCTTTTTATTTCAAAATATTTCTTTTCATATCAAGCGTGGCTGGGGTAGCCGAGTAGTCATGATCGCGAACTCGTTGTTGTTACTTATGCCACCTGATGGACAGTAATAACAGATTAAGGTCCACGAAATTTTTCGTGGCAGAGGGCTGCATTTTTACGCCTGTCGTTAGTCTTAGCTTTGAGCACCCTGCAGGTGACAGTGCGATTTTGCTCGATTCCGCCCCAATTCTTAGAATGTACATCCTGGGGGGATCAGGGCCTTGCACCAACCTCACGAGAAGACTAGCGGCTCGACGGCTATTTAGAGTACTCCTATGCCGCGAAGGTACTATACATCTACAAACATCCATGCCTTCTTCGGGATTCGAATCCAGGCCCAACGGCACAGCAGCCAGCGTAACTAACCACTATACCGGATGGGCGGTTCACGAACTAGTGGCCGAGATCACGAGTTCGAGTCCTGCTGCCTTTCAAGTTTCGCCGTGTAGATGGGCTGAGGCATGTTAAATCTGTCGAAGATCAAAGTCCTTCCGTTGGACTCAGACCGCTCAAATGCCGTCCTCGTCAATTGATCTAGGTTCAAAATTTCGAGGTTCAATGGCTCTAATATCCCTCACCTTGATTTAGAGAGTGACGTTAATAAAAAATCAGATCAAATTCATCTAGAACAAGAATTCCCAACAGGGTTCATTGGACCTCTCAGTGATGTATGGAAATTTAGAATGAATGTTTAGGGTTCCAGGGATCATTGACAATTTTTTTCCGTTTTAAAATTTTATTTAATTTATAATAGTAAATTATTAGATAATAATAACCGTTTAAAAACCTAACTATAGATCTATAGATTTGAAAGGAGGTGTAATTCATGCATCTGAAGCAGAATATCAGATAATAAAAAAATAAAACATATGAATCAAAAGTACTTTTTTTTCTAATTTTCTGTCCATATTTTTAGTTTTTTCGTGCAATTATTGATAATAATTATACTGTCAGAGGTATACGCAGAATACTTTTGTGAGGGGTATATATTAAGAGAAAATGTAGACAAAAGCATCGAGGTGTCATCTTTATGCTAAAAATTCAAAATCAGTTGGTCTATAGGGGTGACTACCCTCCCCCTTCCTTGTGTACGCCACTACGTGTGATACATTATAAAGAATAATGGGTACCGTTGGCGACGGAAATTTTTTTTTTCTTCTTTTTTGCCAAATTAAGAATCAAACACAAAATAAGGTAATAATCCCAAATCCACATTAAATTCTTAAATTATTACTTTATTGAGGAACAGGTTTCGAACCGTGATTTTTTATGTTCTGGTTTTCGCGTTCCAGTTCAACTAATATGTATACACTCATGAACAAAAAAATTAGCGCACCAGAAGGAGTCGTCAAAATGAAACGAAATTTTACATACGTGATGACTGCTTTGATATAAGTAAATGATTAGAAATTCAAAGAAAAAGGATCATTTATTTCAGAGAACAAGGCAAAAGAACGGAGGATTTAATACCCTGTTGAACCCCTCTTAGCTCGAATGCATGATGCGATACGATCGGGCATTGAGGCATATAAGTTCTGTATGATGTCTTGAGACATTTCGCTCCATATTTGCTGTAGCCTTGCCTCTAGTTCGTTCAAACTCTTGGGATGCCCAAATGATCCTAGATGTGCTCGATTGGAGACAAATCTGGGGATCGGGCGGGCCAAGGAAGGGTAGTAACAGTGCGGAGACAGTTTTGTGTCACCCTTGACGTGTGAGACCGAGCATTGTCTTGTTGAAAAATGGCTCCTGGGAGCAGTAGCGCACACAGGAATTTTTCAAGGGGGGGGGGGTCCGAGGTCGAAAGTTCACCATTTTTGTATCATGCTCCTTTTGATTTTGTCGATTTTCTGGAACAAAACACAGTAAAAATCTTATTATTGAATAAATAATTAGCATTAATTAGTAAAATTAATTATTAATTACAAATACTTAATTAAATTTTACGTACTATATACTTAGAATTATAATCAATCGGAAAAAAAATCAAAGGCTTTGAGGGGTCCGGACCCCCAGGACTCCCCCCCTTGTGTGCGCCACTACCTGGGAGCCGTTGCATGATTGGAAGCACATGTGGTTCCAGGATGTCATGGACATACCGCTGTGCTGTCATGGTGCCACGGATCAATACTAGGGGTGACCGTGTATTGTTGACAATGTCACCCCATATCATCACACCAGCTGTGGGAGCGGTGTGTCGCTGTAAAGCAAAGGCAGGATTGAGGCGTTCACCACGGCGCCTCCACACATGAACACGATTGTCACAACTGCTGAGATTGAATCTGGATTCGTTGCTGAAGACGACCTGGTTCCATTCCACTGCAGTCCAGTTTCCTCGTGCGCGGCACCACTCCAAACGGAGGCGTCGATGGGTGGACGTCAAGGGCAGCACACGTAATGGGTGCCGTGATCCCAAATGTCCTTCAGTGAAGTGCTTTCGTATGGTTCGAGAAGACACAGGGTCCCCTAGTGAAGATGCTACCTGTGCCTGGATGGCGGCCGATGAAACAGTTGGCTATACGCGTACATTTCTTACGATGTGGTGGTCTTCTCGACGACTGGTCTGTCGAGGGCGTCCTGAGCCTGGTCTTCGTGTAAATGACATATCTTGGATCCACTGGTCACAACACAATCAGAGCGGCCTAATTGACGAGCTACTCGCCTAGCTGACCACCCAGCTTCCATCATGCCGATGATTGTCCCCCTCTCAAACTGCGACAGCTGCTCATATTGTCTTCGAAAACGGCGTAATGGCATGTCTACCTTAGGTCTTCTTTTGTAAGCGATTGCGCCCACTCAAACAAGCTTTGGTTCCCTGTTTTGTACTCCACGGATAATGATGTTAAACGCCCTCTACCGGCTATACGTAATGCGCAATCACGCTGCATTTCTAATCATTTGCATATCTCCCCGACATGTACCTTCATGTCAAGTTTCGTTACGATCGCGTAATTATTTCTTGGTGTGCTAATTTTTTGTTCATGAGTGTATGTACAGTAGAAACTCCATATTACTAACCTCTATATTGCGAATTTTTCTATATAGGAACTTTTTCCTGGAACCAAGAACATTTCACGATTTTCGTAAAATAACCTCCCAATAGTGAAGTGAATTTTCTAAATAACGAACTTTCTCCGTTCTGATTCAATTTTTTTCTTCCTATTTTTATATTATTTCTGGACATTTCAAGTTGTTCTCGCTTTTAACACAGTTTATGGTAGCCATAAATCTTAAACTGGTTTTATTAGGTGCCTAACTCACCGAGAGAATAGAATTCTGGGCGTTTCATCCAAGAAGTGCAACCTTTAGCTCCCATTGTCCAGTTCGCTGTGAATTTCTTCGATGTCTCCTTTCACCCTCAGTGGAATTGTATCGTGTCCCCGTGTCCATGAACTAGAGAGTCTCCGTTCATTTGTAGTGTTGATCAGCCGTACTGTTAGCTTCGTTTCTTATAGTTCGAAAATGTTAAAACGTTAGCGCTTGAGCATCAAAGAAAAACATTTAGTTCTTCAGGAAGTGAATAAAGGCGTCAAGAAACTTTTCTTGCAATTTTTCTTTCTTTCTTTTCTTGATAGTTAAGGTATCCAACTACGTTCGGAACCATGATTTTAAAAAAGCGCATAAATATATAATTTTCATGATATTTCGTGTCACTTAGATTAGAATACATGTATAAAATTGTTTTACCATTTTGACAAAAATAAAAAATTATTTAAATACAATATTTTGGCAAAAAAATAACTTAGAATAATTTTTTTCAAAATGTCTCCTTTTAGAAAATTTTTTATTAGTAATAATATTTTGTTTGATATAGCTCAGACTTCTGTACAGAGGTTCAACTATGATTTTTGAAAAATTCACATTATTTTCAGAGTTACAACCAATTAAAATGATTTTCGGCGTTTTTTTCTTAAAACTTCTCCTTCTGTTTTCGTAAAACATGGATAAACCGACTTCTAAGTTATGCATTTCAAAAATTCTAGTTGAGCCTCTGTACAGAGGTCTGAGCTGAATACAGGCAAAATATTATTATAATAGAAGCATTTTTCACAAAAGGAGAATATTTTTAAAATGTGTCATTCTATGTTCATTTTTTTGTCAAAATATTGTACTTAAATAATTTTTTATTGTAATACTATTCTTAACCCAATTTTATATACATTTTCTAATCTAAGTGACACTAAATATCATAAATATTATCCATTTACACGCTTTTGCAAAATCACGGTTCCGAACGTAGTCGGATACCTTAAGATATATAAAATAAATATATATTAATTTACAAAAAAGTATGAGCAATTACTTTTTTAATATATAGTGTTTATGAACTTAAAATTTGTTTTATGTGGTTTATATAAAGAAAATTAAAAGATGCACCTCTACATAACGAATTTTCCACATAACGAACTTTTTTTCGGGATTTAACAACTTCGTTATATAGAGGTTCGATTGTATTATATATATATATCAGTTCAGTTCCGGTTTTCTTTCCTGCAAAAAACGGTTTTCGGTTCAGTTCCGGATTTCATTCCTCCAAAAAACGGTTTTCGGTTCAGTTCCGAATGAATAATTTTATTTTATGAAAATTCTTATTGGCCCTAAAATATAATCCTTTCGCAAACAAAAAAATGTAATTCTACAAAATTTAAATGATTTTATTCTTCTTTTTAATTTGTCCAGAATGTGAATTGCCACAATTAACCAGTATGTACAATAAGAGCGGTGAGCAGACAACGGCGAACATTGGTATTGTTATCCATTATCTAAAAAATCCCATTTGATAACTAGGTTCCTGATTCTGGTTTATCTATCTAAATAGCCTATACAAACATCCGTGGATGGCGCATTCTGAGATGCGAAAAATATAACTCAGACTGATATTTCTCTTAAAAAATCATTTATACTTCTAGTTCATTCAACTAAATTAAATCTGCCTTTTACAAGTAGTTTCATGTGAAACTGAAACAGAATAGTACTAGTAAACATCCAAAACAGGAAATTGAGAAGATATGTACATGTAATGAGGATAGTTATATGGTTGACGTTAAATTAGAAAATAGTGATAAGTTGGTTACTATAAAAAATGGTTGAAGTTAGATACATCGAACTGAAATAAACCGATAATTTTTTTACGGTACAGTTCCGGTTCGAGGCCTTGTTAAGGAGCCATGGAATTTTTAATTGCTTTAAATATTGAAGAAAAAAGGTTAGTGTCTTTTATACAATCGATTGGCGATCTTTTTGTTGCCTTGTTATGACCCCAGAAATTGAAAAATACCGAAAAAGTTTGGGAGGGGGTCTGTGAAGAAAGATATTTTTTTTAAAAAGTGGTTGATGTTAGAAATTTTTTTGAGAAAACCTGATCTAGAGATTAATTATATTCACATAGTCGCAATATGAATTTAAATATATAGAAGAAACGCAAAAAATGCTATTGAACTTTTTGATATTTTGTTTTTTAACATCTGTACAAGCTGAGTAGGGGATTTTTTTTAAACATCTGCGCAGTGGATTTTGTTTTTTGTCTGAACTTTTGTTTTTAAACCGCCCGGTTCGTTAAATGATGAAAGACGAGACGGATTTGGAGCTTGATGCCTGCTAGCACTAATGTTTCATTGGAAATGCACGTTCACCTGATCTTAATGAAAGAAATAAAATATTTAATAGATCATTGACATCTGCGCAAAATTTTTCCTTTTTTATCTCAAAAAATTTTATGTTGAGTTTATCCTGTGGTAGAACAGACGAAATTGTAGTTAAAATATATTTGATATCTTTTCAACCATTATCCCCAAATTTTAATTTCTTTAATTAGTACAAAATTTTCTAAGTGCACAAATATCTCATTTGAATGTTTTAATGCTCTTACATATCATACACTATTCATATGGATTTATTTGAATAAATCCACTCTAGCATTTTCTCTAAAAATAAGAATAATAATAATAGTTTGTCACAACGTAAGTAAAATTTGAAATTAAAAACACGTCAATTTTGTTTTTGACAGCTCCTTGGAATTTCAAATGATTAAAATTTGTCTACTTTATTCAAATGGACATTTTTATGAATTACTGATTCGAAATTGTTCGAAAAATTTAGTTATTGACTTCAGTGGCGCACACAAAGAAAGGGGGGAGGGGGGTCCCGGATCCTGACCCCCATTTCCAAGTTTTCTCAATATATTTCTATTGACATATTTTACTTTAACTCATGAATGCGTTTATACATCCATATTTCCAAATAATAATTACGTCCATATATCTTTCAACCGAGGATTTTTCTATCTTTTACTCTCTTGTAACTTTCCTCTTGGGAGTCTATTTCCGCTAAGCCCGTTCTTAGATGGTCTCTACTCAACAAAAGAAACATGCCTGCCAAATTTCAAGTCTATAGGTCTAATATTTCTGGAGATCTCATGATGAGTAATTGAGTGTGTGGGAATCACTTTTCTTCTTTTCAGAGAAAGATTCTTTTTTAAAAAAAATATTATTTAAACGACAACAATTTTATTTTATGTAATTTTTATACATTAATAAATTTGTTTTTTATGATAATCGAGGATAGTGGTAATCTCAATCAAAATTTTGCGACGATCTGTGTGACGCAAAATATTACGGGTACCTTATAAATAAAATAAATCAGATGAAATGCAAAGTTGAGAATGAATAAGCAAAATACAAATAGAAACTTTTTCTTATGAAATTATATTTTTTTCGTTTCGATGTATTTTTTTTTTTTCGTATAATTTGCTTTTTTTTTACCACGTTTGCACAATTACAGTTACATATCTAAAACTGTAAAGTGACCTTTTACATCAATTTTGAAATGGTGAACAAATATTATATTAATTATTTTGAACAGAAATCGATACAATTTTGATTAACAATCAAAGGAGAATATTTCAGTTATTTAATTCTAATTTCCATTATTTAGAAATTTATTTTATTTCATGTGTTTGTATGAACAATATACACCAGTATTAAAACACACACACACCTTCTCCAGTGGCGTTACGGAGAGTATTAGGGTCACCCTGCAAAGTCAGGTTTTGGGCCCCAAGTAGTGGCGTAGCTAGGTATCCAAAGGCCTATTGTGAAAAAAAAAAAACGAAGGCCAATTTTGGTTTAGTAAAGTATATTTTCAAGTAAAAATATATAAATACTAGCTGGTATACCTGTTCTTCGCACGGGTGAACTGAAGAATTAAACAATGCAGATTTTGAAGGATAAAGAAATTTTTAATGAGTTAATTTTACATAAATTGCAAATTAAGCAAAAAAAAAAAAAAAAAGTGAAGCTTTTTGAATATCTTATCTGAACAAGAAAAAACCATATTTATTAAATTTTAAGGTTGTAGATCTAATAGAGTTAGTCTAAAGGATTTTTTTAAATATTTATAGCGTCCCGTAACTCTCTTGTGGGTCGATTTTTGAAAACACCTTCCTAAGCTGATCTCTGCTCAGCGAAAGTAACACTTTGTTACAAATTTTGTGCAATGAACGCTTAAAATAGTGTAAATAATTTATATCTAGATGTGTAATACGTTAATATTATTTTCTGTTGTATTTATTTGATGTTAAAATTTAATGATGTTGTATGAAAGCAACGCCGTTCCTTTTTTTAAATGGCGATTCAATAAAAACATAGAAAAAGGGTTGGCGATAGACCCAAAAGTTGCCATAATTTTTGGCGGACCATTTTGGGCCCAAATTGGCGATTAATTGAACGGCCCCGGGGTTGTCCTTTAGCGCCACATGGGAAGAGCTGAAACAAAGAGGATACCCAAAAAAACCTTCTCCAAAAAAAATACATATACATCAAATTTTTTCATATGTTTGGGTTTGGGGCGGTTTTTGGGATTGATGCGTTTTTCACATATACAAACAAAATTTTTTTAAATAATATATGGGTTTTAAAATAAAATTTTTAACACAAAACCCTGCAGAGCTTTGGGAAAAGAAAACCCTTTTAATTCTTTTTCTCGAAAAATGTCAAGATGGATGGCTCCTCCACTTTTACATGTACCATGCAGACATTATCGGCGGTATCTTTAACTGCAATAATTGTCGAATTTCTTCCGTAGTCTTTTCAAGTAACACAGTAGTGACCGCATTATCTATAAGAGTAAGGAATGGCAAAAAGATGGACAATA
This sequence comes from Trichonephila inaurata madagascariensis, assembly GCA_019973955.1. Classification (NCBI taxonomy): domain Eukaryota; kingdom Metazoa; phylum Arthropoda; class Arachnida; order Araneae; family Nephilidae; genus Trichonephila; species Trichonephila inaurata. The sequence continues at coordinate 180,963 of BMAV01011691.1, read as the reverse complement.
GTACAAACATAAAATTTCCTTGAGTATAAAGACGTTTACTTTCTCTGATCAAGTGTTTCAAAACTTTAATGATAGTATTTAGTATTAATTTTAGACTTCGGTTCCACAAAAAATGGCTTTGTTAAGCCTTGAGGGGACATTCCCATCCATATCATAACACCTGACGGCCAACTTGCCTTTTGCAAAACAACTGCGTCTTTGCGACTTTTTTGCTTCAAATATATTAAATCTTGCTTTTTCAGTGGTAAATGACACAATGAAACTGTGCTTCAAAAATTATCCATGTTTTGAATCTACCTTTCGTAACATTAAATACAGAGGCCAAGAACGTTTTCTTCGTTTTTCTAAGGTCTTAACAGACAGGAAAATTTACTTTTTTTATAGCCAATTTTCTTTGTCTGACGATAAATTGTTGATTACTATATCTATAGTTTCTTTGCCATAGGTTTTTGAGGCAAAGAGTTTTCTACAGCGATAATTCTTTCTAATTCTTTTTTCTCTCTTTCATTAAGAACTTCCTTTCGTTCGCATTTTTTCCCTGAAGCTTTTGATTGATTGAAGTTTTTAGATAGTAATACAATAGAAAAATGTCTTTTTTGATTTTTAAAGGCTTTATTATTTACAGAATTTGAACAACCATCCATCAAAAGCTGTAAAATTTCGTTCCGTGTTTGAAGATCTAATTTCAGTACTGTAATTTACTCCCACTAATAAAAATGGATAATTGTTTTTTAAATGTTTCATTTTCAAATAAAACCAGTAGTAAAACGATAGAAATTCATCATAAATAGTTATATGCTTTTAAAATTGGTCACACTTATTTTGAATCAACCGGTATATTTCCTACTGGGACATTTGATATTTTGGATTGTATATTTCCTACCGGGAAGTTCGATATTCTGGATTGTATATTTTCTACCTAGAAAGTTAAATATTTTGACTATTGGAAGATGTAGGAGAAGAGAGAAATCCCTGGTTCTCAGCGTGCGGAACTAAACAGCTTGCTTAAAAAAATCATCACTCCATCTTCGAAATAGGGGAAGAAGCCATTCCAGTGATGCCTTCTCAGAAAAAATGGGAAGACCTAGGAAAGAGAATTCTGCTGGTTCCTCATCAAGGACGATGCTTAGGAACCAGATAGGAAGAGGGGAAGTGTAACGAATGGCAAACAGATGGACAATAGTGCGCACTCTTTTGGCCGTGTAAACACTTGACCAGTCAGCCTGCCAGCTCGGTGAAGAAAGCAGATACAAATAGCCACGCGCGAAAACCTCTTTTTATTGTTTCTTATTAACTGTTTCATATATTGTAACTGTGCTCAATTTGAATCTGAATGAGTTTGAATATAGAAATTGATTTGAGCTAACCACCGTAGTAATTCTTTGAGTGCAGGTTATATAACCCCTTAACAAAAAACTTGGGCCACGGAATCTTTTGAAGGTTGCTAGTATTTCTTAGTTTGGGGCAACTTTTGTTTACTATTTCTTTTTATTGACATTGTTTGCGCTTATACGCACTTCTGATTTTCTTTTTTTAACACGCTTTTATAAGTTTCACTTGTATGTGATTAAATCTTTTAACTCGATTTTTACCCACTTTAAAAGGTCAGATTAATTCGAAATTTTGCACACTTGTCAAGAACCCATGACAATACAACAATTTCATAATTTTGTTTCATTGTCCTGATCAGGATCCTCAAAAATAAGGATTTTAAGGATTTCGAGATTTGGCGACTAATTGCATAAACCATTTTCAGATTTGGCGACTAATTCCATATGACATTTCCAGATTTGGCGACTAATGCCAAATTTAGCAACTAAAAGATTAAGGTGCAATCCTAAAACCACAAATAGGCTTGTGGTTAATACAAATAAAGCAAAAAAAAGTTTTCTTTATGCGAAAAAGGGTAGGGTAGGTGGGTAATTTTTCTGAAAATGGAAAAAAAAACTCGTGCAAATGAATAATAGTAATTTATGTTCTAACTGCTAAATTTTTTTTATTTTTATAAAGCAATATGTTTAGAAAGGATGATACGAATTAACATTATAGCAATACGTTTAAAAGGTGATAATACGATTGACATTTAATATTTCTTCTTACTTAAACACTTTTATTAGTTAGACCTGTATTTATAGAGACGGAATCTTTGATATATAACGATATGGGACTCATCCGAGGTTCCGTAAACGGAGAGAATAAATACCCTTCAGACCCATTCATGAATATCCATTGAAGAGCAAGACTAATTCCAGCAGCCACATAATTCCGGCTCCAAATATCAAACTAAAAGGACAAACTCAACAAAGAATAAATGATAGTTTAAAACTAAAAAACATAGGCTTTTATTGTAGATTGAACTAAAAAATAAAATTACAGTTAAAAAAAAAACTCTTTTGTAGTGAACCGAACTAAAAAGTAAAAAAAAAAAATTCTTAATATAAGAATAAAATGATTAACGAGAAAATTAAATGTCATTGTGGCAAAAGCGTGGGTTCTTGGTACTACATTTTTACACTAACTCAGCATTTCGGAATTGAACTAGTAAGAAATTATAACAATTAATAATTTTGAGCCCCCCACGCCTTTATCCCAATGACATTAATTTTCTCGTTAATCATTTTATTCTTATATTAGAATATTTTACTTTAATTCGATCCTATAAAAAGCGTGTTTTAGTTTTTAAACTATAATTTTTATTTTAATCCATTATCTTAGTTTTCTAATTTATGCAATACAACTCGTATATGCTAGAATAGACGTAATACTAGGCTACAAAACGTCGTTGGGGAATACCTGGCTATTTATTTATTTATTTGGGAGGATCACACAGCGAGCTTACAGCTGCAAAATAGTCTACCGAGATAGACAGGAAATGATACAAAAAATATTCATGAACAAGAAAATATTATACAATATTATTACATAATTAGTTTTTTTTAAAAAAAAAACACCTCTGCACAAAAAAGCAGAGGAGGGGACAAACTACTTCAGTCTATTGCAGATACGAGTAGATGGCGAAATATTGAACTAGGAAACTAGCTTATTATGAATCATACAGTTATTAAAAGTAGAATATAATCGGGAAGGTATGCTTCTTGTGTAGGTTTTTTAAAATGTAATAATATGGTAAGACTTTTCATGGAACTTGGTTTATTTTCAAGTAGCAGTTTGTACCAAAATGAAAAAAATTGAAAATAATATAAACTAAATAAAGTTCACACCACTATATGAACAATTAAAAAATTTAGGGAAGTTCCCCACTAGTTCGAAATCACTTTCAACTCAGTTGCTATGATTATAGTTGTGTTGTGCAACCTTTTATATTTACATCTTAAATGGGGGAGAAATTATTGTAAGTTCGGCTTGCTTGGTAGTCAGGGTCGAGGGTCCTGGTGCACGGCACCGCCTAACCCATTGGTAGCTACGCCACTTGCCCTCAGGCTGGATCTTACAAAGAGTACGTACTTTGCGTTAGTCAGGCTTTGGGCCCTTAGAATCCTGGGACCTTCCGCGATGGGAGGGGGGTGTATACGTTACGTCAATGATACTCTCCAAACGGAATTTTTTTTGTAGAACATAGGTTGATGGATTGATTGTTATTTAAAGTTGCATTTCGCAACAACACGAGAATTGTTGAAGAACATGGAACTGTAGTAAAACGGAGAAATGAATTCCGTAATAATATTTTAAATGAATAATTACTGAAAGTACACATATTTTAGGGAATGATTATATAAATTTGGTTTAGAAGAAATACAGTAAAAATCGTTTAACACAAAACTGAGAGGGATTGAAATATTTTTTCGTGTTAAAAGAATTTCTTGTTAAAGGATATTGCATATATATACAGCGTGCCCGAAAAAGATTGTACCTTTTTAAAATTTTTCTCTAGTTTCTCTGAGGTACTATTGGAATTTTTTATTATACCAGAAGGAAGGTAATACACACACACACATCACAAAGTTTTCTTTTTGTACCAAAGGCTGCTTACAAAGATTCAATATGGGTGCCCTTAGTGATACGGTAGATCTCTTGTAACGACAGAAAAAGAATGTACCCTTTTTCTTTATTTTTTTCTAGGTACCCAGTGTGTAGAGAAAGGTGAAAATTGGCCTGAAAGCTACTGGATATTCCAAGGAAGGATTACCGAACTCCTCTATCAACTGTTTCCTCGGAACGCGGTCCCCCGGTGCTGTTGCCTTTGCAAAGGCAACCTGTCTCCATTAGTTGTGTATGCCAACGTTTGAGTTCTTGTCCGGTGGATCGACCCCAAATTGCCGCCGAAAGTTGCATTGAACTGTGATAACAGATAATGTTTTTGCGTATTCCACAGCATAAAATGCCTTCTGTGGTTTGGTGAGCGCCATGTTGACAATATTGTGCACACAGGAAAGGCAGATATTTCTAAACTTGGAGTATCGAGTAGCTTTCAGGACAATTTTCCACCACTCTCTACATACTGGGTATCTAGAAAAAAATAGAGAAAAAAGGGTACATTGTTTTTCTGCCGTTACAAGAGACAAGTTGGTGCGAGTATGGACGGAAATGAGGTATCCTCTACATATCTGCTGCGACCCAATATGGGTGCCATTCAAGGGCACCCATATTGAATCTTTGTAAGGTTCATCTTTGGTACAAAAAAATAATTGATATACTACCTAACTTATGGTACAATAAAACATTCCAATAGTACCTAAGAGAAACTAGAGAAAATTTTTTAAAAAGGTACACTCTTTTTTCGGACACCCTGTATATTCCACAAAATTAAATTTATCAAAGAACATTTTATTTACATAGATAAGTATATATGTATGTATTTAATAAAAATCAATGAAACAAAAACATTCATAAGAACTTAATGAAATTTAATACAAAATTTTAAAGTTTTATGAGAAACAAACATTTATTGAGTTTTTGAGTGAGTAAGTGAGTGAATATTAACATCGCACTGTTCAGCTACACGAGGGCTTTTGGTGACGGACCACGTAATTTTGAACCATGGTCAAGTGACGTGGACGACACCTGAGCTGGCACCTTTCCTAACTACCACACCATACCAACGGGAGGATATTTGAGATTTTGACAGATTTAACGTGCATCGCTGCCCTACACGGCGGGTCTTTAGTGGTACCGGGCTCTAACTTGTGACAAGGCCAGCCACGATCCGATACCTTGACCCCTCGGCTATTGCGGCCACTATTGAGTTTATGAAAAATAATCTGCATTTTCCTTTTTAGCACCAAATTGTCAACAAATTGTTTGATGCCATTAATTTCCTCATTGGAATGTTCGTCTAAATCAGTGGTCTTTAAACTGTGTTCCACGGAACCCTGAGGTTCCACAAGGCATACCCAGGGGTACCACGAGTCACAGTAAAAAAATCGAAAAGAAATAAATATGTATGCAAAAGGGATCCACATTCTCTATGAAGCTTGTATAGTTACAAGTTTATAAAGCTCATCCTGTTCATCAAAACTGAAAATTTTATTTGTAAATAATAGCTTTATTTTGCAACACTTTTTAAACTTTTATTATAATATGATAAAAGAATATCGAAACGAGTTTTTTCTTTATATATATTTTCTACTAGATTGTGAATATTCTATTGTTTTTATACTCGATAATTAGCACAATGTCTTTCAAAACTAGATATTTTTCTAATGGAAAGTGTAATTTTTTGCATTTGAGGGAAAAAACCTATAATGAAGGAGAGGAAACAACGTATCAACAGAGTTGATGTTAAAATCTAAATTTAAGCAAAAAAGCTTCTAAATTTCAAGTTGCAAATTCTTTCTCTCTCATGCAAAATACACGGAATTTCTCATACAGCTATAAACATTTTAATGCCATTGTGTTTCAATGAAACATATTTCTCAACGTAAGTGGCTACACAAACAAAATATAAAAACAAATTATACCCGGAATATGTAATGCGATTACATTTAATTTTAATAGACATAGACTTCGACAGTTCGTGCGAAAAAAAGCAAGCACATATCCCAGTTACTAAATATAATGCATGGATAGGTGGCACTTGAATCATTAATAATAAATGCAATACTTTTTCAATTCCTACTATTATAGGTCACACTCTTTCTCTCTCTCTATATTTATTTATTTATCTTGGTGGAATTTTCAATCGTTAATAAAATGCATTTTAAAGCCCTCAATTGAGCTGAAATTTTATATACATGATTATTTTGGAAGACAATACAATAATTTAAGTATAATTAATAAAAAATTAATGGATTAAAGCTAATTATTTAAAGCATTACAAATACAGCCCCGTTGGCATCATTTTTGGCGACTTAGCGACCACTTTGGCGACTTACGTCAAAACTTGAAAAGGTTTTTTTCTCACATTTTAAAGCATTCAATTGAACTGCAATTTTTTCTACACGATTGTTTTGGATGACAATACGATACTTTAATGATAATTAATAGAAATTCATTACCACTTAATGCTGTGATTTTGTTATATGTATATACATATTTATATTAATTGTAACTATTTAATAAAAAGTAGCTAAAAAAAAAAATTTTTCTTTGTTGATCATCTAAGTGGGAATTGACTTAATTTTTTATATTACTTGTTTTAATTGCCTTTACATAAAGAGGCCAAAACATGTTGATCTACTTTAAATATTATTTTGAGATAAAATCTTCGAAGTATGTGTATGGAATGGGGTTCCTCGAAAACACTTTCTAGCTCTAGGGGTTCCATGAAAGCACCTTCAAGTTTTAGGGGTTCCGTAAGTTTAAAAAATTTGAAGATCACTGGTCTAAATAACTGTGCATACTTTTCATGACGTTTCTCATTTCGGATGACATGGAATCAGGAGTTGGATTGTTTATTTCATTTTCGTCGTTGGAATCTGCAGCAATGACATTTTGTGAGCTTTGAGCGAACTTCAAAATGTATTAGTCTGCCATAATTGGAGCTGTACACACGTTATCATCATCTACTGCAGGGGTGTCAAACTAGCGGGCCGAGGGACGCATGCTGCCCTCAACAATCGTTTTTGTGGCCCGGCCAATATATCGCCACACAGTAATATACAATAAAATAAAAAAAATTCTTTGGAATGAGAAAGATAGTAGCAGACAAGTTGTGACGGGGCTTTATCGGTATTACCCATTAATCCTCATGGGATTTCTTTGGGGCCAAAATGGCAATTCTTTCCAACCAACCCAAGAAGAGACCGTGGTTATGCAGATTAGGAATCATATATATTTGAACGTTAGGATTCGCGAGGAGCACTAAGTAAGCTAAGTGAAGTGAGGTAAAGTTCTAGGAGAAGAGAGTTAGTGTATTCTGTGAGTTCGGTGAGTCGGTCTAATCGTGCCAGTGAAGATAATCCGTAAGTGGGTCCGAGACCAGAAGAGCCTTAGCCAGAGAAAGTCAGATTGAAGGATAAATTGATGATTTAAGGATCGTAGCTGTTCGCCAAGGAAATAGCGGTAAGCTTGTTTGTTTCAGCTTTAAGAATAGAGAGGATACTATTAAGTTAGGAATTAATCTATAAAGATAGATTTTCAGTGGGTAATTGCGCTATTTATCAGAATTACATTTTACGTCGCATCACTCTTGATCATAAGCCTCCTAGACTATTGTTGTTTTATTGTATATGAATTAAGATCATAATAAATTGATTTTATTATGGAAGTGTTAAGTGGTTCATCTTTCGTTCCCCCAGACTTAGGTCGCGTGATTGGTGAGGAGAGGATATCCCCAACCTTGGGGATATCCTCTCCTCACATAACAGGACATAAACATTACATTTTTCTTGTTCTTTTATATATGTTTATTAGATTGTATTATTCGAAATAAACCTGCATTTCGATGCATTTTGATTTTGTTTTTTGCGGCCCACCTAAAGTTAAACCTTGTTTGTTGACCCAAGTTAGCCTTTGAGTTTGACTCCCTTTATCTACTGCAACGAATTCTTCCGATTATACAGTAGACAGTCCAATAATACAGAAGCTTTCTTAAACCTTGCCTGGTGTTTTCCGTATTTTATTCATTCCCAGAAGGGAAATCTTTTTGTGTTAAGAGATTTTCGTTTCATGTTAAGAGAAAACAAGTATTATAAAAAAAAATTTTAAGTCAATTCCTACTTAGATCAACAAAGAAAATTTTTATTTTAGTTACTTTTTATTAAATAGTTACAAATTATATAAATATGTATATACATATAACAGAATCACAACATCAAGTGGCAATTAATTTTTATTAATTATCATTAAAATATTGTATTGTCATCTAAAATAATCGTGTATATAAAATTTCAGTTCAACTGAATACTTTAAAACGTGAGAAAAAAAAATCTTTTAAAGTTTTGATCCAAGTCGCTAAAAAGGAAGCCAACGTGACTCTGTATCTGTAATTCTTTAAATAATTTGTTTCAGTCCATTAATTTTAATTAATTATAATCACAAATTATCGTATTTTTACCCAAAACAATAGTGTATAGAAAATTTCAGCTCAAATTAGTGTTTTAAAATGTGAGGAAAAAAACCTTTTAAAATTTTGGCACAAGTCACCAAAATGGTCGCTAAGTCACCAAAAACGATGCCAACGTGGCAGTATCTGTAATTCTTTGAATAATTAGTTTTAATCAATTAATTTGCATTAGTTATAATTAAATTACTGTATTATCATCCAAAATAATCGTGTATATAAAATTTCAGCTCAATTGAGCGGTTTTAAATGTATTTTATTATAACGATTGAAAATTTGAACAAGATAATTAAATATATAAATATATAAAGAGTGAGCTAATAGTAGGAATTGAAAAATGTATGAAAAAATACATAGTAGTTCAGGGGTAGGCATACTTTTCCAGGGTGTGGGCTATTTCTAATTTTTTCAAGCTGTAGCGGTCCACCAATGTCAGCGGCGCACACAAGGAGGGGTCCCACTGGTCTGGACCCTCCACTATAGCTCTAGGACAGCAGTAGTCCAGTGGTCAAGGTATCGGATCATGGTAGGCATGTCATGAGTTCGAGTCCAGTACCACTAAAGACCCGCCGTGTAGGGCAGAGATGCACGTTAAAGCTGTCGAGAGTTGAAACGTCCTCCCGTTGGTGTGGTGTAGTAGTTAGGAGAGGGGTGCCTGCTCAGGTGTCGTCCACGTCACTTGACCATGGTTCAAAATTACAAGGTCCGTCCCCAAAAGCCCTTGTGTAGCTGAACAGTGTGACGTTAATATTCACTCACTCATTCCCTATAGCCCTTGAATTTCTTTCGATTGATTATAATCCCATGTATATAGTAAGTAAAGGTAAAAAGTATTTGTTATTAATATTTTTATTATTATTTAATGTTGATTATTTATTCAGTTATTTATTTTTTACTGTTTTTGTTCCGGCAATCTACAAAATTAAAAAAATATGTTTGACTGCGTATTGGGGTATGATATACGAGAACGGTAGACTTTCGACCCTCGACCCCACCTCCCCCCTTGAAAAATTCTTGTGCGCGCCAATGCCCAGTGTCGTAGGTGTGTTGAGGTTGGAAAAGGGGTCTACAATATTTAGAATAAATTAATAATAAATACGGAATATGTACTTACTTACAGAACTAAAATAAAAAACTAACACTTTTAAAACCGCGTTTAATGAAAAACGCAAAAATAGAAACATAATAATAGCCACAAATATAATAATATCAAATGATGCATTTATTATTAAGCAATTCAAAATACGTAAAAAATAAAACGTTTTCATCTTAAGTTAGTTTTCTTTGAGGGGTCTCAGGGGTGTAAACTTTCTTTAGAGGGCTGAAAAAATAAACAATATTTTCAAATATGTATAACTCTTTGAAATTAAAATTAAATAATTCGAATCTTTTACACATTATTTATAAAAAATAGGGCTTTTTAAAAGTGTAAAATGTTTGTAAAATATAATCATACTAATTTTAAAAACAGAAACATTTTATAAGAAAATAATTGTTTACGTTTGCTAATAATGTTATTTATTAAAGTGTTTAAAGTAGTGTTTATATATATATATATATATATATATCCTTTTTACACTGTAGTATTTTTTTAATATAAATAGAATAATAAATCTTATTTTTTAAAAAATAAAAAAAATATATTTTCAAAAGTTTTTTTAAATTTCAATATTTTTCAGATATTTTGAAATACAAAAGATATATTATCCTTAAATTAAGTAGGGTTTAAAGAGTATGATACATTTTATAATTCTATAAAGTTTTGTACATCAAAAGCTACTATTTTAGAAAATAGCATGCGCAACGCAAAATATACTTAATATTTATTACAAAATTATTTCTTATTTTCATATGCTTATAATTTTTAAAATTATGATTATGTTTCAAACATTTTGTACTTTTCTGAAACCATAATCCTTTGCAAGAAATATGTAAAAGATTCGAATTATTTGATTTAAATTTAAAATAATTACACCTGTTTGAAAATTGTTTTTTCACCCCTCGAGACAAAATTAACACCCCTGAGACCTCTTATAGTCAGTAGAAGACTTAGTCTGCATACTTCAGCCAATCTTGAATATTTCCTTATATAATTACTAACTACTAAAATCTTCAGGCGGTCACTCCAAAATGCCTTGGTGGTCCACCGGTCGATCGCGATCGACGTAATGCCCACCCCGGTAGCAGTTTGTGGGAACCATTGTATTATTTCGTGTTAACCGATATTTCATTTTAAGCGTTTTCGCGTTAAACGTATTCCACTGTATGAGCGAAGAGAGAGTAATAAATATTTGTTTTTAGAAAAGGAAATAAGTGAAATGAATAAAATATAGCACAATATTAAATAACGAAGAAATAATTGTTCGCAATCAAAATGAAATTAATCAAACATATTACCTACGTATAAGAAAATGTTTGATGTCAATGTTCGAATTATGCTTAATTACGTGTATCAAAAATCGATTAAAAATAAGAAATTAAATTTAAAGGTTCAATGGAGTGCAGGGAATTTTATTTGCGTGCGAATTAGCTGAAGTGCAGCTCCAATTATTTTTTTCTTCCAGGTCTCTTTGAATTATAGGTTGGTCATCAATAGCCCTCGTGTGTTGCTTTATCGTGCGACGTTAACTAACTCTCAATTTCACTCTGAATTATAGTGATTATTATAAAGGGAAAAATTGAAGGATATAATGGTAGCACAGTGCCATCTATCATTCAACTCTATCATAATAACTATAATAATTTTAATAAAAAAGTTAAAATTATAGTTTGACGTGAAATATTTTCGCTTAACGGACGAATAAACAGAAAATAAAAGAAAAGAGTAAAGAGAAAAAGTAATTACTTAAACATTAATTCACATTTTTAAACGAGAAAATTCGTATATATGAAAAGTTCTGAATCATATTTAAAATTTTCATGATTTTAATATGCGAACTTTTGGCGAATACTTCCACGTCGCTTCGACCATGGTTCAAAATTACGTGGTCTGTCGCCAAAAGCCCTCGTGCAGCTGAACAGAGCGACGTTAATATTCATTCACTTGGCAGAATACTAGAATTATCATATTTTCCATTTTTGATGAAAATAAATGCTTCTACATTTTGCTTGACTGAAAATAATAGCTTTTATTTAGAAGGTATACAGGTTATTAATTAAAACGAACCATGTTGAATCGAATTAATTAAACATTAATTAATTTCTTTAATTACAAATGTCGTATTTCTTCGATAACAATAATTATGCCAAGCTAAATAACATATTGCTATTTTTTTAAAAAAATTTATCCATACGTATAAATAACGTGATAAAAATATTTTTACAAAAAATGGTAAAAAATGTTCTAAAAATATTATTTAAGAAGCATTCATTATTCACAGAAATGTGTGTAACGGATTCTTATTACATAGTCACAAATCCGATATTTATAAACGATTATTATAATTAATTAATTGGATTTACCAAAACATAAAATTTATATATTTCTTTCAATAAGGGTATGAAACGATGGAATAGCTTGAAAAGATTTAAGGTTCAAATTTTTTTAGAATACTTATACAACAAGTAGTGAATGAGAATGGGTTGTGGAATAACGGCATAATTTTCAATTATATAAGCTTTTTAAAGAAGCAGATGTCATTAAATCCATCAAGATAGGTTGTTTACAGGCCACATCTGCCGTATGGAACCCTCATTTTTGACATTCAGTATTTTCAATTACAAATCTATTGGAACTAGAACTAGGGATAGGTCCAAATTGAGATAGACCAAGGGTACATACCTTTTTTTCTGCTGGGCCGCATACATACATCAACTATTTCATGCGGGCCGCATACATAAGTTAGTTTTTGTGCGGGCCGCAACATGAAGATAAATGGGGGAGGGGGAAAAGAAATACTTTAAGACCAAAATAAGCCTAGAAAATCTAAAATGTGGAAAATTGATTAAAATATTATAACATCTGTTTTGCTTTTTAAATATTTTTATTTTGTCACTAACACTAAATTAGAAACATTTAAGAAACACTCCTTTACACTTTCTGAATCAGTAAAAGGTTTCATATGATTATCAATAATATAACAAACCTCATAGTACGTCTTTGTTACCGCTGTGACATTACCACCGATAAAACACCTTGTTGCTGTTGCAAAGATTATTCAAGAAACCCTATTTATCAATTTATCACCTCTTGTGAAATATCTTCGAGGAAAAGTGTCATTGAATGATTCCTGTTTATTGGTATTTTTTAAATACAGCCCTTCGAGACAAATCAAACAATTATTGATCCATGTTTGTTTTTCACTACAAAATAGTCGACCCCCCAATCGTCTTGAAACAATATATTTTCTTCGAATATTTTTTGCTTGCAAGATATGAAAGATAGTTTAAAAATTAGTTCCACCCATAAAATTGTCGCTACTCCACTGTTGCCTGTTATCACTAACTGTAACCATTCGAAATAGAAAATCATATGACGTTGTGTAATTATGATTTTTTATATTTTTATCGGGCTTTACGTTTCTTGTTATCAGGTATGTGCTATCATTAGAGAAAGATCTCTGTTAATTTTATTGAATTTCTCGAAAAAAATGATAATTTTTTTTATTATTTGTTTTAGTTAAAAAAAATTAACCCTCTATATTCATAATGATAAATGTAAGTAATACGTACACCATACATCTTTCAACTAACAAAACGCACAAATACAAAATGAGGAGTCTCAAAATTCTGAACTAAATGCCCAATCTAAAAAAATAAGAAAATCCAATGAGGAATTTATTGTTTTACATTTTGTGTTGTTGATGATGATGAAGAACGCCCGATATGTGTCATTTGCAACGAAAATTAGCAAATGAGAGCATGAAACCAGCTAAATTAAAAAGGCATTTTGGAAACTAAACATAAAGAACTTCAAAATAAACATGCCGATTTTTTTCAAAGACGAACTGAAAATCTGAAAATTCAAAGTGCAAATCTAAAGAAATTTACAATAATACCTCAGAAAGCATTACACATGAGCTTCTACAGTTTCTTATCTAATAGGAAAACGATGAAACCCCATACAATTGAGAATCCCTTTATCCTTCCTGCAGCAACTAAATGACATCAATTATGCATGGCGATAATATGGAAATGAACTAAAAACAATACCATTATCAAGAGATACCGTGTCTCCGGCAGATTTCCGAAATGTCACGTAAAATAATGAGTCAGAAGTCATAAAACGCATACAAAAATTCATCTGTATTTGCTTTACAACTGACAAGACTAATGGATATTACTAAAATGTCACAACAAATTATTTACGTTAGATTTATTTTTAATGAAGATATAACAGAAACGTTTTTATGTTGCAAAAGTTTGGAAGGAAAACAAATGGAGAAAAATATTCGAAGAAATAAATGAATATTTTGAAGTAAAGTCCCTTACCTGGGCAAACTGTGTTGCGGTTTGTACTGATGGTGCTGCAGCATTAACAGGTTCGAATAAATGGCCCAGAGGCTTAATCCAGAAAGTGGCGCCTCATATGGTATTTAATTACTGTATGATTCATCGGCACCCTTGTTGCAAAAAGATATGGATGAAGAGCGTACAACATATTATAAGATGTTGTTAGTTCAATTAACTACATTAAATGCAACAGTCTTAACAGCCGTCTCTTTTCAATACTTTGCAATGATGGGCTCAACGTACAGAGATTACCGTTACACACCGAAGTTAGATGGCTCTCTACGTGAAATACGACGGATATTTGATTTGGAGAAATGCAGCGTATTATATCAATGAAGTTTGGCTAGAAAGCTGAGCCATTTAGTTGATATTTTCGAAAAACTTTAACGAATTTAAATTTGAGCTTGCAGGGTGAGAATTCAACTATCATAATCTCAGCTACAATAAAATTCAAGCTTTTAAAAATAAAGCTTAGTCTCTGGCAAACTGAATTGAATAAAAACAATGAATTTGACATGTTCCCTTGCTTTAACGATTTTATCAAGGAAAATAATATTATAGATATATTTACATTTAAAACATCATTTCCAAATCACATTGAAAAAGTTAAAAGAAAATTTTTCGAGAAGATCTGGAGGATTTTCCTGAAAAACGATCTTGGTTGGATTCGTGATCCATTTTCCTACGACATATGCAGTTCAACTCTTCCAAATTAGTGAGAAAGTGGTTAAATTGATAGATTTGATTAGTGTGATTATACTCTTCGAAATCAATTTAAGACTCAGCCTTGCCAAAAATATTGGCTATCCGTGGAAAAAAGTAATATCCCGTTCTATGCAAGAATGCCATCAGATTACTAATACAATTTGCATCAACGTATTTATGTGAAACTGGATTTAGCAACCACTTCACAAATACAAATACCGCCTTCGTTTGAACCCTGAAGATGATATGCGAATTGCAATTAGCAGCATACATCCGAACATCGACGAGATAATCAGAAAACTTGCACACACATGCAACTTCATTAAAAGGCAATTTACTGATTTTATATGTTATACAAAAAAATATTTTCTTTAAATTATAAATAATATTAATTTGTGTCAGAAAATGGTGATTTTTTTATTCGATAAAACGAAAGAAATGCGCCTATTTACATCGTATTTGTGAACATTTATCTCTAGAGTGTCGCTAAAAAATTCTCTCTGGCAAAAGGGCCGCAGGCCGAAAAGTTTGCGCACCACTGCTCTACACGACGGATTGCGCACCAGGCCTCAAATTCGTGACTCGACAAAGCCTGTCACGAGTTTGTGACCATGAACCTTCACCTACGGTATTCAATTAATTTTACCTTGCACCGGTTTATGTATTCACGTTTGACTACACCACGATTCTACCAAACAATAATTACTCACCAAAAGCAAGCCAGATTTCAAGTCGAAGATTATTGATACAACCAGATTCGAAATGACTTATTCGAAATAAACTTAAAAAAACGCGTGGAATCGAAAATGAAATATTTTAAAAGCTTAACTCCTATTATTTTGGAAAGTAATTTTTAGAGAAGTATTAAAAATATTTTTGTGGGAAAACTTTTTCACTCCGAAAAATGCCATTTATTTTTCTATGATATGATAAAATTTAAATTAAACAGACAGTAGACATTAGTCAAAGCAGTTGAAAAATAAAATAAAGTAGTTAGGACAGTAAATAATGTAATAATTTAGCAATTCTATTATCAAAAGTTTGAATATAATTATGAAATTTGTAATGAATAAATTAACTGTGACATTAATGTTCCAATTTCGGTAGAAATACTTTTTTTTTTTGCTTTTTTTTAATTAAAACTTTTATTATTCTTAATTTTAACTTCCAATGATAATGATATTCCAGTACAATCTGATAATAATCAGACACATCCCTTTTCGAAAGCAAAAAATGTAATTCCCATTTTAATTGTTTGAGTAAATAAAAAAAAACATATATTTTTTTCCTCCCTCTTCAAATAAAAAATAATAACTTAATTGTTTATTTTTATTGACACAAATGCGTATTTTATGCTCATCGCAAACGTATATATAGTATATATATATATATTTAAAAAAACTTTTATTAACGAAACAAATACGTAATAATGATCCTTTTATAGCAGCATGTTTTACATGCTAAAAATCCGTTGCTTGAATATTTCAAATCATGTGAGTTCAAAAATAAATAAATAAAAAATGCTTATTTATCCAAAGTTGTTATGAAACAGTTTCAGATAATTATTAAAATAACTATATTTAAAAATCACCACTATACAAAAAATCTCTTTAAAAAATGAATTTTGCATTTTCCAAGAAATTTAATGATTTTTGTCCGACTACAGTACATAAATAAGATTTAGGACAAATACTACCGATGCGATAATACGTAACGAATTTTTAGAAGCCATGTTTTTCGTTTTCGTTTTATGGTTCGAGATTTTTCCGCCTTGTGGTGTGTACAGATAAAGTAATAAAACAAATATTCCAAACCATTAGATGATGTGGAATATCCGATTCAGCTGTAGTAGCCTGAAAATATTCGTAGTTTGAAAACCATTCGCTGATTTTCTTTCTTTTCTTTCCCATTTGATTTCAGTATAATCGTGTGTGTTGTTTTAAAACTAGCTAAGCATGAGCATCTGACCTGTGATTTGACACCTGGCAACTATTTTTTTCTTTTTTGCAATAACAAGGAATAAGATAATTATTAATTAATTAATAATAATTTAATTATGTTCTGATTATTTTGGTGTTCATTATTCATAATTATTTCTGTTTTTCTGTAAGAGCACACACACGATGCTAAATAAAGTTCTGTAACTTCTTGATTTTTATTTAATAAGCGTTCCGTTACGGCTAAATTATTAGAATTGACGACGGATAGAGTGCATTTTATTTTGAAGTGGTTAACTGATATAATAGGATATTGGAAGGGAAGTTGGCGCAAATTACCAGAATAATAATCTTTGGGTACTTGGAAGAGAACAAAATTATTATTTTTGTTGCAACTGTGTTGGATGTAAAGTATTAGATGATTAATTAATTTAATCAACATAATGAATCATCTTTAAAAATATTTTCCCAATTTTTAATTTTTATTATACTAATAAAGCTAACCTCGGGCTACACCTCTGCTCTAAACCCTTTTCGGAGGTGTTCGTCTTTGGGCATTCCGCCTATAACCCTCATGTTGTTTTGTAGTGTGACGTTAATAAACATACACTCACACACTTTCGACAAATCCAAAACACCACATTTCACTGGTGGTAATCAAAGCTTGATGTTTGTGAGTGGATACAGCCGAATCTATTTTAGAGTATAATGCTTACCTATTCTAATTATGCAACGTTACTTTTAGAGAGTGTAAATAAAAAGTCTTCATATCTTAAAGCAGTGCTTTCTCAAACTTTCAATACTGTGACCCAATATTCAATCATCATTTTCATCGCGCCCTCCAAACAATAACAATGTGTATTTGAATTCAATAATACTATACTTTTTACACTAAAGATACAATAATATGACTTTTTAATCTCTTATGTGCCACTGACGTATATAAACGTCTCTCAACCAAAGCATAATTTTTTGGACGTATATATGCGTCTTTCCGAAGTAATGATCTTTACCGTGCACTGCTATCCATTAAATTATTCCGAAGCCCTGAATGTAATAAAAGAACCTTGACAGTGCTTGCAAAGGATTTACTTATTTCAGATGATTTTGCTTTTATTTTTTTTAATTCCTTTTCTCCTCCCTCCAAAAATATCAAAATACGCGCATCTACGTGAAAAACGGTATTGGGGAGCGAACCTCGTAACTTTTAATCGGCAGTTAAGGAATTAATTATAAACCGTACAAAAAATCATCAAGATAAGTTCCTGGTAATTATCAAACTTGTTAATTTAGTATTGTTAAATTAATAATAAAATGCATTGTACAGTACTGATACTTTCATAAGTGTATTATATCAGTGTAAACGTGTATTTTATATTTTATTATGTCAGAAAGTATTTTGTTTGTTTACTTTCAGTAAATTAATAATTTTTTGAATAATCTTTAGTTTTCAACTTTTCAATATGCTCGCGCCCACTCATAGAGTTATCACTCCCCTCAAGGGGGTGCACCCCACAGTTTGAGAAACGCTGTCTTAAAGGTTTTAAATATAAAGTTTTCACGAAATTCTTTGTGATGAATGGCATTTGAGATCCTGAGTCAAATAACAGAAAAGAGATTATCCCTCTAGATCCGCTTTTCATTTGAACACTAAGAATTTGAAGCTAAGTATCAAGAATTATGTATGTTTAACCACATAAGTATTATTAGTTCATTACTCTTATTATATTTCAACATAAATAAATAAAAAAAAATGGCCTAAAATAAAAAGGAAATTATACACAGTTTAAAATTACTTCTGAATGTTTTTTTCTCTTCTTCATTTTGGAACAAAACATTTTTCCCCTTACTTTTAAAATATCCGACTACGTTCGGAACCGTGATTTTAAAAAAGCGCATTAATGGATAATTTTCATGATATTTAGTGTCACTCAGGTAAGAATACATGCATAAAATTGTTTTAAGGACATTTTGACAAAAAAAGTTATTTAAATACACTATTTTGGCAAAAAATTTACTTAGAATAATCTTTTTTCAAAATGTTCTCCTTTTGTGAAAAATGTTTCTATTATAATAATATTTTGCCTGTATATAGCTCAGACCTCTCTAGAGAGACTTAACTAGAATTTTGAAAAATTCACTTTATTTTCGAGTTACCACCAATTGAAATAATTATTGAGTTTTTTTAAAATTGCTCCCTCTGTTGTCGTATCATGGATAAACCCACTTCTAAGTCATCATATATTTCAAAAATTCTAGTTGAGCCTCTGTAGAGAGGTCTGAGCTATATATAGGCAAAATATTATTATATAATAAAAGCATTTTTCACAAAAGGAGAGAACATTTTGAAAAAAGATTATTCTAAGTTAATTTTTTGCGAAAATATTGTATTTAAATTTTTTGTTTTTGTCAAAATGTTCTTAAAATAATTTTATACATGTATTCTAACCTGAGTGACACTAAATATCATGAAAATTATTCATTTATGCGCTTTTGCAAAATCATGGTTCCGAACGTAGTCGGATACCTTAAGACAGAATTCTCGCAATTGTTTCGAAATATTGTACATTGCTGTTTCTTAATTTTTCTCTTTTATTTTTTAAAATCGTTCTTCATATTTAATTAAAATAGTATCTCAATATTAAGAAAGCTCAACTTTTTTCCATAAAGAACACGTTCTTAAAATGCTTCCCTTTTTTTTTTTTCCGTAAAATGTTTAACATTTATGGAAGAAGTGTAGCCTTATTTTACTAATGTTCTTGAAATTCTAGAAAACATTTTATTGTTGTGGCTAATGCCACCTGTCTGACGTAGTCAGATCGAGGCCCACGAAATTCATCGTGACAAGGGGCTAGAAGTACGCCTGTCGTTGGCCTTGAACACCAAGTAACACACACAGTACGAATAGCACAGCGAAATTCCCCGAAGGGACGATAGATGGTGACACCACCTATCACCAACTCCACAATTTAGACATGGAACTGAAGGGGAGGGAAATATTCTCCAGTCCCCTGCACTCGTGATTCAGCCCACAAGACTTTCAGACCCACTGATTTAACGAGCACGTACTCCGTGTGTATTCGAGGGTATTTGGTGGCATCAGCATTAATGAACCCAGGCCTTCCGGCATTGAAGCGTCCGATGCTTTAACCACTAGGCTACCCACGGCCACATTTTGTTGTAGGTGGCCGTATTAATTTTTCAATGTCAAAGTTTGGAAAGCAGGACAGTTTAATATATAACTCCAATTTACCTGTGCACACTTAATTTATTATTTCATTTTGTCTATTTTAATATTTAAATAAAATTTTTATTTAAAAAATTAATCATTTTTATTTAATGAGCTTATTTACTTTTTATGGAATTATTACAGAGAATGTATAGTTACAGAGCTTACACACACACATTCTAATTTATATATAACATTACTATTAAAAGCGTCTCAGTATTTGAAGAACTCTTTTCTTATGCTTAAGAATTATTTTTTATTTTTTTTTTTTTAGTTATTCTAGACCTCTAAGCTATTCTTGATAAACTTGACTAATTTCCATCTTAAGTACTTTTCTCTTTATATTCTAGGAAAATGTGAAACAAAACAATTTTTTAATCTTTATTAAAATAAAACGTTTCTCCCTATAAACTTAAAAGCCATAAAACAAGAAATTTAAGAATTATTTGCTTATTCCTGAAATTATTTAGTTTAATTAATTGTGTGTTTTACTAATACCAATGCATTCCTTATGACCGTACTTGAAAAACATGGCAAAAAAAATTCCACTTAAACTTTTTCCGCAAGAATTGAGCTAATTGTAAATTAAGAATAAATACTATTTGTGTCCTAAAAGGAACTTTGCTTCAAATACTACATTTTCCTTATAATTAGTGTTTTAAAATTCAATTAAATAAAAAAGGGAAATTATTTTATGATTAAATCATACTTTTTATTAAAAGATTTCTGTGTTATATTTATTCAATGAAATTATGCATATTTTTTTTAAAATTCAACAATCCAATACTACTTTACTCATATTATGCTGGATAATATTTAACTTTAATTTGCGCTTCTTATATTAATATTTTTTTTACAGATTTTCAACTGTCTTATTGACGCCTTTCACTTTGTAAAATCGTTTATCAATTTTTTTTAGATTTTTTTCAGTGGTTGAAAAATTTGACTTCTATTTTATTTTGCACGTGTAAGAATAAAAAAAACCTGAGCTTTTATCTTATAATATTAATTTATATTTTTTTGTAAATCTACTGAAAATTACTGTACTAAAAATAAAGTTATTCCTTTTCTTAAATTATATAAAATAAAAAATATAATGATATATAAGATATCTTAAATGATATAATAAAACAGATTCTGATTAATGGGGTAAACTATTTTATTGAAAGCCAAAATTTTTCACAATAATTTCAAAATCTATTGAGGTGAAGCTATTGACAAAAAATCACAAAAAGAGTCACTATCTCTGTGATAAAGAGTCACTATCTCTGGTAAAAAGAGTCACTACCTCTGTAATAGTCACTACCTCTGTAAGAGTCACTCTATCTCTGTATATATATATATAATAAGAGTTACTATCTCTGTAATAAAAGAGTCACTATCTCTGTAATAAAAGAGTCACTATTTCTGTAATAAAAGAGTCACTATCTTTATAATTTCATCAACACTGAAATTTCTAAGTTCCCATTCTTGAAACTTATGCTATTATGTTAGATATGAATTGCTTTTTGTCATTGCTGAAGTAGTCTGAAGAATTTTGATGGTTCATTGAAAATTCTTGAATATTTTTGATGTTCCAGAGTTATTTACGCTGTCTTCAAAAGAATTGCCAAGTTCTTCTGAGTAATCATCAGTTTTAGAGAAAAATGATTTGCTATGGATGCATCATCACAGTAATTGATATCGGCAGGAAGATTTAAAAGTTGATCAGAGCGTAGGGCAAAAGGATGCTTCTCCAGTTAATCATTTTCAATGGCATGGTTGAAGTCTGTCATCAATGGCAATCACAGGCTTCAGCTTTAGAAGGCTGAACAATGCAATCAAATGTTATTCCTGTGCTACCATTCTTTTTCCACTTAAGAATTCACTTTTTACAGTGTTCCAGAAAAAGAATATATGCGATGGAGTAAAACATGTAAGATAGATCGCAGTAATATGTCACTTGCAAAATATTGATGGCCCAAAGTAGCATGACAGAAAATGCATCCAACAATGATTCTACTATTGTCAGTGACTTATATATCAAGAGCTCATATTTTGGAGCTGCATTTTTGCAGTGTTCCAGAAAAAAAATGTATCCAACAGAAAAAATCATGTAAGACATGTCCCAGAAATAAATCACTTGGAACATATTGATGGTCCAAAGCAGCATGACAGAAAACGCGCCAAGCAACGATTCCGCCATTGTCAATTATTTATTAATCAAAACTTTTCGCAGTGATCAAATAACAACTTCACTTTGTTCGCTAAGACACAAAACTAAACAATTTTTTGTGTGAGATAACAATATAATTAAAATAACTCTGGCCTTTGTTGTAATTGTGTACTTGTAATAGAAAAGTGCATTGTTGCTTGGTTTGTTTAAATAACTAAATAATCAGATGGGTTACAATGACGTTGTAACAATAAAACACGTAAAGAAATAAACCCAGTAAAATGTGTTTTCTTATTTATCTCTTCCTTTTTTACTGTTATTATTATATTTCACTGTAATTAATATTTTACATTTTAAAAGACTATTAAAATTAATTTTTTGTCAAATTTTGTTTACACACACGTATCAGTGTTTTGTTAAATATTATTTGTTGCATAATTTGCAAACTACTCAAGATCTTTTTTGTTGTTGTTGTTTCATGCTTTTCAGTATTCTTTTTTAAAGAAGTACTTTAAAATCTTTAAAAAAAAAAGGCATTTTCTTATTTATTCTTCAAAGAAAAATGTATCTTTAAATTAAATTAAGTGAAAATTTAAAATAAAACCGCTGAGCTCCTATTTCAGGAGTGATCTGCGTAAGAAAAAATTGCTTATACGATTTTTTCACTGCGCCACCAAGTAAAAACTAAAATATTTAAAACTGTGTACTGTATATTTCATACACTCGATTTTGGCTTAAGAGTAATATGCATTTTTCAAACGTTTTAAATCATTACTTTTCCAAACAGTGATGTGTGGATAATTATTCAGTATCACAGTATTTCGAACTAATTTTGATGCCTATATTCTAAAAATTTTTCTTTTTAATTCTTCGGTATATTCTTGAGGAATGTTAGTAACAAAATAAAAAAAAAAAAAAACTTTACTGTACTTTTCCGAAATTGCAGGATTAATTTTATCTTACAGCTTACACATGACTCGATGTAAATATTTTAAAAACACGTTTTTAAATAATTTGGATTAACTAATATTTCAGGCGTATTATTGGTAAATGTTCTCGTAATCTTAAAAAATTATTCAATGAGTTAATTCAAAATTAGAAAATTGGCGAAGAAAACTTACAAAACAGTAAAAAAGGGATTTAAATGAGATAGTGCACTTCTTGATTATTTGATAAGCGAGTGAATTCTGTTGAAGTGAAAAGAAAGTTGATTTAAAAGAAACATAAATTGTTCAATATTTCTAACCTTTATAAAGTAGGCCATATTAAATTTAAAGGCTACAAAAATTCTCGATTTAAGGTATTGTATATAAATCATTATTCATATTTTCATACATGTTACGCGTATACAATTTCAACAAACATTCATTTATGGAAAAAATATTTTCTTAATTATATTTCACGGTTTCTAAGAGAAGTTATTAAGACTGTTTTCGGTAAAAGTACGAGAGCTCTAACTAAACGCCAAGCACATTTTCACAATTCAGATAGTATTTTAACAATAATTCTCTCAAAGTTAAGGATATCAATAAGCATACCTAATTCTGTCCTTGCTTTTGAAAAGTATTGAAATATGACATACCAATTATGTGTTTTTTAAAAAATCATCGACTTTTATGTGAACTACTCTAATTGCTTGACATGACGTTCCAAGTATGTTTCTTTACATTGTTTTTTATCAATAGAATATATTGCACTGGGAAAAAATATTTTTTAATCGTTTGTTAGCATGTTTAGTGAAATAAAAAGTTATCAAAAAGAATTACGGCCTTTTGCTTATGGATATTAGCGATTCCAACCAGTTTTCGGGTTATCTCATATCGGGCGAGCTTTTTGCTTCCTCAACTTGAATAAGCAGTTCCATGACTGTCATGCAGACTTGTGGCGAAAATTCACTCTTTACGTGTGGAATAGTAGTGTTCGCAAGAAAAGTGAATTTTTACTAGTGTAACTTTCCACAATAATTCAGAAAAACATACCTCGTGTGTTGAATCGTAATATGCTTTGGGGTGGAAAGATAACTATCAAATGAATGACCAGGCTGCAAGATCTCAGTATTAAAGTCTTTCACTCAAGTTTCGGAAGAGATTTTTAGATACTTCTACCATCACATTTCTACTATTTTCAGATAGAATTTTTTCCTTTAAAGTACATTTCAGTTTTCTATATTTCTGCTGTTATGTATCCGTACTTATTACTTTTATCTACCATTAAAACCTGAAATAATCTTTCGTTCTGAAGAAAACTATTTTGTTTTAGTAAAATAAAAAAGAAAAAAAAAGAGTAAATTGATATAAAATGCGCACGCAAGTCTGGATGAATTTTAAACAAAAATACTGATTTCCGTCTCGAATTTAGTAAAACCTCTTGCTGCTATCATGCACTTGATAGATTAATGTTTGAAATAAAATAAGCGAGACCTTTGTCTAAAGAAAACCAAGTTATTTCAGTATTTGGTAGCTTAGTTTTCTGTGTAACAGAATGCAAACAAGGGCTTGATTACAGATGAAAAGAAATCGAAACTACCCCATAATTCGGTAAAAATGAATAAAAACCCATTTTATTTGTGTTTGATAGAGAGGTTAATGTAGTATTAAAAATGTCAAAATGAGAGTTTCAATATTTTGATCAACTTGCCATATTTTAAATGTCTTTAGTCTTGCAACGTCCCCCATTAATCTTCATGTTGTGGCCGCGAAATAGCTATTACGTGTATGTGGTCCGGCTGAAAAGGTTGAGTATCCCTGTAATAGGTTCTAGCATGGACAACCGTCACGCCACTGTTGCCGGTTGGACATATAGTTTGGAAATTCTATGTTTTTAAGAGAATGTGTCTCCGGGATAATATTCGAATAGTAAAATTATTCAGATCATGATCTTGGCGATTATATGAGCCAGAACGAAACGAGATCCCTCTCGGTGAGGCTCCCGGGCCCATACCTTAAAACATCCCTGTTTATGGTATTTCTCCAAGCCTGTTCTTAGTGATGCAAGAACTTGGACGAAGTTCACAACGCCTTGTCAGTTTACAAAACCAAATCTTTTTTGAAGTAAAGTTTCTTAGCACTTGTGTCATCTTTATCCAGTCGCTAACAATGTTGATATTCTCCCAGGTGAAGCGATACTTTTCAAATGAGTCTGAAGAGCACCAGTGACTGGCCGCGATAGCTGAATAATCATTGTCGTTAACTCGTGGCCGTCGTTGTCTAGACGAAGGTTCAAATTCTAGTGCCACTGAAGACCCGCCGTGTAAAGCGGCCGATACACGCTAAATCTATGGAGGTTCAAAGTCAAAATCAATGGCACAGTTTAGAGAAGAGGTGCAGCTCAGGTGTAGTTCTCATCACTTGACTGTGACTATCTTTCGCCTATAATCCTCGTGTTGTTTCACAGTGCAACGTATATTAAAAGCAAATCAAGCAGAATGTGTGTATTCCTCTGGCGAGGAATATGTATCACTTGGTCTGCCAAAGAGAACATCACATGGTAAACGTACATTGACCCAACATTTTTGAAGGTAACGAACCAGTCGTCTCGTGTATAGAAATTCGGTTTTCCAGAAGAAGCATGTTAATTTCAACGAATCTAATTTTTGTCAATAAGTTATTTAAAATACTTGTCTTAAAACTTTCTAGTATTCCGCCATATAGTGGGTGTAGGGCCGTGGCATAACGGAGAATATTTGGCGCTCCCCTACAAAATCAGGCAAGGTTTGGAGCCCCAAGCCGGATCTTACAAAGGGTACATACTTGGTGTCAGTCAGGACTTTGCACCCTCCCCTGTGATGTGGGGTGTACGTTACGCTACTAGTGTAGGGTAGTTACCGGGTTTTCTAGATGCGTAAAAGATTACAAAGTTCTTAGAATAAAATTGAATCAAAATTCATTCTTTGGTTTGAATGCAAAATGAGACGAGATTTATATCGTTATTCCTGTTCAGAACGGTGGCAATCGTTGAAACTTTTTCATCCGATATTCACTTTTGGCTGTTTTGTAAAATAATCCACAATAACGAGTATTTGTCTATTGACTTTCTCAGACACGGACAAGAGTCTTAAGATATATAGAGCAATTCACTCAAAAGAAGTTCCTGCATCATAAAATTGAAGTTTTTTCCTTAGTTCGTTCTTTTAGTTCCTTTGACGCATTTCGTCAGCCATCGATTCCAAATGTCCCGTCGTGCCATATCGAAATGTTCCTCACACCACAAAGGTCATACTTTATATCTAAATTTTACTTTCATGGACCCAATGCTAATGCGTGCTAATTCTCAAAAATATAGCCCGTGTGCCGTCATCCCCCGAATGGAGCCTTCTTCAACCCAAAATTTGCTGTGGAATGTGTTTGAATGCCGAATCATTTTCCCCATGACCCAGATCTTTCTATTCCCCATAAACCGTGGAGAAAGAGTTGAAGATGGAATCCTAATTTGAATAGAATAATCATCAGCTCAACAAAGAAAGCTTTTCCGTATGGAAATTTCTTCGAAATAAGTTCCATTTTTCTAGCACCAAAACCATATCCAAAACCGCATGCTTTACCATTTATCGTGCCACTTTATCCTTCATTTTCCTGCCATACCGCAAACAAATCTGTCCAAATAAAACCCTACCAGCGCTCTAATGACGTAACGCACAAATGAGTCCAGTCTCTTGCTAAGAAATATCTTCATCAACTGCTATGTTCTGGAATGGATTGTAACATCTTGTGCAGTTTTACTGAAACGACTCCATACTCCTTGAAACCAATATGAATTAATCTCAAAGTTTTGATATTTTACAAAATTTGTTTCTGAACGGTTTTATACAAAATTTATACACCATGTTGTGTGACCATAATGAATAAAGTTCCACGAATAAAGTGTACAAAATCGAAATCTAAGCAAGTTCTCTTTAAAGAGACCAAGCATTATTTCTGATATTGGATTAACCTCTGTGTTTGTGTATTTATTACATGCTCTCATTATTCTGTGTAAAATTAACTAATCATCCAATAGACTGTCATTATTTACATTTTTAAAACATAACTAGTTAGATCACTATTTTCTTGCAAAATATTTTAGATTGCTATCCCCTTTTAGGTATACTATCTTTCACTGTGAGTCATCATGGGAAAAAATCCTTCTTATTTTTACCAATCATCAATTTCAATACCTTCATCATCAGATTCTCATGCATGTCGGATAATCTAATTCCCTCCTGATTCATTACTAGACAATTCATCACTTAGAAGCAAAGTTATTTTTTTGCGGTGCAAGACCTCTTCTAAATCATTTAAAATTTTATTCATAGAAAGTCACATGAATGAAATAAAACCACACAAAAAAATTTAAGTAATCTTTTGTTAGAAATGAAATTTCAGCAGCAGGCGCTTGGTGCAGCTGAAACAGAAAACATGACCTCAGATGTCAATGAATGACTTTCAGGATTCTCCTATACATTGATACGAGCTTAAAAGATAAATGTTTTCTTCCAGGTTTGATTCAAATAAAAGAAACTCCAAATCATAGGAAATTAAAAGTTTATTTAAAATTGTTATTTTTAATTCATTATTAATTATACAAAGAAACATACCTGGTCTAAGGCAGGAGAAGGGCAGTGTTAGGCACAGGGAAGCATGCAAAATTTTGTCTACATCACAATTTCTAATATCGGTTTCTGCTGCTGATTCCTAGCGCCATCTTAAACTCGACATGTCACACTGAAGACTCTCCACAAACTTTTTGTGTGTGTATGCATTCATGTTTTAATTGATGAGAGCAACCACACAATAACAGAGCAAAAACTTTTTAACGTCATTTGACCCATTGTTATTCCCCTCAAATCCCCTTCTGAAGAATTTAACCATTTCCTGTCAACAAGGGTTTAATTAGAAATTATGAAGCGTAAGGGACAATATACAGCAAAGAATTTCAATATATATTCTTCAATGAACTCAAATACAATAGAACAATGGCACAGAAGAGCAAAATTTGAAATAGGAGAATCACGATTTTTGCTGTGTCCTATTGATGTCAGATAAGTGTTAAAGGTAATCTATCCTTTTAATTATGCTTAAATATAGCCAACTCCTCTAAACTTTCTAAGCGAATTTTAAAAGTTGAGAGAAATAAAATGAATCCAACAAAATTTACAGATTTTAGAAAAGAATTTAGATGCCTCAATGTTGAAAGGGCGTAAAAGTTTAGCTTTCTAGTATAAAACCACGCAAAGCTGACCATCCTACTAGTTGAATCACTCAGTACACATTGAAATTTGATGTCGCCATGGAAGGAAACAAGTGTCACTTAGCATGCACAAAATGCAGAATTGTGTAAAGCAAAATATTTAAAATATTCCCCACTTATGATAAAATGAATGTTGGGAAAATATTCTGACTTGTAGAAAATATTCGATCAAGAAAGAGACGTATATTTTGAGCACAATGATGGATATTTAGTCCCTCTGTTTGCAAATAATTTTGAGCATCATTGACTTCACACACCGGTTGCCGCAGCTTCCAAGTAACATAAAAATGAATGCGATTGCCTAGCAACTAATAAACTTCCTGTATCTGTGCGCATTAGAGCTTTCACTGTTTCCGCCAGCTCTGCCGCTCTCGGGGCGCGATTTGGCTTTTTGAAATATTTTTTGAATTTAAATATTGCGGTACTTGCCACCTCCCCTTTCATATCCCGCCTCATGGCCCCTGCATCCCTCCGCTACTACTGCATTGTTGTTTATTAGATTGGTTGATTATTTATTAACATCGCAAACTAAAGTACTATGATGGCTTTAGACAGAATGCTCAAGTGAACCCAAAAGGGTATTGACGACGGACCTCATTATTTTGAACCATGATCAAGTGTCGAGAACGACATCTGGGCTGGCACCCCATTCTCTAAACTTCCACAGCACGCCAACAGGAGAAATTTGAGCCTGGACAGATTTATCGTGCTTCAGCTTCTCTACACCAGAGGTGCGCAAACTAGGGGTCGCGACCCCTGTGGGGGTTGCCAAATTTTTATGAAATGCATTATGCCTGCATGCTGCATACCATACAGTGTACATATAAAGAGTGAAACGCCGTCACTTACTGTTTAATTTTAATTTCCTGCTGTTCGCTCTTTCTTTGACCGTACGCGTAATGTATGTAAAGTGTGAAGACGCAAGTTTTTTCTCTCCGGTAGATGACGCCCTTCTTCGCGGTAATTCTTAGTTTTACTGAAAGCCGCCTTTTATTTGTCCGGACGTATTGATGTTATACGTACTGTGTCGAACGGTGCGCACCGTACGAGATGGAGTGGTAATCAAGGGTTGTGGAGCCACCTCGGTAGACATGCGTACTGCCACAACCTAACGACCAAAATTATCGCTGAATGTTTTACTGCGCGTTTCATGTAAAGTTGTAGCATGCAACAAGTTCGCCTGCATTTGTTTTTGTAGTTTTCCTCGAATTTTATCATATGACGTTGTGTAATTATGATTTTTTATATTTTTATCGGGCTTTACGTTTCTTGTTATCAGGTATGTGCTATCATTAGAGAAAGATCTCTGTTAATTTTATTGAATTTCTCGAAAAAATTGATAATTTTTTTTATTATTTGTTTTAGTTAAAAAAAATTAACCCTCTATATTCATAATGATAAATGTAAGTAATACGTACACCATACATCTTTCAACTAACAAAACGCACAAATACAAAATGAGGAGTCTAAAATTCTGAACTAAATGCCCCATCTAAAAAAATAAGAAAATCCAATGAGGAATTTATTGTTTTACATTTTGTGTTGTTGATGATGAAGAACGCCTTATATGTGTCATTTGCAACGAAAATTAGCAAATGAGAGCATGAAACCAGCTAAATTAAAAAGGCATTTGGAAACTAAACATAAAGAA
Source organism: Trichonephila inaurata madagascariensis (assembly GCA_019973955.1). Classification (NCBI taxonomy): domain Eukaryota; kingdom Metazoa; phylum Arthropoda; class Arachnida; order Araneae; family Nephilidae; genus Trichonephila; species Trichonephila inaurata. Next base: position 151,149 of record BMAV01011691.1, on the reverse strand, counting down.
CTTCAAAATAAACATGCCGATTTTTTTCAAAGACGAGCTGAAAATCTGAAAATTCAAAGTGCAAATCTAAAGAAATTTACAACAATACCCCAGAAAGCATTACACATGAGCTTCTACAGTTTCTTATCTAATAGGAAAACGATGAAACCCCATACAATTGAGAATCCCTTTATCCTTCCTGCAGCAACTAAATGACATCAATTATGCATGGCGATAATATGGAAATGAACTAAAAACAATACCATTATCAAGAGATACCGTGTCTCCGGCAGATTTCCGAAATGTCACGTAAAATAATGAGTCAGAAGTCATAAAACGCATACAAAAATTCATCTGTATTTGCTTTACAACTGACAAGACTAATGGATATTACTAAAATGTCACAACAAATTATTTACGTTAGATTTATTTTTAATGAAGATATAACAGAAACGTTTTTATGTTGCAAAAGTTTGGAAGGAAAACAAATGGAGAAAAATATTCGAAGAAATAAATGAATATTTTGAAGTAAAGTCCCTACCTGGGCAAACTGTGTTGCGGTTTGTACTGATGGTGCTGCAGCATTAACAGGTTCGAATAAATGGCCCAGAGGCTTAATCCAGAAAGTGGCGCCTCATATGGTATTTAATTACTGTATGATTCATCGGCACCCTTGTTGCAAAAAGATATGGATGAAGAGCGTACAACATATTATAAGATGTTGTTAGTTCAATTAACTACATTAAATGCAACAGTCTTAACAGCCGTCTCTTTTCAATACTTTGCAATGATGGGCTCAACGTACAGAGATTACCGTTACACACCGAAGTTAGATGGCTCTCTACGTGAAATACGACGGATATTTGATTTGGAGAAATGCAGCGTATTATATCAATGAAGTTTGGCTAGAAAGCTGAGCCATTTAGTTGATATTTTCGAAAAACTTTAACGAATTTAAATTTGAGCTTGCAGGGTGAGAATTCAACTATCATAATCTCAGCTACAATAAAATTCAAGCTTTTAAAAATAAAGCTTAGTCTCTGGCAAACTGAATTGAATAAAAACAATGAATTTGACATGTTCCCTTGCTTTAACGATTTTATCAAGGAAAATAATATTATAGATATATTTACATTTAAAACATCATTTCCAAATCACATTGAAAAAGTTAAAAGAAAATTTTTCGAGAAGATCTGGAGGATTTTCCTGAAAAACGATCTTGGTTGGATTCGTGATCCATTTTCCTACGACATATGCAGTTCAACTCTTCCAAATTAGTGAGAAAGTGGTTAAATTGATAGATTTGATTAGTGTGATTATACTCTTCGAAATCAATTTAAGACTCAGCCTTGCCAAAAATATTGGCTATCCGTGGAAAAAAGTAATATCCCGTTCTATGCAAGAATGCCATCAGATTACTAATACAATTTGCATCAACGTATTTATGTGAAACTGGATTTAGCAACCACTTCACAAATACAAATACCGCCTTCGTTTGAACCCTGAAGATGATATGCGAATTGCAATTAGCAGCATACATCCGAACATCGACGAGATAATCAGAAAACTTGCACACACATGCAACTTCATTAAAAGGCAATTTACTGATTTTATATGTTATACAAAAAATATTTTCTTTAAATTATAAATAATATTAATATGTGTCAGAAAAAATGGTGATTTTTTTATTCGATAAAACGAAAGAAATGCGCCTATTTACATCGTATTTGTGAACATTTATCTCTAGAGTGTCGCTAAAAAATTCTCTCTGGCAAAAGGGCCGCAGGCCGAAAAGTTTGCGCACCACTGCTCTACACGACGGATTGCGCACCAGGCCTCAAATTCGTGACTCGACAAAGCCTGTCACGAGTTTGTGACCATGAACCTTCACCTACGGTATTCAATTAATTTTACCTTGCACCGGTTTATGTATTCACGTTTGACTACACCACGATTCTACCAAACAATAATTACTCACCAAAAGCAAGCCAGATTTCAGGTCGAAGATTATTGATACAACCAGATTCGAAATGACTTATTCGAAATAAACTTAAAAAAACGCGTGGAATCGAAAATGAAATATTTTAAAGGCTTAACTCCTATTATTTTGGAAAGTAATTGTTAGAGAAGTATTAAAAATATTTTTGTGGGAACACTTTTTCACTTCGAAAAATGCCATTTATTTTTCTATGATATGATAAAATTTAAATTAAACAGACAGTAGACATTAGTCAAAGCAGTTGAAAAATAAAATAAAGTAGTTAAGAGAGTAAATAATGTAATAATTTAGCAATTCTGTTATCAAAAGTTTGAATATAATTATGAAATTTGTAATGAATAAATTAACTGTGACATTAATGTTCCAATTTCGGTAGAAATACCTTTTTTTTTTGCTTTTTTTTAATTAAAACTTTTATTATTATTAATTTTAACTTCCAATGATAATGATATTCCAGTACAAACTGATAATAATCAGACACATCCCTTTTCGAAAGCAAAAAATGTAATTCCCATTTTAATTGTTTGAGTAAATAAAAAAAAACATATATTTTTTTCCTCCCTCTTCAAATAAAAAAAAATAATAAACTTAATTGTTTATTTTTATTGACACAAATGCGTATTTTATGCTCATCGCAAACGTATATATTATATATATATATATATTAAAAAAAACTTTTATTAACGAAACAAATACGTAATAATGATCCTTTTATAGCACCATGATTTACATGCTAAAAATCCGTTGCTTGAATATTTCAAATTATGTGAGTTCAAAAATAAATAAATAAATAAAAAACGCTTATTTATCCAAAGTTGTTATGAAACAGTTTCAGATAATTATTAAAATAACTATATTTAAAAATCACCACTCTTCATACAAAAAATCTCTTTAAAAATGAATTTTGCATTTTCCAAGAAATTTAATGATTTTTGTCCGACTACAGTACATAAATAAGATTTAGGACAAATACTACCGATGCGATAATACGTAACGAATTTTTAGAAGCCATGTTTTTCGTTTTCGTTTTATGGTTCGAGATTTTTCCGCCTTGTGGTGTGTACAGATAAAGTAATAAAACAAATATTCCAAACCATTAGATGATGTGGAATATCCGATTCAGCTGTAGTAGCCTGAAAATATTCGTAGTTTGAAAACCATTCGCTGATTTTCTTTCTTTTCTTTCCCATTTGATTTCAGTATAATCGTGTGTGTTGTTTTAAAACTAGCTAAGCATGAGCATCTGACCTGTGATTTGACACCTGGCAACTATTTTTTTCTTTTTTGCAATAACAAGGAATAAGATAATTATTAATTAATTAATAATAATTTAATTATGTTCTGATTATTTTGGTGTTCATTATTCATAATTATTTCTGTTTTTCTGTAAGAGCACACACACGATGCTAAATAAAGTTCTGTAACTTCTTGATTTTTATTTAATAAGCGTTCCGTTACGGCTAAATTATTAGAATTGACGACGGATAGAGTGCATTTTATTTTGAAGTGGTTAACTGATATAATAGGATATTGGAAGGGAAGTTGGCGCAAATTACCAGAATAATAATCTTTGGGTACTTGGAAGAGAACAAAATTATTATTTTTGTTGCAACTGTGTTGGATGTAAAGTATTAGATGATTAATTAATTTAATCAACATAATGAATCATCTTTAAAAATATTTTCCCAATTTTTAATTTTTATTATACTAATAAAGCTAACCTCGGGCTACACCTCTGCTCTAAACCCTTTTCGGAGGTGTTCGTCTTTGGGCATTCCGCCTATAACCCTCATGTTGTTTTGTAGTGTGACGTTAATAAACATACACTCACACACTTTCGACAAATCCAAAACACCACATTTCACTGGTGGTAATCAAAGCTTGATGTTTGTGAGTGGATACAGCCGAATCTATTTTAGAGTATAATGCTTACCTATTCTAATTATGCAACGTTACTTTTAGAGAGTGTAAATAAAAAGTCTTCATATCTTAAAGCAGTGCTTTCTCAAACTTTCAATACTGTGACCCAATATTCAATCATCATTTTCATCGCGCCCTCCAAACAATAACAATGTGTATTTGAATTCAATAATACTATACTTTTTACACTAAAGATACAATAATATGACTTTTTAATCTCTTATGTGCCACTGACGTATATAAACGTCTCTCAACCAAAGCATAATTTTTTGGACGTATATATGCGTCTTTCCGAAGTAATGATCTTTACCGTGCACTGCTATCCATTAAATTATTCCGAAGCCCTGAATGTAATAAAAGAACCTTGACAGTGCTTGCAAAGGATTTACTTATTTCAGATGATTTTGCTTTTATTTTTTTTAATTCCTTTTCTCCTCCCTCCAAAAAAATATCAAAATACGCGCATCTACGTGAAAAACGGTGACATTGGGGAGCGAACCTCGTAACTTTTAATCGGCAGTTAAGGAATTAATTATAAACCGTACAAAAATCATCAAGATAAGTTCCTGGTAATTATCAAACTTGTTAATTTAGTATTGTTAAATTAATAATAAAATGCATTGTACAGTACTGATACTTTCATAAGTGTATTATATCAGTGTAAACGTGTATTTTATATTTTATTATGTCAGAAAGTATTTTGTTTGTTTACTTTCAGTAAATTAATAATTTTTTGAATAATCTTTAGTTTTCAACTTTTCAATATGCTCGCGCCCACTCATAGAGTTATCACTCCCCTCAAGGGGGTGCACCCCACAGTTTGAGAAACGCTGTCTTAAAGGTTTTAAATATAAAGTTTTCACGAAATTCTTTGTGATGAATGGCATTTGAGATCCTGAGTCAAATAACAGAAAAGAGATTATTCCTCTAGATCCGCTTTTCATTTGAACACTAAGAATTTGAAGCTAAGTATCAAGAATTATGTATGTTTAACCACATAAGTATTATTAGTTCATTACTCTTATTATATTTCAACATAAATAAATAAAAAAAAATGGCCTAAAATAAAAAGGAAATTATACACAGTTTAAAATTACTTCTGAATGTTTTTTTCTCTTCTTCATTTTGGAACAAAAACATTTTTCCCCCCTTACTTTTAAAATATCCGACTACGTTCGGAACCGTGATTTTAAAAAAGCGCATTAATGGATAATTTTCATGATATTTAGTGTCACTCAGGTAAGAATACATGCATAAAATTGTTTTAAGGACATTTTGACAAAAAGTTATTTAAATACACTATTTTGGCAAAAAATTTACTTAGAATAATCTTTTTTCAAAATGTTCTCCTTTTGTGAAAAATGTTTCTATTATAATAATATTTTGCCTGTATATAGCTCAGACCTCTAGAGAGATCTAACTAGAATTTTGAAAAATTCACTTTATTTTCGAGTTACCACCAATTGAAATAATTATTGAGTTTTTTTAAAATTGCTCCCTCTGTTGTCGTATCATGGATAAACCCACTTCTAAGTCATCATATATTTCAAAAATTTAGTTGAGCTTCCTGTAGAGAGGTCTGAGCTATATATAGGCAAAATATTATTATATAATAAAAGCATTTTTCACAAAAGGAGAACATTTTGAAAAAAGATTATTCTAAGTTAATTTTTTGCGAAAATATTGTATTTAAATTTTTTTTTGTCAAAAATGTCCTTAAAATAATTTTATACATGTATTTTAACCTGAGTGACACTAAATATCATGAAAATTATTCATTTATGCGCTTTTGCAAAATCACGGTTCCGAACGTAGTCGCGGATACCTTAAGACAGAATTATCGCAATTGTTTCGAAATATTGTACATTGCTGTTTCTTAATTTTTCTCTTTTATTTTTTAAAATCATTCTTCATATTTAATTAAAAAACAGTATCTCAATATTAAGAAAGCTCAACTTTTTTCCATAAAGAACACGTTCTAAATGCTTCCCTCTTCCCCGCAAAAATGTTTAACATTTATGGAAGAAGTGTAGCCTTATTTTACTAATGTTCTTGAAATTCTAGAAAACATTTTATTGTTGTGGCTAATGCCACCTGTCTGACGTAGTCAGATCGAGGCCCACGAAATTCATCGTGACAAGGGGCTAGAAGTACGCCTGTCGTTGGCCTTGAACACCATAACACACACAGTACGAATTAGCACAGCGAAATTCCCCGAAGGGACGATAGATGGTGACACCACCTATCACCAACTCCACAATTTAGACATGGAACTGAAGGGGAGGGAAATATTCTCCAGTCCCCTGCACTCGTGATTCAGCCCACAAGACTTTCAGACCCACTGATTTAACGAGCACGTATTCCGTGTGTATTCGGAGGGTATTTGGTGGCATCAGACATCGAACCCAGGCCTTCCGGTCTGGAGTCCGATGCTTTAACCACTAGGCTACCCACGGCCACATTTTGTTGTAGGTGGCCGTATTAATTTTTCAAAGTTTGGAAAGCAGGACAGTTTTATATAACTCCAATTTACCTGTGCACACTTAATTTATTATTTCATTTTGTCTATTTTAATATTTAAATAAAGTTCTAATTTAAAAAATTAATTATTTTTATTTAATGAACTTATTTATTTTTAATGAAATTATTACAGAGAATGTATAGTTACAGAGCTTACACACACAACCATTCTAATTTATATATAACATTATTAAAGCATCTCAGTACTTGAAGAACTCTTTTCTTAGGCTTAAGAATTATTTTTGATTTTTTTTTTTTTAGTTATGCTAGATCTAAGATATTCTTGATAGTAACTTGACTGATTTCCATCTTAAGTACTTTTCTCTTTATATTCTAGGAAAATGTGAAACAAAATCAATTTTTTAATCTTTATTAAAATAAAACGTTTCTCCCTATAAACTTAAAAGCCATAAAACAAGAAATTTAAGAATTATTTGCTTATTCCTGGAATTATTTAGTTTAATTAATTGTGTGTTTTACTAATACCAATGCATTCCTTGTGACCGTATTTGAAAAACCTGGTAAAAAAAATTCTACATAAACTTTTTTTTCCAAGACTTGAACTAATTGTAAATTAAGAATAATACTATTTGTCCTAAGAGAAACTTTGCTTCAAACACTACACTTTCCTTACACAATTAGTGTTTTAAAATTCAAAATAAAAAAAGGGAAATTATTTTATGATTAAATCATACTTTTTATTAAAAGATTTCTGTGTTATATTTATTCAATGAAATTATGCATATTTTTTTTAAAATTCAACAATCCAATACTACTTTACTCATATTATGCTGGATAATATTTAACTTTAATTTGCGCTTCTTATATTAATATTTTTTTTACAGATTTTCAACTGTCTTATTGACGCCTTTCACTTTGTAAAATCGCTTATCAATTTTTTTTAGATTTTTTTCAGTGGTTGAAAAATTTGACTTCTATTTTATTTTGCACGTGTAAGAATAAAAAAAACCTGAGCTTTTATCTTATAATATTAATTTATATTTTTTTGTAAATCTACTGAAAATTACTGTACTAAAAATAAAAGTTATTCCTTTTCTTAAATTATATAAAATAAAAAATATAATGATATATAAGATATCTTAAATGATATAATAAAACAGATTCTGATTAATGGGGTAAACTATTTTATTGAAGGCCAAAATTTTTCACAATTTCAAAATCTATTGAGGTGAAGTTATTGACAAAAAATCACAAAAAGAGTCACTATCTCTGTGATAAAGAGTCACTATCTCTTTGGTAAAGAGTCACTACCTCTGTAATAGAGTCACTACCTCTGTAAGAAAGAGTCACTATCTCTGTATATATAATAAGAGTCACTATCTCTGTAATAAAAGAGTCACTATCTCTGTAATAAAAGAGTCACTATTTCTGTAATAAAAGAGTCACTATCTTTATAATTTTATCAACACTGAAATATTTCTAAGTTCCCATTCTTGAAACTTATGCTATTATGTTAGATATGGATTGCTTTTTGTCATTGCTGAAGTAGTCTGAAGAATTTTGATGGTTCGTTGAAAATTCTTGAATATTTTTGATGTTCCAAAGTTATTTGCGCTGTCTTCAAAAGAATTGCCAAGTTCTTCTGAGTAATCATCAGTTTTAGAGAAAAATGATTTGCTATGGATGCATCATCACAGTAATTGATATCGGCAGGAAGATTTAAAAGTTGATCAGAGCGTAGGCAAAAGGATGCTTCTCCAGTTAATCATTTTCAATGGCATGGTTGAAGTCTGTCATCGATGGCAATCACAGGCTTCAGCTTTAGAAGGCTGAACAATGCAATCAAGTGTTATTCCTGTGCTACCATTCTTTTTCCGTTTAAGAATTCACTTTTTATAGTGTTCCAGAAAAAGAATATATGCGATGGAGTAAAACATGTAAGATATATCGCAGTAATATGTCATTTGCAAAATATTGATGGCCCAAAGTAGCATGACAGAAAATGCATCCAACAATGATTCTGCCATTGTCAGTGACTTATATATCAAGAGCTCATATTTTGGAGCTGCATTTTTGCAGTGTTCCAGAAAAAAAAAATGTATTCAACAAAAAAAATTATGTAAGACATGTTCCAGAAATAAATCACTTGGAACATATTGATGGTCCAAAGCAGCATGACAGAAAACGCGCCAAGCAACGATTCCGCCATTGTCAATTATTTATTAATCAAAAACTTATCGCAGTGATCAAATAACAACTTCACTTTGTTCGCTCAGACACTAAACTAAACAATTTTTCGAGATAACAATATAATTAAAAATAACTCTGGCCTTTGTTGTAATTGTGTACTTGTAATAGAAAAGTGCATTGTTGCTTGGTTTGTTTAAATAACTAAATAATCAGATGGGTTACAATGACGTTGTAACAATAAAACACGTAAAGAAATAAACCCAGTAAAATGTGTTTTCTTATTTATCTCTTCCTTTTTTACTGTTATTATTATATTTCACTGTAATTAATATTTTACATTTTAAAAGACTATTAAAATTAATTTTTTGTCAAATTTTGTTTACACACACGTATCAGTGTTTTGTTAAATATTATTTGTTGCATAATTTGCAAACTACTCAAGATCTTTTTTGTTGTTGTTTCATGCTTTTCAGTATTCTTTTTTAAAGAAGTACTTTAAAATCTTTAAAAAAAAAAGGCATTTTCTTATTTATTCTTCAAAGAAAAATGTATCTTTAAATTAAATTAAGTGAAAATTTAAAATAAAACCGCTGAGCTCCTATTTCAGGAGTGATCTGCGTAAGAAAAAATTGCTTATACGATTTTTTCACTGCGCCACCAAGTAAAAACTAAAATATTTAAAACTGTGTACTGTATATTTCATACACTCGATTTTGGCTTAAGAGTAATATGCATTTTTCAAACGTTTTAAATCATTACTTTTCCAAACAGTGATGTGTGGATAATTATTCAGTATCACAGTATTTCGAACTAATTTTGATGCCTATATTCTAAAAATTTTTCTTTTTAATTCTTCGGTATATTCTTGAGGAATGTTAGTAACAAAATAAAAAAAAAACTTACTGTACTTTTCCGAAATTGCAGGATTAATTTTATCTATACTACAATATGACTCGATGTAAATATTTTAAAACATCGTTTTAAATACCTTGACTTAACTAATATTTCAGGCGTATTATTGGTAAATGTTCTCGTAATCTTAAAAAATTATTCAATGAGTTAATTCAAAATTAGAAAATTGGCGAAGAAAACTTACAAAACAGTAAAAAAGGGATTTAAATGAGATAGTGCACTTCTTGATTATTTGATAAGCGAGTGAATTCTGTTGAAGTGAAAAGAAAGTTGATTTAAAAGAAACATAAATTGTTCAATATTTCTAACCTTTATAAAGTAGGCCATATTAAATTTAAAGGCTACAAAAATTCTCGATTTAAGGTATTGTATATAAATCATTATTCATATTTTCATACATGTTACGCGTATACAATTTCAACAAACATTCATTTATGGAAAAAATATTTTCTTAATTATATTTCACGGTTTCTAAGAGAAGTTATTAAGACTGTTTTCGGTAAAAGTACGAGAGCTCTAACTAAACGCCAAGCACATTTTCACAATTCAGATAGTATTTTAACAATAATTTTCCCTTAAAGTTAAGGATATCAATAAGCATACCTAATTCTGTCCTGCTTTTGAAAAGCATTGAAATATGACATACCAATTATGTGTTTTTTAAAAAATCATCGACTTTTATGTGAACTACTCTAATTGCTTGACATGACGTTCCAAGTATGTTTCTTACATTGTTTTTATCAATAGAATATATTGCAATTGGGAAAAAATATTTTTTACGTTTGTTAGCATGTTTAGTGAAATAAAAAGTTATCAAAAAGAATTACGGCCTTTTGCTTATGGATATTAGCGATTCCAACCAGTTTTCGGGTTATCTCATATCGGGCGAGCTTTTTGCTTCCTCAACTTGAATAAGCAGTTCCATGACTGTCATGCAGACTTGTGGCGAAAATTCACTCTTTACGTGTGGAATAGTAGTGTTCGCAAGAAAAGTGAATTTTTACTAGTGTAACTTTCCACAATAATTCAGAAAAACATACCTCGTGTGTTGAATCGTAATATGCTTTGGGGTGGAAAGATAACTATCAAATGAATGACCAGGCTGCAAGATCTCAGTATTAAAGTCTTTCACTCAAGTTTCGGAAGAGATTTTTAGATACTTCTACCATCACATTTCTACTATTTTCAGATAGAATTTTTTCCTTTAAAGTACATTTCAGTTTTCTATATTTCTGCTGTTATGTATCCGTACTTATTACTTTTATCTACCATTAAAACCTGAAATAATCTTTCGTTCTGAAGAAAACTATTTTGTTTTAGTAAAATAAAAAAGAAAAAAAAAGAGTAAATTGATATAAAATGCGCACGCAAGTCTGGATGAATTTTAAACAAAAATACTGATTTCCGTCTCGAATTTAGTAAAACCTCTTGCTGCTATCATGCACTTGATAGATTAATGTTTGAAATAAAATAAGCGAGACCTTTGTCTAAAGAAAACCAAGTTATTTCAGTATTTGGTAGCTTAGTTTTCTGTGTAACAGAATGCAAACAAGGGCTTGATTACAGATGAAAAGAAATCGAAACTACCCCATAATTCGGTAAAAATGAATAAAAACCCATTTTATTTGTGTTTGATAGAGAGGTTAATGTAGTATTAAAAATGTCAAAATGAGAGTTTCAATATTTTGATCAACTTGCCATATTTTAAATGTCTTTAGTCTTGCAACGTCCCCCATTAATCTTCATGTTGTGGCCGCGAAATAGCTATTACGTGTATGTGGTCCGGCTGAAAAGGTTGAGTATCCCTGTAATAGGTTCTAGCATGGACAACCGTCACGCCACTGTTGCCGGTTGGACATATAGTTTGGAAATTCTATGTTTTTAAGAGAATGTGTCTCCGGGATAATATTCGAATAGTAAAATTATTCAGATCATGATCTTGGCGATTATATGAGCCAGAACGAAACGAGATCCCTCTCGGTGAGGCTCCCGGGCCCATACCTTAAAACATCCCTGTTTATGGTACCTAAGCCTGTTCTTAGTGATGCAAGAACCTTGGACGAAGTTCACAACGCCTTGTCAGTTTGCAAAACCAAATCTTTTTTGAAGTAAAGTTTCTTAGCACTTGTGTCATCTTTATCCAGTCGCTAACAATGTTGATATTCCTCCAGGTGAAGCGATACTTTCAAATGAGTCTGAAGAGCACCAGTGACTGGCCGCGATAGCTGAATAATCATTGTCGTTAACTCGTGGCCGTCGTTGTCTAGACGAAGGTTCAAATTCTAGTGCCACTGAAGACCCGCCGTGTAAAGCGGCCGATACACGCTAAATCTATGGAAGTTCAAAGTCAAAATCAATGGCACAGTTTAGAGAAGAGGTGCAGCTCAGGTGTAGTTCTCATCACTTGACTGTGACTATCTTTCGCCTATAATCCTCGTGTTGTTTCACAGTGCAACGTATTAAAAGCAAATCAAGCAGAATGTGTGTATTCCTCTGGCGAGGAATATGTATCACTTGGTCTGCCAAAGAGAACATCACATGGTAAACGTACATTGACCCAACAACATTTTTGAAGGTAACCAACCAGTCGTCTCGTGTATAGAAATTTGGTTTTCCAGAAGAAGCATGTTAATTTCAACGAATCTAATTTTTGTCAATAAGTTATTTAAAATACTTGTCTTATATAAAACTTTCTAGTATTCCGCCATATAGTGGGTGTAGGGCCGTGGCATAACGGAGAATATTTGGCGCTCCCCTACAAAATCAGGTTTGGAGCCCCAAGCCGGATCTTACAAAGGGTACATACTTGGTGTCAGTCAGACTTTGCACCCCCTCCCCCGCGATGTGAGGGTGTACGTTACGCTACTAGTGTAGGGTAGTTACCGGGTTTTCTGGATGCGTAAGATTACAAAGTTCTTAGAATAAAATTGAATCAAAATTCATTCCTTGGTTTGAATGCAAAATGAGACGAGATTTATATCGTTATTCCTGTTCAGAACGGTGGCAATCGTTGAAACTTTTTCATCCGATATTCACTTTTGGCTGTTTTGTAAAATAATCCACAATAACGAGTATTTGTCTATTGACTTTCTCAGACACGGACAAGAGTCTTAAGATATATAGAGCAATTCACTCAAAAGAAGTTCCTGCATCATAAAATTGAAGTTTTTTCCTTAGTTCGTTCTTTTAGTTCCTTTGACGCATTTCGTCAGCCATCGATTCCAAATGTCCCGTCGTGCCATATCGAAATGTTCCTCACACCACAAAGGTCATACTTTATATCTAAATTTTACTTTCATGGACCCAATGCTAATGCGTGCTAATTCTCAAAAATATAGCCCGTGTGCCGTCATCCCCCGAATGGAGCCTTCTTCAACCCAAAATTTGCTGTGGAATGTGTTTGAATGCCGAATCATTTTCCCCATGACCCAGATCTTTCTATTCCCCATAAACCGTGGAGAAAGAGTTGAAGATGGAATCCTAATTTGAATAGAATAATCATCAGCTCAACAAAGAAAGCTTTTCCGTATGGAAATTTCTTCGAAATAAGTTCCATTTTTCTAGCACCAAAACCATATCCAAAACCGCATGCTTTACCATTTATCGTGCCACTTTATCCTTCATTTTCCTGCCATACCGCAAACAAATCTGTCCAAATAAAACCCTACCAGCGCTCTAATGACGTAACGCACAAATGAGTCCAGTCTCTTGCTAAGAAATATCTTCATCAACTGCTATGTTCTGGAATGGATTGTAACATCTTGTGCAGTTTTACTGAAACGACTCCATACTCCTTGAAACCAATATGAATTAATCTCAAAGTTTTGATATTTTACAAAATTTGTTTCTGAACGGTTTTATACAAAATTTATACACCATGTTGTGTGACCATAATGAATAAAGTTCCACGAATAAAGTGTACAAAATCGAAATCTAAGCAAGTTCTCTTTAAAGAGACCAAGCATTATTTCTGATATTGGATTAACCTCTGTGTTTGTGTATTTATTACATGCTCTCATTATTCTGTGTAAAATTAACTAATCATCCAATAGACTGTCATTATTTACATTTTTAAAACATAACTAGTTAGATCACTATTTTCTTGCAAAATATTTTAGATTGCTATCCCCTTTTAGGTATACTATCTTTCACTGTGAGTCATCATGGGAAAAAATCCTTCTTATTTTTACCAATCATCAATTTCAATACCTTCATCATCAGATTCTCATGCATGTCGGATAATCTAATTCCCTCCTGATTCATTACTAGACAATTCATCACTTAGAAGCAAAGTTATTTTTTTGCGGTGCAAGACCTCTTCTAAATCATTTAAAATTTTATTCATAGAAAGTCACATGAATGAAATAAAACCACACAAAAAAATTTAAGTAATCTTTTGTTAGAAATGAAATTTCAGCAGCAGGCGCTTGGTGCAGCTGAAACAGAAAACATGACCTCAGATGTCAATGAATGACTTTCAGGATTCTCCTATACATTGATACGAGCTTAAAAGATAAATGTTTTCTTCCAGGTTTGATTCAAATAAAAGAAACTCCAAATCATAGGAAATTAAAAGTTTATTTAAAAATTGTTATTTTAATTCATTATTAATTATACAAAGAAACATACCTGGTCTAAGGCAGGAGAAGGGCAGTGTTAGGCACAGGGAAGCATGCAAAATTTTGTCTACATCACAATTTCCTAATATCGTTTCTGCTGCTGATTCCTAGCGCCATCTTAAACTCGACATGTCACACTGAAGACTCTCCACAAACTTTTTGTGTGTGTATGCATTCATGTTTTAATTGATGAGAGCAACCACACAATAACAGAGCAAAAACTTTTTAACGTCATTTGACCCATTGTTATTCCCCTCAAATCCCCTTCTGAAGAATTTAACCATTTCCTGTCAACAAGGGTTTAATTAGAAATTATGAAGCGTAAGGGACAATATACAGCAAAGAATTTCAATATATATTCTTCAATGAACTCAAATACAATAGAACAATGGCACAGAAGAGCAAAATTTGAAATAGGAGAATCACGATTTTTGCTGTGTCCTATTGATGTCAGATAAGTGTTAAAGGTAATCTATCCTTTTAATTATGCTTAAATATAGCCAACTCCTCTAAACTTTCTAAGCGAATTTTAAAAGTTGAGAGAAATAAAATGAATCCAACAAAATTTACAGATTTTAGAAAAGAATTTAGATGCCTCAATGTTGAAAGGGCGTAAAAGTTTAGCTTTCTAGTATAAAACCACGCAAAGCTGACCATCCTACTAGTTGAATCACTCAGTACACATTGAAATTTGATGTCGCCATGGAAGGAAACAAGTGTCACTTAGCATGCACAAAATGCAGAATTGTGTAAAGCAAAATATTTAAAATATTCCCCACTTATGATAAAATGAATGTTGGGAAAATATTCTGACTTGTAGAAAATATTCGATCAAGAAAGACTGACGTTCCAATATGTTTTTTACATTTTTTTTTATCAATAGAATATATTGCACAGGGAAAAAATTTTTTTTATCGTTTGTTAGCATGTTTAGTGAAATAAAAAGTTATCAAAAAGAATTACGGCCTTTGCTTATGGATAAGAAGGATCTAACCAGCTTGCCATTCATATCGCGAGAGCTTTTTGCTTCCTCTTGAAAACTTGAATAAGCAGTTCCATGACTGTCATGCAAGACTTGTATGAAAATTCACTCTTTTACATGGAATAGTAGTGTTCGCAAGAAAAAGTGAATTTTTTTACTAGTAACTTTCCACAATAATTCAGAAAACATACCTCGTGTGTTGAATCGTAATATGCTTTGGGGTGGAAAGATAACTATCAAATGAATGACCAGGCTGCAAGATCTCAGTATTGCAGTTCTTTTCATCAAAAGCTGGAAGAGATTTAGATAATTTCTACCATCACATTTCTTACTATTTTCAGATAGAATCTTTTTCCTTTTAGTATGATTTTTAGTTTTTCTATATTTCGCTGTTATAAAATCCGTACTTATTACTTTTATCTACCATTAAAACCTGAAATAATCTTTCGTTCTGAAGAAAACTATTTGTTTTAGTAAAATAAAAAAAAAAAAAAGAGTAAATTCGATATAAAAATGCGCACGCAAGTCTGGATGAATTTTAAACAAAAAATACTGATTTCCGTCTCGAATTTAGTAAAAACCTCTTTGCTGCTATCATGCACTTGATAGATTAATGTTTGAAATAAAAATAAGCGAGACCTTGTCTAAAGAAAAATCAAGTTATTTCAGTATTTGGTAGCTTAGTTTGTGTAACAGGAATGCAAACAAGGGCTTGATTACAGATGAAAAGAAATCGAAACTACCCCATAATTCGGTAAAAAATGAATAAAACCCATTTTATTTGTGTTTGATAGAGAGGTTAATGTAGTATTAAAAAAAATGTCAAAAATGAGAGTTTCAATATTTTGATCAACTTGCCATATTTTAAATGTCTTTAGGTCTTGTAACGTCCCCATTAATCTTCATGTTGCGGCCTGTGTGAAATAGCTATTACATGTATGTGGTCCGGCTGGAAAAAAGGTTGAGTATCCCTGTAATAGGTCTAGGCATGGACAACCGTCACGCCACTGTTGCCGGTTGACATATAGTTTGAAATTCTATGTTTTTAAGAGAATGTGTTCCGGGATAATATTCGAATAGTAAAATTATTCAGATCATGATCTTATGATTATATGAGTCAGAACGAAACGAGATCCCCCTCTCGGGGGTGAGGCCCTGGGCCCATACCTTAAAACATCCCTGTTTATGGTATCTAAGCCTGTTCTTAGTGATGCAAGAACCTTGGACGAAGTTCACAACGCCTTGTCAGTTTGCAAAACCAAATCTTTTTTTAAAGTAAAGTTTCCTTCCCTTGTGTCTTCTTTACCCAGTCGCTAACAATGTTGTTTCTCCCAGGTGAAGCGATACTTTTAAAAATGAGTCTAAGAGCACCAGTGACTGGCCGCGATAGCGGGAATAATCATTGTCTTTAACTCGGGCCGGGGGGGTTTCTAGACAAAAAGGTTCAAATTCTAATTGCCACTGAAGACCCCCCGTGTAAAGCGGCCGATACCCCGCTAAATCTATGGAGGTTCAAAGCCCAAAATCAATGGCACGGTTTAGAAAAGGGTGCAGCTCAGGTGTAGTTCTCATCATGACTGTGACTATTTTTTATAATCTCGTGTTGTTTCACAGTGCAACGTATATTAAAAAAAATCAAGCAGAATTTTTTTTCCCCCCTGGCGGGGGAATATGTACCCTTTGGTCTCCCAAAAGGGGAACATCACATGGTAAACTTCATTGCCCCAACTTTTTTTGGAGTAACGAACCAGTCGTCTCGTGTATAGAAATTGGGTTTTTCCCAAAAGGGCATGTTAATTTCAACGAATCAAATTTTTTTGCCCAATAAGTTATTTAAAATACTTGTCTTAAAATTTTCCCAAGTATTCCGCCATATAGGTGGGTGTGGGCCGTGGCATAACAGTATTTGGGCTCCCCCACAAAATCAGGTTTTTGGGCCCCAAGCCCCGATCTTCAAGGTTACATACTTGGTTTTCAGTCAGACTTTGCACCCCCTCCCCGTGATGTGGGGGGGTCTTCACTGGGGGAATTTTGTTGGGTTTTCCAAAATGCGTAAAAATTTTAAAATTCTTGAATTGAATCAAAATTCATTCTTTGGTTTTTAATGCAAAATGAACGAGATTTATATCGTTATTCCATTTCAGAACGGTGGCAATCCCTTTTAAACTTTTTTATCCGATATTCACTTTTTTTGGGTGTTTTGTAAAAAAAATCCCCCAATAACAATTTTGTCCTGACTTTCTCAGACACGGACAAAGTCTTAAGATATATAGAGCAAATTTACTCCCAAAAGAAGTTCCTGCATCATAAAATTGAAGTTTTTTCCTAGTCTTCGTTTTAGGTTCTTTTTGGACACCACATAGGGTTTTTAAAAAATTCTCTCATCAATTTCGTATTTATTCCAATAAAAACTCGCTCGTACCGTTGACAAAGCTTTGGTGATACCGAAATGTCCTTCACACTAAGGGGTTTCTTCCCTTTTTTGAGGGGTATCTGGAATTTTTTCTTTTCGGGTGGATAAAATTCCCAAAAATGATGTTAATTTTGACTTTTTAAAAAATAAAAGCCCCTTTTCCGGTGGGGGAAGGCTACCTTTCCTCGGTAAATACCCCCGTTGGCAATAACAAATCAAGAATAGAAAACTATTTACTTCCTCTTAAAGCTTTGAAAGTGCCATCAACTATTGCTGTCTTTCTTCGTGACATTATTTAGTTTTCTACAACGCAAAATCACAATGAGCAATCTTTCTTAACCAGCATTACTGGAAATGTCAAAGATCCCGTTTTCGAGAACAAATCTCTAAATTCGTTGAGGTTTCTTAATTTTATACAGTTGTTGGTTATTTAATCCGGGAATGTTCTTTAGAATGCTGTTCACGAGCTCCATTTCCTCACTAATTTGTGGGCTGATAACGTTGTAAACAGAAAAGCAGAATGAGTTTTCGGGTTCTCTTCTCTATGAATCTGCATTTTCCCCCTGATGACTCGAATGGAAACGATCTTCTTTTCGTGATCAACTAGAGAGGCCCCAATAAAGATAAATCACTGGGAGACAAAGACAGGATAATAAGATACTGCATATCTATAAGTAGCTGAAGATGCAACGAATCCTCGAATTAAACATTCTGAATTGAATAGAATAATCACTGTTTCAGTCACTTGTAAAGTACAGGTTTAAGTCTCCAATATTTCTCTTCCAGAAAGTGGGAAATTTCTTCTCTTCTGAAATTAAGTTCATTTTTCTGAAGGTCATCTGTAAATCCATTATATTTCAATAAATCCAAGGTACGTGGAATAGTTATGTTTTTTACTTATGCCTGATGCTGAAAACACTGGATCCACATTTAAAGATTGTGCTTACTTTGATCTTTTTCATTTTTTCCAAGGTAAGGAAATGTGTTCAAAATATACTTACTTTCTAAATAAATCTGCAGCTATCCAAAAAATAAATAAAATTCCTGTATTTAAAGGGTTTTAATACTGTAAATTGCATAAAGGGACAATGAGTCTAGTCTCTTGCTAAGAAATATCTCTTCATCAACTGCTATGTTCTGGAATGGATTGTAACATCTTGTGCAGTTTTTACTGAAACGACTCCATACTCCTGAAACCATTATGAATTAATCTCAAAAGTTTTGATATTTTACAAAATTTGTTTCTGAACGTGGTTTTTATACAAAAATTTATACACCATGTTGTAGACCATAATGAATAAAGTTCCAATGAATAAAGTGTGTACAAAATCGAAATCTAAGCAAGTTCCTCTTTTTAAAGAGACCAAGCATTATTTTCTGATATTGGATTAACCTCTGTGTTTGTGTATTTATTACATGCTCTCATTATTCTGTGTAAAATTAACCAATCATTCAATAGACTGTCATTATTTACATTTTTTTAAACATAACTAGTTAGATCACTATTTTCTTGCAAAATATTTTAGATTGCTATCCCCTTTTAGGTATACTATCTTTCACTGTGAGTCATCATGGGAAAAAAATCCTTCTTATTTTACCAATCATCAATTTCAATACCTTCATCATCAGATTCCTCATGCATGTCGGATAATTCATTCCCTCCTGATTCATTACTAGACAATTCACTTAGAAGCAAAGTTATTTTTTTTGCAGTAAGACCTCTTCTGAATCATTTAAAATTTTATTCATAGAAAGTCACATGAATGAAATAAAACCTCCCAAAAAAATTTAAGTAATCTTTTTTTTGTTAGAAATGAAATTTCAGCAGCAGGCGTTGGTGCAGCTGAAACAGAAAACATGACCAGATGTCAATGAATGACTTTCTAGGATTCTCCTATACATTGATATGGAGCTTAAAAGATAAATGTTTTCTTCCAGGTTTGATTCAAATAAAAGAAACTCCAAATCATAGGAAATTAAAAGTTTATTTAAAATTGTTATTTTTAATTCATTATTAATTAAACAAAGAAACATACCTGGTCTAAGGCAGGAGAGGAGCACAGGGAAGCATGCAAAATTTTGTCTACATCACAATTTCTAATATCGGTTTCTGCTGCTGATTCCTTTGTGCGCCATCTTTTAAACTCGGACATGTCACACTGAAGACTCTCCACAAAACTTTTTTTGTGTGTGGCGCATTCATGTTTTAATTGGATGAGAGCAACCACACAATAATACAGAGCAAAACTTTAACGGTCATTTGACCCATTGTTATTCCCCAAATCCCCCTTCTCTGAAGAATTTAACCATTTCCTGTCAACAAGGGTTTAATTAGAAATTATGAAGTGTAAGGGACAATATACAGCAAAGCACTTCAATATATATTCTTCAATGAACTCAAAATACAATAGAACAATGGCACAGAAGAGCAAAATTTGAAATAGGAGAATCACGATTTTTGCTGTGTCCTATTGATGTCAGATAAGTGTTAAAGGTAAATCTATCCTTTAATTATGTTTAAATATAAAGCTAACTCCTCTAAACTTTCTAAGTGAATTTTAAAAGTTGAGAGAAATAAAATGAATCCAACAAAATTTACAGATTTTAGAAAAGAATTTAGATGCCTCAATGTTGAAAGGGCGGTGTTTAGCTTTCTAGTATAAAACCACGGCAAAGCTGACCATGCTACTAGTTGAATCACTCAAGTACACATTGAAATTCTGATGTCGCCATGGAAGGAAACAAGTGTCACTTAGCATGCACAAAATGCAGAATTGTGTAAAAGCAAAATATTTAAAATATTCCCCACTTATGATAAAATGAATGTTGGGAAAATATTCTGGACTTGTAGAAAACATTCGATCAAGAAAGAAACCTCAGAAAACCTCTTGAATCAGTTTACTTACGAGGAGGGAGGGATTTTGGAAAAAATGATGAAAAAGTTATGATCATAGAGTTTCAATAAAAATGCATCATCCTAGGATTGAAAAGAATATCAAAACAGATTTTATCTGAAAATTTACCAAATCGTTTCCCAAATGACATCTTAATTAAAATGTACTGATTTAAGAATTAATTTACTTAAAATAAAATATCAAAAACAACTTTTATTTATGTGAGATCATTATTGCTTACTATTCCTTTACGAGGCATTTTTAAAATAGTAAATATTCATAATGAAATAAATGAGCATGTTGACTATTTTCTTTTTAAAATGAAATGTGTGGTTTCATTTTTTCAAATCAAAGCATATGCAAATTCTCAATTTTACACACCTGACTTTATATTGGAATTAAGTTTGTACAAATCTAAAACATTTTATATTTATTTGAATATATAAATTTTTTTCAGCCAAAGACTTTTATTTAAATTTCTGCAAACAATACACATGGATATCTCCAGGAAACCTAATAACAAAATTTTGCTTATTTTTCAATGTAATGGAATAAATCTAATAAAATATTCACCCTCCACACATTAAATATGTTAAAAGCAGATAGAAATGAAGTAATAAAATTTTTAATAAAAAAGATAAAGTATTTATTAAAATCTTTTTAGCAATGTTATTAACAATTTAATACATAATGGAAAGTAGAAATTGTTTCGTTACATAAAACTGAAACAATATAAAAAAATATGATCGATTTAACATATATAATGATTCTATATATAAAAATGTATCTAAACTGATATTAATCAATAAGAGTAGGAACATAATGCTTTTAGTTTTTGTTATTTTTGCAAAAGTCTGTTCACTTAGAAATTGTTACATCAGCTTGCTTCAAACCAACCCAAGTGTTCAATTGCTTTGCCTTTATGCGAGACCAAATCACATGATCAGTAAGAGCAAACATTTGAGCAGCAGCAAGAGCAGCACCATCAGTTGACAATACTGTACTACAACCAAGACCTATAAATAAATTAAAAATCAAAACCAATAAGACATATTCTGCCTTTTAATTTGTAAACCAAACTATACCTAAATATGTCATTCAAATAATCAAACACTTAAAATATGAAATTGCAATTATTTTGAATTCAAAAAATAAAAAGGATTGTTAATAAATTTGTAGAGTGAATTTTGGATGGTTGAATCTTTAAGATTTGATACTAAGTGAATAAAACAAGATATTTTTATTTCAAACAGTGCTGTCTATGAATACTAAGTAATAAGATTTTTGAACACTCTTAACCAACACATTAACAAATATAATAATAATTATATATTCTTAATATTGCTGACTACATAGGCTGTTTTAATAAACTAATACAATAAAACTAATTGAGACTAATTTATTTACAACATTAATATTTAAAATACAAATTGATGGTTATGTGCTCCAAATGTCATATGGTGTTCCTCCTAAAGATCAGATGCACACCAGCCACCCTCTTTGTTTGAATGTGAAGAGCACTGCATACGAGGTTTGGCTGACCATTTGATTACAGACCTGCCATTCTAGACACATGCCTTGTTACACATTTAACCAGTTAACTGTGATTGACAAGTATACTCATGTGAAAAGTAGGGACCATTGGTTATTTAAATTGCAATTTTTGAGAAAAACAAATAAATAAAAAGCAAGAAAAAAATTTAAGATGAACTTGCACGTCTCCATAAGCCCCGGCTGAAACAGCTTGTAAATTCACATAATGAATTTATTTATGTGGAATGATAATGTTTTTTAAATGCTTGCCTAAAAGGAGCAAAAGAAAAATGATTTATAATACGGTTCCTTCAGGTTTGGTCAGCCATGGGACAAATGTGTGATGACAACCAGGCACTAAGCCCATTGATAGATGCAGGCCTGAAGTTACCTAGTTATCGAGTGGTGTAAATGACAATTGTTTGATGTTAGAACCATGTGCTGACATTAGAGTAATGGTCCAATGCCATGCAGCCTTAAGAACAGTTATTTTATTGGGTTGGAAAAGGCAAGGATGCTTTCTGGTAAGAGTGATCAACCCTACAACATCTACACCAGACCTTCCTTAATGTCAACACAAGTAAGCAATATTTTGTCAGTAAAGAAGGAAGTAAATCAGTGTGTATTTAGGTCCCCCAGTCTGAGAATTTCGATGGTCACTAAAATTCATAGATATCCATAAAAACTTCCTTACAAATGCAATATATGTTTATGTTAATCAAAGAAATAAGTAAACTAGTGGCCCAACAGCCCATAGAGAGCCAAGGCCTACTGTGCCCATCTCAGTGTTCATGACCTAGGGTACTGAGGTGCATGAGCAGTTGCTCTGGTCAGGTTGGTCAATTTGACACAAAACCCCCAGTGTTTAGTTCCCAAGGAAATTTGGTACTTATTTATCGACTCACTGAAGGGATGAAAGGCAGAGTCCATCTTGCCCAGTAAGGGGTTTGAACCCTGGAACTGTGGCATGGAAGTGGGATACACAAGCATTCAGCTACAGGGCTTCAAATAAATATCAGTAATAATATTCGCTATAGTATAAAATAAACCCATCTTTTTGAGCCAATATTTTAACAGCAACATTTACTCTGTGATTGACGAGTATACTCATCACTGTTCCATTTCCGTGACACACATGGTTTCAAGCTGTCAAACAAGTGTGCCACAGTTAATTGGTTAACAACCAAGCTGAATAGGTCAGTTATTCGATCTTTTATTTGTGCCTCTATTAGTAACAATTCGCTGCAGAGGATACTGTTACACATATCTCTCCCAGAGAAGAAAGTCTTTTTGCTATTGAAAGATTTTCTGAACAATCTTTAGAGGAAATCTTTTCACAACCAGTTAGATCTTAACTAACATACATCCCTTATTATATTAAGTATCAAACTGAAACTTCTTCCATCATCTTGCAGCATCATTGATAGTCTTTAATTTAGATGGATAAAACTATTTGATACACATACAGTAGCCATTTATATGATTCAGGAATTACCCTTACTTAGTTGCATGTCATTTATTCCCATCTTGTGCTTGTTTTCAGAGTCATCCTCAAGGATGAAAACTATGGGTAACTTGATATAATTATTTTTCTTTCTGGAGACTTGAGCTTTAATGATACTTTTAACAATCAAGTTAAAATTTAGCACCCCACACACACACACACCAGGTCAGAAATTATGTGTTTTAATTACTATCATTGCTGTTGCAATTCACACAAGAGGACATCACAATGCTAACCCCTAATCTGATGAGGAAAAGTTATGCAGTTTGCTGCATGTGCTACCATAATTCCACAGGCCAGCATAGTTATGCAGTGTATTAAGAGGACAAAAGGACATAAATAAGTGAATCCCCACAAACACTGAGAAAAAACATTTAGAATAAATTTTAGAAGAGAAATAAATAAATTTAAAAAAAACTTACAAGTTGCAATGTTTTCTCATTACAAGAAATATTTGTATTAAAAAAATAATTTAATAAACATCATCAATTCTTGCAATACTCTAAAATAAAGGTTAATAATTTTCTGAAGATCTTTTGTGCATTTACATAAATTCTAAAAAATTCAGTTACTATTTTGAAGATGTAAAACCTTTAAAAACAAAACATATTTCTAAGTGGTTGAAAGATCAAACAATATATGAAACAATTATAACAAATAATTATATTGATCAAATTCCAAAGGTTTAAAAAAAATCTCTTTTTTACCTGATGGCATTCTCAATGAAGACCAGATATCTTCACGTCCCCAATCAGCAGTAATAGGAGGACAATTAATAACAGGGTATGCTGAAACTCCTGATGTAACAGGACCCAGCCCATTACTTCTACCAGCAACTGCTATGAAAACTGTAGGTTGGGTATGGCCTGGGAAAATATATATTTCATGATTATTAATTACTGCATATAAATAACAATATAGTTTTATAAAACTTTATGGATAAATTAATTGTATAAGTAACATATATTAATGAATCAAAATTTTTTTATAAATATGCAAAACTGATCTTGCATATTCCTAAAGATTAATTGAATAGATACACCCCGCAAAAGTAATTTAACAAAATTTATGATTTTACGATTTATGGTACAAAAACAGAATTTTTACAAACTAATATTTAAAAAGCTGAGCTTATTCATGTCATCCATACCTGATTTTTTGACAACAAATTTGTTCTTCAAAAATACAGTCGGACCTCTATATCATGAAGTCGTTAAATCCCCCAAAAATTCGTTATATTGAAATTGCTATACACAGGTTCATCTTTAAATTTTCTTTATAAAAAGCATAAAAAATATTTTTTCTTAAACACTATGCATTAAAAAAAGTAGTTATTTACACCTTTTTGCAAATTAATACATATTTTATACATCTCACCTATCGAAAAAAAAAACTTTAAGGAAAGTTTCTTGATACTTTTATCCCTGAAGAATTTAATTTTTTTCTTTGATGCTCAAGCACTTTTGTTTTGACATTTTCGAGCTTCTAGAAACGAAGTTACCAGTGCAGCTGACCAACACTGCAAATGAATAAAGACTAGTAAAAGGACACGAGACAACTCCACTGAGAGTGAAAAGGGATATGGAAGATGTGTCCAGTGACAATGGGGGTTAAAGGTTGCACTTCTTGGATGAAATGCCGAGAATTCTATTGATCTTGGTGAGTTAGGCACTGAATAAAACTAGTTCAAGATTTATGATCACCATAAAATGTATTAAAAGAGAGAATATTTTAAAATGCAGAGAAATACTTTAAAAATAGAGAGAAAAAAAAAATTGAATCACAAGAAAAAAAGTTTGTTATATATGCACCTTGAAAATGCACCTCGCTATTGGGAGATTATTTTACGAAGAAAATCATGAAATGTTCTTGGTTCCAGGAACAAGTTTGCTAAATAGGAAAATTCGCAATATGGAGGTTTGACTGTATATAAGAAAAAATTTTTTTTAAAAAAAATTCTTATTGGATTAAATAAAAAATTCAACAGTTTTAATAATTAACTGAATATCTTATAAAGCTTTCCTTCTTTATTAATATTTCATATTCGTATTATGACACAATAAAATAGGCATGGTTAGGTATAGCATTCCAGCCTACATTATATATATATAGAAATAGAAATAAAAATTAAATTTTAATAATAAGAGAAGTATGAACAAGACCTTTAGAATTAAAAAAAGAAAAACAAGACCTAAAATACAAATAAGACCCTTTCCAAAAAAGTATATACCATCCATTATCAACAACTAATCAGAAAAATAGAATAAATATGGTTATACGATAAATTACTATAGGAAAATATTAAAAATTATTCTACTCTATAAGTAACTTTACACTAATTTTAGGAAGCTAAATCTAAAATTCTGTTTTATCTTCCATCTGCATTAGGGATGGCAATTCTTTCTCAAAAAGATCGATTTTTAAATCGATTCGAATCGTAACCTGATGAATCCATTCACAAAAAAATCGAGGTCTAAAAGATCAATTTTTTTTCAAGTCTTCATTTACAATGTAAATATAAATCCATTTTATGGAAACAAGATACCATAATAAATGATCTCTTATTGGTAAAATCAGCGAATTTTTTAATTCAGGGTATTCGACAATTACAATTATTTTTATTACCATATGAAAATGTCAGGTATAAACGAAGACGTTTATTTTCTAAATGTATTTGTTACATTAAAAAGTTCAGAAAATAGATAATATAGCTTATATTTCCCAATGCTTAATACTAAACACTTTTTAAAAACAACAGTCTGTCAAGTCTACTGGGATCCAAGCAGTTCCGCTCATCACTTGCGATGTTGCCGGCAAATCGAAAAAAGGCGTTCACAAGGAACAGATGATCCAACAATACTCATATACATCATGGCTATTAAGCGAATGTGATGATAAATACAGTCTTTTTGTTCTTACCAGTAAATTAACTCTTTAACCACCAACTGTAATATTACGGGTTTTAAAGATAGTACATTCAACTAATTGTAAGTAATTTTATGGTTTTTACCAAAACAGAAAAAATCAAATTTCAATTTTCTAGGATGAAATATCAATTCACTGAATCGATTCGGTGCTACACATCGATTTTTTTTGGCCTGAGAAATCAATTTATCAATCTCAGACGTCATCCCTAATCTGCATTTATATTTTAGTAGAAAATTAGATCTTTGCAGATGTTCATAAAAAATTTTATACAAATGTTATTTTAATAATAAGATCACTGACTGAAGGGGCTTAATTTAAGGCTTACCAAGTATTTATTTTTTAGCATTAAAAAGTGAAATTTTCAAAAAGCAGTAAAGGTGAACAAGTAACAACTCAATCTGTATCAATTTTCCAAAATGACATCAAATATCAGAAGAAAAAAAAATTATCAGCTTAATTTTATACAATATATATATGCGAGTTTTTCAAACTATTAAAAATATTACCTTCATACTCGGCAATAATATTCATTGTTGCATCTGGACCTTTGTGTGCAGAGGTCACTCTCATGATGGCTGGTACGCCCAACTTTTCGCATGCAGTTTTGATTTTAACAGCATGATCTTTGTCAGATGCAGATCCCATTAATATTACAACTTGACCGGAAGATTTAGGTAAAAATTTCTGTTGCAGATAAAGGGGAAAAAAAGAATAATGAGGCAAGGAATATCTAATAAGTTTTACACACTAATTATCCATTAAATTTTGCCTACTTTAACAGTACAAAACAGTATTTATAGAAAGCATAACCTTAATTTTTAAAAATTCATTTGTTGCTGATACATAAATTTATTAAAGAAAAAAAATTTTAAATAAAAAAAAATAATTCCTATATATATGGTACATATCTTACACTAAATATGTGTTAATGCATATTGGAGGAAATACATGCATGAAGAATAGAAAAATATCCCAGAACCTGATAATCCTTATGAATGAAAGAAATATACATTTATACGTATTGCATGAATTCTCTCTATATATATTAAAATCAATTTTATTTGAAATGAAATAAAGTTCTATATACAGTATATTAAATTTAAAAATTACAGAAACAAATTATTTGTAATTTGCAAATTTTCTAATCAGCACAAACTAAGAAACATAAAAATTTTCTAAAAAATTCATGTTAAATACATCTTTATTTTATGAAGAAAATTATATAAATCAAGAAATTTATATAAATTTGTCTAATACAATATTTTTATACTGATTATTATAATTATTTCAATATTAAAAGGAAGGGAACAACTTAACTTTGAGAATTCTCAAATGAATGACTGGCTTAAAAATTAAACAATACAAAGTACCGTATTTTCCTGTATATAATCCACAGATTATGTTAAAGAAGTTTCAAGTTTCGTTGTGCGTATTATACGCTGCTGTGGATAATGTGATAAAAAACATTCTTCATCAGAAAAGCTTGCAATAAAGTTTTGAAAGAAATACCATTTATGTTTTAAAAATAAATAGCAGATGGTGCCGAAAGCTTTAGCGACTCAGCTGACATATTTCAGCTACAATGTTTTGTCCAATTATGAATTCGGTTCCTCCGAAAGATATTACAGTTGCTAGTCGCTAGCTTCAATTTGCATTCTGTCTTATCCTGAGCTGTTTCGTCCTGAAAATATTCAAGTTCAAATATCGTCATATTGAAGCGAAAAAGTGTTAATTACACGGCTGATTTTGAACTAAACGTTATAGAGAAGGCTACCGAAGTGGAAAATCGGAAAACTGCAAGATTGTTTAACGTTGATGAATCAAATATTCAATTTTGGAGAAAAAAAATAAGGCCCAAAGCTTTTGAATTATGGACTCTTAATGAGAATGTTAAAAATGCACTAAAGTCCACATCTGCAACTAATACGTGCAGGACTGACAAAGAAATTACAGCCTTCAGATGTTGGAATTAGAGACATTTTAATGGAAAGTTCAGAAATTATGAGAACAATAAATGTCCGATGTAGAAAAGAATTGTGCAGAAAAAAAAAATCTGTACAATTCATTTCTTATAGTTTTAATCATATTGTGTATTTCTTTTTTAAAATTTTATCTGACACTATACATTATTGGCAGTATATATTTTGTATTCACTGTAAAAATTGCTGCGGATTATACAGCATTGCAAATTATGCAAGGTTTTTTATTTTTTTACTTGAAAAAAAAAAAAGACTTTACGGATAATACGCTACTGCGGATTTTATACAGGAAAATACGGCAATTTTTATAAAAATAAATACAGCTTTTACTTTGAGTTTTTTCATATGTCAAATACAATTTTAAAATATCTATGATAAGTCAATTTTATTTTTGGCATTAAATCAATATAACCATAAAAAAACTATCATTTTGAGATCATTAATTTTTTTTAATAGAAGATTTTACGATGCCAACTAATATCCAGGTAGTAACTTGAATTGAATGCCTTCATTTCACAAATTCAAATGAATCCTAATTTACATATGAATTTTGCTTACTCCTACTAATTCAGAAACCCATTTAAAATTCTTTTTCACTTTTTCCAGGTCTTCAGGTGTAACTTCTTTTAAATTTCTGTACACTTGTTTATCTACCATTTTCCTTTTATCTCCTTCTGGCCAGAGTCGCCATGAGTCACTGTCAATGACATCAGCTAATACAATTTCGCCTACAAAACAAATGAATTTAATTAAAAAAATGCAATGAATTAATTTAGTTTTTACAGACAGTTTATTATATACGGACAGGAGCCAGTGAACTGTGGCTCTTCAGTCTTCTGCCTCTATGAATTGTTAAAAAAATAATTATGCTTATTAAAAAATGTTTCCCTTTTTTTCCTATATAATTATTTAGTGGAAAGAATTATTGTATTTACATACAGATTTAAATATCTGACTGGCTTAAGATAGTTATTTCTTTAATATAAATTATTTATCATTAACAAAGATTACTGAGAATCAGTGAAAATATTGCAATTATTTCTAAAGCATTGGAAGTCCAATTTACTGGTAAAAGTTTCATGGGAAGACATATCTTAAAGTGACTTCCAACAGCATTTACTTTATTGCATAAATGAGCTTGAGAGCACTTATTTTTGACAAGAGATACACTTCAACTCCAACAAAAGTGAAAAAAACATATTTTTGAAATATATTTTGACACACATATTTTTTTTTTAACAAGTTGGAAGGTTAATAAAGAGTATTTGGAATGACTTTCATAAACAAGAACAACCAAAATCAATTTTAATAATTAATTTAAACATAAAGTTCTAGAATAATGTAATAGTATTATTGGTACAGCATTTCTTTCATGAAGTGTTGAATTTAAATTCACAGCATTATAAAAGTTTACAATGGTTGTTCTTGCATTGAGCCATAGAAATAAAAATATCTTCCATAGCACTTAGTTTTTGAAGTGTAAAATATTACTTTGGACAAAATTGTATTCAAACATAATAAAAAATATTGATTTAAGCACGAGAGTCACGATTGCAATTACTACCAGAGTCATCCCCCTTTCAATGTAAGTGTATGTGTATAAATAGTTTAGGACGGCTCCCCTTTTTTTAGGCTCTTTGATAGCTTAATTGTATTGTTTCACTTACAGATTGGAAAAACAGAATGAAAAACAGATGAAACATAAATTATATTTTTGATCAAAAGAAAATATGATGGTTTTCATTCAATATAGCACACTATAGAATAATATAATACATAAGGATACTTATTTTATTATCAGAAAATTTATATTTAACTTGATACATAAATATGAATAGAAAAAGTTGAAAAATATCTCATATGTATATATATATTTTAAAAAGGAAGGGACATTTTAACCTGTTGTTGTAATTCCATATTCCACTTTCATATCAATCAAACTACAACCCAATGTTGCCCAAGCTCTTTCTAAAGCTTCGAATATACAAGCAGTTGTTTTATGCATGATCTCTACTTCAGTTTTTCCAATTGTCACACCTCCAATTACTAATTCTGCACAAATAAGTTGTTCATCTGACCATTGTGGATCATGATTGGCATCATCCTTTAATCGAAGTAAAAAAAGAAAAATATTTCACCAATATTTATGAATGGTATTATTACAACATGAATTATAACTACACAAAAATACATACTTTGTAAAAAGTTTCAAGTTTTAGTGGACAAAAGCAATAACCTTCTTTTACACCAGGATGTCGTCTCAAAAATGATCCAGTTGCATAACGTCGAGATACCCATTCAATTGGAATCATATCACATTTTTTTACTATTAGAGATCTCTCATCATGTCTTTTGACATAGTGAGTTTTAATACCTAAAAAATATAAGTTTTAATATTACAAAATATTTATAAAGAAGAATACTTTTATTTAAAAAAGAAATACCTAAAATATCTCAATTCAATTGAGAAATTAAGTTTAATAAAATTCTGCAAGACACTTCAAAATTTCCTTTTAAAATTATTCATTTTAAATAAAATTCTTTTGAAAAATATTTATTGATATATATTGTTAGAAATGCTTATTTAATTTACAACCCCTTAAAAAACACCCTTGAGTTTAAAAAAACAATAATAATGGTACTATACAGAATTACATCTTTTACAAAACTAATTATCAAATGAGATTGATGTTTAAATGGACTGTTTAATAGCTTCTATGCATTAATTAAAAAATATAAAACATTCAGTGATCCAATAGTTTTAAAAAGTAGAATAAAAAGTTTACATTGTGATATAGCAATAATTATGCATGGTTGAATTGAAGAATTTTTTTTTTTTTTACAGAAGATTAAGTTAAAAATTTTGTAAAACTATTCATCTTAATAATGTATTGATAGAGTTCATGAACATTGTGCTTAGAAGCAAATGATAATGAGTAACAGAATCATAATTTTGAGCCACAGTCAAGTACTGAGAGCAACACCTGATGTAACATGTTAGTCTTTTCCCAACCGACATACTATGTAAACATACATAAAAAAACATGAGGACTTGCCACCAATATTTTAAATACATACGACTACACAGCAAGCCTTTAAGGAAATCAAGACTCAAACCAATAACTTGCCTTATACAATGCAAAACACAAGTGTTATGCCATTACACTTCAACTATTGAGTCCAGATATGAAAATAATGAGGAAATATGCAGCGACTATAGTAGTAACATATATGTATAAATATATACTAACCAACTTCACTTAAATACTCAAAAACTTTGGCAGTTGTTTCAGTCGAAATAACTGATTTTCCTTCCATATCATCTGCTTTTGCTCCATCTCCTGCTGTAATTCTATCTTTTGAAACCATCAAAACATTATTTGGATCATTAACAATTTCAAGAATTCTTTTCGTTTTCCCTTCAATAATGAGGGAACCTGTTTTCAAATCTGAAAATAAATAATACAAGACAATCAAGACCAGCCTTTTAAAAGAAAATAGAGATTATTTATATAATATAAATATTACTTCAGGTTAAAACAAATTATTCCCCTGAAGGGAAAAAGGCCAAACAAAAGGATGAAACTTAAAAAAAAGGTACTGAAATTTTATAAATTTTTTTATACATGTACATAAAGGCACAATCCTTTTTAAACAAACATTAGCAAATCAAAATTATTAGTTATTTAAAATAAGTATTGAAAAGCTAATTATAAAATTAAATTTATTGTACAGCAGATCAATTATACAGGTGTATTATATAATCAATCAAAACATTACCTCTCACTTTAAATTTTAAAAGTAAATGTGCAAGAAAACATGCATTTACATTGCACTCAACCTGAAACCAACTATCATAAATTTATGGATGTAATATTTCTTTAAGCAAAACCTTGGTTATTAAATAAACCATAGTGCACAAATATAATTCTCAAAACTAATGTATTTAGTAAAGTTTTAATTACTTTGCAGAGGGAAAAATAAGTTGCTAGTACATTTATTTAAGATAAAGTTATTACTCCAAATTTATTCCTCAATTTTCTCAGTCTAACTGAGCTACTTGAGAAATACCTCATTTTAGTAATTGGGCTCTATTTCTGATTGATTTCTTCATAGCTCTACCAATTTTATACAAACCCAACTTAAATAAAATGTTTTTCTAATAGTTAAAAATTTATGCAAATGAATTTTTAAGACAGACCGTACACTATGTCTTATTAATTTTTTTGTGAATCTTGATTGTAAAATTCCCTTAATGTATTTTTACTGGGATGGGATAAGTTGTAAAAAATTTGTTTTGTTTGATTTCATTAAGAATTTATCAATTTTCATTACATAAGCCAATGCACAGTTAATTTATCTTGCATGGCATTTTTTATCTTTTCAATATAACTATCAATTGCGATTAATTTCTGATCTTTCAGCCAAATTTGTTACTCATCTTATGGTGATAGTTACTTTTCTGATTCAAATTTAAGTAGCATAAAATAAATACCTTTGTCTACATGTAATTAAAAATAACAGCTTTCCTCTCATATAAATCCACTTTTCTTTTAAATCTGTAGCACTTAAAGTATTTTGTTTTGCACATTTTTTTCTAGATAGATGTTGATAGTTTGATAAAGCATTTTTTAAAATTGTTAATCATTTAACCCTCTAAGCGGTCTGCACTTAAAGTCTTGCCATTCTGAGATGCTTCAAAAATGCACCGCACATATTTTTTTGCTTTCAGGTGGGTTTCTCAAAAGCGGTTGAGCCGTATTTTTAAGAATGCGGCTCGCCCGCTTTTGGGAATCTTGCTTGAAGGCAGAAAAAGCATCTCTGGAATGGCGAAATTTTACGTGCAGACCGCTTGGAGGGGTAATAATAATGATCTCTATTGAGCTACTACTTTGAAAGAGAGTACTTAAAAATGAGTTAACATTGCACAGAAAATACCAAGATATGGCTTTAATAGAAACACAATATCCAGTCTTATCATCAGACAGTTTCATTACTCAGAAGATTTTAGTTCTAGTATAAGTATTTTTACCTGCTTGAAAGACATCTGTGCAATTCTTTCAACTTGTATTTCGATATGTATATGAGATTTTATGAAATGCTAATAGCAATAATTAATATGAAAAATTTATTGCAAGAACATTTGTACTTAAATTTTAAAATGCATTTGATATTAAAAACTAATTTGTAATTAAATTCCAGAATTTTAAAAATTTAAATGCAAAATTATCCAAAAATTAAAATGTTATTTAAAAAACTAAATACAAAATCTTTTATTAAAAGTAGAAATTATAAAGATTTATCTTCATTATCATCTTATTATACTTGAGAATTGTGAAATTCAGATTTACATATGTATTATATATTTTTCTTAATTTTTCTCTTTGTTAATCTTTTCTATTACACAAATAAATCTTTGAAAAAAATGCAAATATACATTTTTGTGATTTTTAGATCATTACATTAAAACTGCATGTAGAGAAATTAACTATGCACCGAATATTATTTTATGTTTTTGTCATTTTGCTAATTGATACAAATGTAATTGTTAATGCATTTTATACATATTTATACCATAATTGCTCACATATTTTTCCAAGCGAACTACATAAATTAAATATGTTATTAACCATTATAAAAAGCTATAAATTTACAAATTCATTATAAGTATTCACTTTACACAAGATAAACCTGTGACTGATAACTAATTTCATATATATATATATTTATCATTATTTGTTTATCCAAATATTTTTTTTGTGGTAGGAAAAAAAGTACCTAAACTGAAGTTAAGATTCCCATTTATGTGGTATGAACGATTTCAACATAAATTTTACATTTTAAGGTGGTCATAATCTTGTAAATGTGCCCTTGAATACACACTTGTACCCGGCATATCATAAAAATTACAAAGGGAATAAAACACAAATATATTCAGCACATCAAACATGTTATATTTACTATTATGATACTGCACATACAAGAAATTGATTTTTTTTTAAAATTAACGTCTCACTTGGAAGCTACACGAGGGCTGTTGGCGATGGATCTCGTAATTCTGAACTATATTCTAGTGACGAGGTCGACAGCTGAGCTGGCAAACCACTCTCCTAACTTCCACAACACTCCAATGTAAGAGTTTTGAGCCTCAACAGATTTCATGTACATCAGTCTTTCTATATAGCGGAACTTGAAAAAACCCATTATGACTCGATTGAGAAAACACCGGCCACGACATCGTGACTTATGTACTCTATCCATATAATACATTTGATAAAAGGAATATAATTTAAACGTTGACTGACTTAAAATTTCTTAGTTAATATTACGGAACATGATAATTTAAATGTCAAGAATTACTCACTGGAAGACATCACGATTTTTTCTCAGTATACCTCTAGCAGCGGATATATTAGACCAGCCGATATTATGAAAAGTTGGTCAAGTAAATAATTTATACTTTTCCTATTACAAAATACTACCACGATAAAATAAGATAGAACAGGTCAAGTGCTATCAGTATTTCTTAATGCCAATCTTCCGAGGTCGAATGATAAGATAACTAATACGCTATTCAAGCAGCTATCTCAGCTTATATTTGTTATCTTCTCTTTATCACTTGCATATAATATAATTTAGAAATGTGTTAGTTGCAATTCGTATTCTTAGATACAAAATAGCCAAAACGGGTAAATCTGCTAAGCGAAAGGATGGTCAGAAATATTAAAAATTTTGCATAAAAAAAATTTCTTATTTCTCAAAGTAAATACTTATTCTCTCTACAATCAGTGAAACACAATACGAAAATAGCGCCCAGCATACCTAATACGCGGAAGAATACACTAAAAGTAGCCAATAATAGCTCGAACACTTGTTAAGCAAGTAAGATTTCGCGGTGAAGTCACGTGTTTGACATCCATAGTATTGGTTGTTGTTGGCGCAAACTTCAACAAAATATTCAACAAGTATTCATCTGTTTGTAACTTCCACGCTCGTACAGAAAGGTGTACTAATTTTTCCTGGCTGTAATAAAATGAGTTTAGAACTGAGTGAGCTAAATTCAGAAGAGTTACGCGAAGCATGCGGGCTTTTTGGGTGCATTGCAACAGGCAAATGGCCTACGAATTTAGATGTTTCTCACATCATATACTTGGGCATGATAGCCTTACAACACAGGTGAGTAATCATGGATTCTTATGTATTTTATTTATATTTTTGTTTTGTTTTTTTTGTGGTAAAAGCGTTTTGCTCCTAATTTAAAGAAATGTGGTAACAATGGAAAATTCTTGATTTCTCATTAAATCTGTACTGTTTTATTTGTTATTTAAAAAGAAAAAAAGAGTGTGACAAAAATAATGTAAAAAATAATTTATAATTGATTTTTTTAAAAAAAATTGAAACAAGTAAATGAAATATATTTGTTGTTGTTGTAAATCATTTTATTAACGATTTGTTAAATAATACAATTAAGACACATTTCTTATTGTTGTAAGACAGTGGCGCGCACAAGGGGGATCCTGGGGCCGCCCCCAAACCCTGATTTTTCCGATCGACTATAATTCTAAGTATATAGAACGTAAAATTTAATTAAATATTTGTTATTAATGATTAATTTTATTAATTAATGCTAATTATTTATTCAATAATTAGTTTTTGTTGTGTTTTGTTCCCGAAAATCGACAAAATCAAAAGAAGCCTGATACAAGTATGGTGAACTTTCGACCCCGGAACCCCTTGAAAAATTCCTGTGTGCGCTACTGTTGTAAGATAAATATTTTGTTTTATACTTAATAATATGAAATTTGATTTGCTTCTCTTTAATTCAAGATAATTTTAAAAATTTGAATGATTATCTTTTGTCATCAAAAATCTATTTCTTACAAAATCCATTATTCTATCTTCCATTTTTTTGTAAAAAATTGTGCGAATTATTCAAAAAAAGCTTGTTTAATTAGAAAATTTTAAAAATATTTATTGAAAACTAGATTTTAACTTATACCAGTTATAATTGATTGAAAAATAATCCATACTGCTACTATCTTTCATCAAAGATCCACTGCACTATCAAAAAGTCCACTGGAAATCCCCTGGAGCTTTTGCTACTGCAAGGATATCTATAAGAAGTATTTATGTATCAAAAACATTTAAGAATAAGCAACAATATGTTATCACCAGTGGCGCACACAAGGAAGGGGGGCACCCCCCAAAGCCCTCGATTTTTTTCCGATTGGCTATAATTCTAAGTACCGTAAAATCCGGCGTATAACGCACCCCATACTTTCAAGCTGCATTTTTTTATTTTAAGGTATATTCGTCGTATAACGCGCACCCCCTTTTTGAGTAAAAATCTTAAATGTTAGTGTATAATGTTCTTATGTTTTGAAGTCATTTATTCGAGGTATTATCCCAGACTTTTTAAAATATAGTATACTTCTAAAACAACAACTCTTTTAGTTCATGCCATTTCTTTTAAATAAACAGTACTTCAATATGTGTAGAAGTATTTTTTTATGCACATCTCTTTTGTTATTTTTAAAGCTATCGTTTTATACCCGGCGTATGACGCGCACCCTTAAATTTCGACGTTATTTTTTGTGTTAAAAGTGCGCGTTATACGCCGGATTTTAGGGTATATAATACGTAAAATGTAATTAAATATTTGTTATTAATGATTAATTTTATTAATTAATGCTAATTTTTTATTCAATAATTAGTTTTTTACTGTGTTTTGTTCCTAAAAATCGACAAAATCAAAAATAGCATGATACAAGAATGGTGAACTTTCAACCCCCCGGACACCCCCCTACCTTGAAAAATTCCTGTGTGCGCTACTGGCTCTATCACTTAATATAAATCTATATGACGCAACTAAATACTTTAAAAGGAGAGTGAACCTGTTATGATGACGAAATGCTGATATTTTTCTACTTCTAAAAAGTACGCATTGAACACAAACATGCGCTATCAGTAACGACTCCAGATTTTCTTAATCAGTGACCCACAGAGGTCATGACGAAAAGGGGGAAATGTACTGATTTCGGTTCATTTGATTCCTGCTCATTCTCTTTTGAATATCTACTGTGTAAGAAGTATCTTAAAATTTTAAAAGCCCAACTCTTGATTATTCATACTTTCGTGATATTTTACAATTGTCTTAATTTCATATCAGACATAAAAAATAAATATACAAACTTTTAAATGTCTGGTGGAATAGTCTTTTACGTATCTCATAATTGTAACATAAGATAATAAAAGAAATTTAGACAGCAAATCAGTAATACTAGGGTATCAAACTACAATAAATGATTTTTTGAAATTTTTTTTCATTTTAAGTACCATGATTTAATCAAGTGATTTATGTGCGGGGCGTAAAAGGTGAAGAAATAAATAAAAAAATATAAAATAAGAGAAAAAATTATATATATAAAATAATTATTTAAGCTCCAATATATAAGCCAGAAAATCCAGGGAAAAGAAAAAGATTCTTAAAAAATAAAAGGCACATATTTAAAGATTAGCACTCTTTTTTGAAAGGTCTTTCTTTTTTTTTTATTTCCCTTTCTTTTCGCCCTTTCTGAGTTTTATACTTAGCTACATATTTTTGGTAAAATAACTAGTGGTTGGCAGACACAGCCCTTGTACTGACAAAAATCAACAAATCAATTGAAAAGTTTAAAAATGTATGAAAATGACGATTTTTGTGGAGAAAAAAAAATACTATAATTCTATTTTTCTCTCCCCTTTTTTAGATCTCT
Organism: Trichonephila inaurata madagascariensis; assembly: GCA_019973955.1. Lineage (NCBI taxonomy): Eukaryota > Metazoa > Arthropoda > Arachnida > Araneae > Nephilidae > Trichonephila > Trichonephila inaurata. The sequence goes on along the minus strand of BMAV01011691.1, from coordinate 113,061 downwards.
TTTTTTCTGTGAAAGGTAACTTTCGTCTAATTAAGTAAAAAAGCAAAGAAAATTTTCAAATTAAAAAAAAAGTTCCACTTAAGCTACGCTCTTAAAAGTCTTGATAAAATTGAAAGATTTATTTTAACTATTTAACTTGTAATGTCATGATGCTATTGTTCTAAATATGAATTTTGAAATTTGAGGAAAGCAGGAGAAAAAATTAAAAATCCTGTGATTTCAAACTATTTATTACATGCACAAACAGCTAAAAACGTTTTTTTTTCCTTTTAAAAGTGCAGTATTTTGTAATTTTATTTATTTTTTTTATCTTTGATAAACAAATCTTGATTAAATAGGAAGCATTTTTTATTTTCATTCTTTTTTGGAAAATAATGCTTTTGAAGTTGGATTTCTGGGAAAATTCGATTATAACTGGGGGACAGAAAGTTCCCAGTGGAGCAGTTTATGTGTTTCATCTTCTTTTGATACGTGTTTCACCATTTAAATGTGTCATACTGAGATTGTTATGGAAACGGAGACATCCACCGCCATTTCACCAAATTATACTGTGTTCCAGTCAATCGCCAAGAGACAATGTGACAATCAATTTCTCGGTAAATTTTTTTACTTTAGTTTTCACACGTTTTTTGAATGTTGAGTGTTAACATCAAAAGAATTCTGTGAAAATGGCTAATCGTTACAAAATCATTACTAGAAAGCATGAGTGCCCCATATTCGGTAGTCTAATTGAATTTTTCCCAAATTAAGTCCCAAAAGTGCCATGATTATTTATAAGTTAAGGAAGTTTTTTTACCTTTGTGAGAGATAAAGCTTCATTCATAAAAAGAATTGGCATCTTCAAAAATGTAACTGCTGTGTTTTTTTGGTGTTGCAGCATGCAAATGTTCAATTGTCTTGAACCGCTGTTACCGAATTCTAAGTTTGTGCGAGTGCATCATTTCAGTTGAGTATATATATCATTATTATAAAATCAACAAAATTCCTTTAATCGTGTTATTTCTTATATTCTTGTAAAGGTAGTTTAGATTTAGATCGTTAAAACTTGCAGGAAATGTATACAAAATTAGAGAAGATTCTTGAAAGGAAAAATAAAAAGAAAACAGCAACTTCGAGTGAAACTCTGGAAACCTTATTAACGGGGAACGTACTGACACCGAACAATTACAAATACGTTTTGTTTGACTAATTAGTTTATTGTTTATTAACATTGCACTTTGAAGCTGCTCGAGGTTTATTGACGACAGTGACGAACACGACATCTTAGCTGGCACCCCTCTCTCCTAGCTTTCACACCAAGCTAACGTGAGAACTTTGAGTGTGACTAATTTATTGCACATCATCCCTTCTACACAGCCTGACGTTAGTTGACAGGAGGAATCGAGTTTTTCTGTTATCTCAGATAATTATGATAATGAATTCAAGTTTCCAGTATGGCACCCACAAATATCAATAATAACCGGTTGCAAATGAAAAGCAACCAAAAAATATCATTGGTTAGTGACCATTATGAAGTCTTTAATCGAGCAACAATTATTATCGCGCGCGCGTCTCATCTGTCCTTCAAAAATTCCAAGTGTTGGAACCCAGTATCAAACTCTGGACTGAAGCATTTCGAAAAGTTTATATTGCTAAAGCAAGATGCAGTATCATAGGGCAACTTTTTTACCAAGAGTATAATAATACCCAAATCTTCTGTTAAATCTGAATTTAAAGTACATTCTTTTGAATAAATAATATTGGACAATTTTCTAAACTATATGCTCTAGTAAAAGGTTTACTAGTAGGTTTTTATTCATTAAAAATGAAAAAATGTTGAATAAAATAACAAAATACTGCTTCTTATACAAAAGAGAGATTTGCTTGAACAATACATTTTTTCAATTTTATATTTTAAACTTTACTTTTGCTTCTCATATCTCAAGCTCCACATTTAAAATAAAACTTTACGACATCGGTAAGTTAAATATTTGTAAAATATGGCAACAAAATTGCAAGATTTCTTCTTCATCCAAAATTTTTGAGTACTTTAAGTGAGCAAAATATTTTTAAAAAAATAATAAATAAAACATATTTTTTACTTAGCTTGCCGAAAGACAGCCTACTCATTGCAGAGATCGAAAAACTAAAATAAAAAAAAAATTTCTTATTTTTTATATATAACCTTCTAAATGTTTCAGGCATTAATATATTTTAATAATCGAATATACATTTGCGTTGTCAAATACAGAAAATCGTATTTTATGGAAACGATTTTGGCAGTTAATTTTTATCTATAAATAGGTACCGTATTTTTTTGTGGAATGCTTCTATCTGATAGTCATGATACTTGACAAAAGCTCTAGCTCGAATTTTTCAATAAAATAAACTTTTTCTTAGTACTGTCATGTAAATTTTACTCTATTCCTTTTAAACCGTTTTCCAAAATCCGTTCTGTTTTCTTGGATGCCATTTTCCTAAGGCTCGTTTTAATAAACCGAAAGCACTTAAGTCCATTGCAGATGCGCAGGGTGATTTTATACGTAATTCATCAAATGGGATACACTTTATTCCTGTTTCTGATTCTTTCTTTGCTAAATAAGCGACAGCTTCTGAAGCTCAACTTTATCTATGTCCTTCCCATATCAGGCAGGAATTTCTTCTTCAAAAATTGGTTCTGATAGTAGAGTGAATTAATTTTGGACTTATTTGAGGCTTTATTGAATTTTAATTTGCCATTGTTAGAAAATCTTGCAACTATCATGAATTTCTGTAGGAAATTTACTGTACATTGACGAAGCCATTTCGTACAGCCATTCCGGTTAGTTGAGCAATAAAAAATTGATCTTTTACTACACTTACTTAAATATGCCCATACCTCATCGAGTGTTAAAAGAAATTTCCATTTTTCAGCAGCTAAGTGTTTTTCATAAATTTTCTACAATTTTTTTTCCCCTTTTAGCAATATGTTTTGGCAAAAGCAGATGAACTTCAGGCTTAAACATCTGTTTTAAATCTAAATGAATGATTTTAATTACAGTTCCGGAAAACATTCCTAGTTTCGATGTAATGAATCTTTGAGTTGATGGATTTTCTTTTAGGATCAGAGGCTTAAGCCCCCCGTTTACATGGACACCGGCAAAATACCGGCAATTTCGAAATGCGGATGAAAGCCGGGATTATACCGGGATATTTTTTCAACCCGTTTACATGAGAATCGGGTGCGTTGAGATTGTGTTTGAGAAAAATAAACTTTGAAAAGCTAAAAGGCCTATCTAAGCAAGCTACTTATATAAGAAACGTAACAAATTTATCATTATTCATGTACATTACTCATGCACATGAATAAACATCATGTTCATTGCATGTGTTCAATTTATCTATCTATCTATCTTTTTCTATTTTCTATCTTTAAAAGATACCAAATTCAAAGAATTGCCTTTTAAAGATAACCTGCAAAAAACAGGTCTAACATCAGAATTTACACAGATAAAAGTATAAAAAAGGCACTTAGCAATTACTTTTCTAATTCTGTGAAACTTGCTTCAACATCTGGGATTTCTTCCAACATCTTGTCCTCCAAGTTCCACATATCTTTATATAAGAAATGGCAAGTCATAAATTTTTAAATAATTGAAAAACAGTATGAGTTATTGTTATTTCTTTTTTTAGTTCTGTAGATATAAATATTTTAAACAATACTTTTTCAGTACAGGGTATGCAAAAATTTGTAAAAAATATCACTAAAACTCAGCTAATATTTTACCATTTTTCTTGTGATTAATATCTAATTCCTATTATTTTGATAAGTGTGTACTTTTTTTAAGAAAAGGAAATCTTTAACAACTGGTATATATATAAACTGTATATAATATGTTTATATATGTATATAATACAGTAGCGCACACAGGAATTTTTCAAGGGGGGGGGTCCGGGGTTGAAAATTCACCATTCTTGTATCATGCTATTTTTGATTTTGTCGATTTTCAGGAATAAAACATAGTAAAAAACTAATATTATTGAATAAATAATTAGCATTAATGAATAAAATTAAATCATTAATTACAAATATTTAATTAAATTTTACGTATTATATACTTAGAATTATAACCAATCGGAAAAAAATCAAGGGCTTTGGGGGTCCGGACCCCGGGATGTGCCCACTGATATAATATATATATATAAAAACACGATTCACACATAATATTCTATCACTCAAAACAATTTTGGCTTTCTTAGTACTTAAAAAATACATGAAAGTTATACCCTTTTTTTTAAAGGTGAAAATATTTACTTTGTATTTACAGCTTAAAGTAGTTTATATAATATTAACAATTTCACGAAATAATGCATATTCATTAACTGGTGTACCCAATACATGTAGAAAAACAGTACATTTTATCATTCGAAATGCTATTCTAATCAGGTAAGTTTTAAACTATAGAAATTTATGAAGTTACTTACGACTCAAATTCAATTCTGAAATAACAGTTTCCAAAATTTCACTTGGATACGTGAACCCCTCGGAGGAAAGAATGCTATCCATCTCCAAAAAGAATTTGAATTTTACTGCTCCAGCAGAGCCAGAACGATTTAATTTGTCTTTTTGGAGACGATAGTCCCTTTTTAGCTGTTTGATTTTGGACCGAATTTGTGGAACTGCCCGAGCATATCCGTTCTTTTGTAATTCCTCACAAATTTTTTTATAAACTTCCGAATCTCGGACAGTTCCATCAAATTGTTGTTGGATATTATGGTCCCCCCAGATGTTTATTAGGGTTCTTACTTCTTCAGTAGCCCAACGCGCGCAATCCAAAACAGCAGCCATCTTGAATAAATGAATCTCTGGCGCAATGCATCATGGGAGAATTAGAAAACTCACTTCATTTAACTGGTCGAAAGAGGAAGCGAAAATTAGACCTGCATTTCGACCCGGTATTTTGCCGGGTCGTCGCGTAAACGGGTGCAAAGCGGATGCGATCCGGCATTTTGCCGGTATTTTTCGCCCATGTAAACGGGGCCTTACTTTCTTGATAGTTGCTTGCATTTGAACAATCTTAGGTTGAAATTTTTTGGTCATGTTTTTATTTTTACTTTCTTCTAGACGCACTTTTCATTTTCAAATTTAATACATTATAAATACCTTTGATTGAAATGCAATAATCAAGATTTTTACGCCGCTTTTTAATTTGTTGATACAAATATTTCTCCTTTGAAAGCGTAATTACTTAACCTTCGAGCCATATGTCATTTTTAGGAACCATTTTTAAAATAAATTTTTTATTTTACATTCAAATCAAAAGAAAACCTTAGCAGACGATTATTCAGCAGTTGCCTAAGTTTTATCTCAAAATGCAAACGAGAAAATGATTTACAAAATCGTTTCCACTAAGTGCGAACGACCTTCTGTAAAACCAGGTCTTTTTTAAAACTTGATCAATGAAAAGACTATTCCTCTTTATCTACGCATGCAGTAGAAATGGCTTTTCTGATGAAATTTGTATCCGTCACATCTATGAATCGTTCTCACGCGTTCCCTCCATTATTTTTTGATTTTCTAATTTCAGATTTCGAAATTTTTACCCCCTCCCCCTCGCAATGATGCTGCTTTTTAGCAACTTAGCCTTTCCAGACACGGCAAGTCCGCAAATGTGAGAGCCATTTCATGGTAGCACCATCTAGTGGCGACCTCGTTACTAAAAATTTGACGTTTGCATTAATTTTTTTTTAATTCAAGCTCTCGTCGGATGCTAAATATTCCTGTGATTTAATTTCGCCGAGAATACTACAGCCAAATTGTTACTCAAGGAATCTCTTACATGCCACATAATCATATGACATGCGTGTCCAACCTATTGATTCTAGCCGATTTCGAACTCACGACCTTAGGCTTACTCAGCGGGCATGCTACCTCAAAGCCACTGGACCCACCAATGCACCACCTGGTGCATTGATTACATATTAGAAGTACAAATTTCTTGTAAATTACGTTGTCTATTTTTCTTGTTTATCATTTCAATCACTGAAATAGATAAATAGGCCATTAAATATGTTAGAGAAAAATATTTAATAATAATAAATCATACAACAAAGTAAAATTTCATTGTAACGTATTGATAACCGTAAAAATCAATGTATGTTGAATGTATAGAATGATTTTTAAAGGATTGAATTTATTGTTTGTTTGAAGTCGGACCCCGATTTAACGAATCTATCGGAATCGAACATTTTATTCGTTAATTTGGGGTTATTCGGAATATCGGGGGTCTAAATATATACAAATTTTTTTGCACTTAACTTTTGGAAATTCTATAATAAGAAACTACACACAAAAAATATCCGTCGTTAGAACTTACACCTTTTTTTAGTCAGCAGCTGAAAAAAACTACTAGCGAATTATTACGTTCCAGCTAATTGAAAATTTTAAAATTCTGACTAATAAATGTTTGATAATCGTTTTTGATTCCTGACTCAAACGAGTTCATTTTTGTTTTTATTTAGAGAAGAAAATACTGCGTCATTTACATTTTTCTACATGATGTGTGTTTTCACTGCTTCTAAACAATGTAAAGCATTAGAAAATGTAACAGTTTTGATAAGAGTTTCAGAAAGGAATTTCCTGTCCTATCAAAAACTCACGCGATAAGTTACACTCACGACTCTCATTTCACTTGTAAAGTCTAATAATGAGTTGCATCCTTTCTCTTCGAAGTTAGCTGCTAAAAAGAAAAGTCATTTTCAGTTGCGGGAAAAAATGATTCATCATTTAAAAAAAATCTAATTTTTCTCTTTTCCTAACTAAAAAAAAAAATTTATTTTAGCTGTTGAAGTAATTCGTAAATTCGAGGTTTATTATTTGTTAAACGGAGGTTTTTTCCCTCTTAATTCTAATCCGGGAAAAGAAATACATTCGAACTCCATATAACGAACCTCTATATTGCGAATTTTTCTATATAGCGAACTTTTTCCTGGAACCAAGAACATTTCATTATTTTCTTCGTAAAGTAACCTCGCAATAGCGAAGTGCATTTCCTACATAACGAACTTTTTCTGTTGTGATTCAATTCTTTTTCTCCCTTTTTTTTTGAAGTATTTCTGGACATTTCGAGTTATTCTCTCTTTCAGCACATTGCATAGAGGTCATAAATCTTTAACTGATTTATTAGGTGCCCAACTAGCCAAGAACAATAGAATTTTGGGAGTGTCATTCAAGAAGTGTAACCTTCAAACCCTATTGTCCAGTTCACTAGAAACATCTTCGATATCCCCTTTCACCCACAGTAAAGTTGGCTTGTGTCACTATGTCCTTGAACTAGTCTCCGTTCGTTTGTAGTGTTGATCAGCCTGGTCTACTGGTAACTTCGTTTCTTGTAGCTCGAAAATGTCAAAATGTAAGTGCTTGAGCATCAAAGAAAAAATTTAATTCTTCAGGAAGTGGAGAAAGGCGTCAAGATACCTTTCTTGCAGTTTTACTTTCTTTTTTTTATATAGGTAAGATACATAAAATAAATAGATATTAATTTACAAAAACGGTGTGAATAATTACTTTTTTTTTAATATATAGTGTTCATGAATTTAAAATTTGTTTTATGTGGTTTATAAAGAAAATTGAAAGATGAATCTCTATATCACGAATTTTCCATATAACGAACTTTTTTCGGGATTTAGCGACTTCGTTATATAGAGGTCCGACTGTAATTCGTAAAAGCGTGAGATTCGTTAAATAGGGGTTTGGTAACTCGGGGTCCTGACTAGTATGAAATAAAGTTAATGATTTTTAATAAAAATCTCTGTGAATATATGTATATTATATGATTATATTTTATAATTTTTAAATTTTTTTGGATTAAATAATAATTTAAATTTGATATAATTTAAATAATAATTATTTTATTTTATTATTAAATACTAATAATAATTTAAATTTGATATATAATAAATCATATCTATTTGTACATGCGATCAGTAAAATGAAATTTTGGTTTATTTATCCGTAATTAACTTTTTATATTCAAAACTGACTTATAAAACCTGTTATTGTTCTGATTAAACGAGTGTTTTTTTAAAAATCAGCAGATAAAAGTGAGCCGATTGTGAAATTACTGGTTAATAAAATAAGAACATTCCAAAATGTATATTTTTTTAGGAAATTAAAACTGAAAGCATTTAAGAAAATTTTTTAAAAATAGCCTTGAAATATACAATAACCACTTAAAATACGTATTTTCTAGTAATATAAATATTTCGAGTTATTTTCAAACAGAGATTTAGGTAATATTTTTTAAGCATTTTCGAACGTAATGAATTTTTAATTTTTTTTCAATTCCTACTATTAGTCCACACTCTCCCAATATATATATATATATATATATATACCTTGTTCAAATTTTCAATAGTTAATAAAATGCTTTTTACATATCCATTCAAGTTCAAATACTTTTTTAAAATTTTGCAGTGGATGACACTTGATGTTAATACAGTTTTTTCGAATATTAATTCATTAATTAAATTAAAAAATGAATAAATAGTAACAAACAAAAATAATAGCCCAAAACCATATATAAAAAGGAAAATCGTGCCTTCTGTCCCTGTAGCCTAATGGATAGTGCGTTGGACTTATAATCCAAAGGTCGTGGGTCTCGAATCCCACCTGCGATGGCTTAATTTCTGAGAATGTGCTTTCTTTTTACAGTACTATTTTATTGGAATAATAAAATTTAGTTAATGAATAAATAGTAACAAACTAAAGTAATAGTTCAACACCATATATAGAAAGGAAAATCGCTTTCTATTTTGCCACTTAATATTGTGATTCGGTCATATGTATATAAATATTTATATTAATTGTAATTATTTAATAAAAAGTAATTAAAATAATTTTTTTTTTTATTGACCGAAGTAAGAAGTGACTTAATTTTTTTTATATTACTTGATATGCTTAACAGTAAGATAACAAACACTCAAAAAGTCTCTCTTGACTAGGGAGACTTTAATAGAAGTCTTGTTCGAATTATACCCGAAACTATTCCAATGGTCTTGTGTTGCTGTTGGCCTACTCTTATCATTTTCAATCATTTATCCCATTTAAAGTAAAAATTCTAAATGTTGTCTGTTAAGAGCTCTTATTTTTGCATCATCTCTTCTGCTATACATTCAGTTTGAGTATTGTTTTAATTTTGAAATGACCATTTTCAAACTGACTAATAGTCAGTTTTGAAAGTTTCTTTTCCATCTTACAACGGTGTCAGGTGATGGGCCGTCATTTCAGTGAAAAGCCATCATTCCATTATGAACTTTCCGGACACTGTAATCTTTCAAATTACGGAAATTGATAACACTGCGACCCTTTATCTTCTCCATACTGCGGGTTTTTTTAATCTTATGTGGCTTCCTGAAACCAACAAAATCATTATTAATAGCTGTAATTTACGTAAGGATCTATTAATTTGCAGAGTCAATTTCATTCAGATATTTCGGTTATTTTTAGTAATAATTAAAACTTAACGATACCGCTACGTCACAGCTCAACTCTTAGATGTATTCATTTATCCAATTTTAAATTTTTTTTCAAAAAAAGGAAAACAACTGCTAGTAATATATTTAATATAAGTCTACATCCTCTAATAGTTTACATGTACATACCAGTAGATATATGTAAAAATTTGTGTTATTTAAAGTATTCGAATAATATATAAAGCAAATAAATAAAAACAATTAAAATTAAAAAAAATATAGCAAAAAAAAAAAAAATCTCAACATAATTAGTTAAGTGTATAAAGTATAATTTTTCAAAAAAGGTTTTTTAATATAATTTTGTTTTACATTTTATTTCTGTGATACTTGTAATTTTCCGCGGTACACTCTCAAACAAGTACGATAATAGTTCATTAAAATAAACCTTAATTTTTTGTTTGTAGTTAGAAAAAAGGACAGGAAAAAGTGCTTTCTTTTTTTTCTTTGTAATAGCCTGATTGATAGGACCTTTTTCTATGGTTCTTTTAACCTATGAATTATTTCTTGAGACGAAATTATACAGTTTTTCCTACGAAGAAAACAAGCTGATTTCACAAATTTTACTTTTAGAATGGCATTATGCGAAAGAAAGTATTCAATATATAGGCAGCTTTCGAATCTAAACTCATTCATCGGATTGAAAGAATGAAAACTGATACTAATCATTTTTAACGATCGGTTTATAATTCCCATGATCAAATACAGCCACAGAAAGTGATTTTCCCAAAATGATAATATTTGTTTCTAAAAATGATGAAATGCTAGCATATATCGCACTTTCCATGTTTACTGTACATTCCGGCTTATAAAGCCCGTCTGTAATTTCACGGGGGAAAAAAACTTCTACGTTTTTTTTATTTACCTTAAAATCCGACGTATAACGCGCACTTTTAACACAAATTAAGATCGAAATTTAAGGGTGCGCGTTATACGCCGGGTATAAAAAATTAGAGGATTAAAAAAAAAAGATGAGTATAGGTATAATTACACTTCTGCATAGATCGAAATACTGTTTATTTAAGAGAAATGACATTCCTTATGAACTTAAAAAAGAATTGTAGTTCTAGAAATATACTATTCTTTCTAAAATTTGGGATAATACCTCGAATAAATCGTGACGGATCTATTCGCGTACCTTCCCCTAATCCTCTTTGGAAATCTTTGGGCTATCATTCGCGTTTATTCACAACCAACCCTTCCGAAGAAGAAACCGTGATATTCAAATTAAATTACTATATATAGTCAGGGTTTTCCAGCTAGCAATGAAGAGAAGGAGAAAAAGAAAGCCAGGAGTCAAGGTGAGATTGCTACTGATCAGGTATCACTGCAAAGTATTGAGTATTTGAAATATTAAATTGACGAAGATTTAAAGTGACGATTGGCCACTAAACTTAAAGTAACGTTAAGCTATTTGGGGTGATTTAATTGATCCTAAATATTAAGGTGGTCGATATTTATAGTTTTCGTATAATTCGTGCATCTCGTTTTTGTTCCACTTGTATTGTTCATAGTGAGACATTTTCTTCTTGGATTTATTTGAATTAGTGTTGTTAATTTGGTTGGTCAATAAATAAGATTTTGAATATGTCTGGTATTCCTTCCCTTCCTCCCACACATCTAGGTGGGCAAGAGAGAGGGGGTAATCCCTCACAAAATGACTTCAAAACAACATCCTGCGTTCAAACAACGCGGCCCGCGTGAAATAACTTAACATATGTATGCAGCCCGCGAGAAATAGCTGACATATATATGCGGCCCAGCAGAAAAAAAGGTTGAATACCCCTGGAATCAGTGGCGCATACAAGGGGAGGGTCTTGGGTTCCGGACCCTCCAAAAGCCCTTGATATTTTTTCCAATTTGATTATAATTCTAAGTATATACTACTTAAAATTTAATTATTTGTTATTAATGATTAACTCTTATAATGCTAATTAATCAATAATAGTTTTATTTTCGATTTTATTGTTTGTATTAAAAGAGTGTACATTATAAGAGCCGGAATATACGGTACTTGCGTTCAGCAAGATTCTAAAGACAGTAATATTAGCGACTCCTGATGAACGTCTCGATTATCATCTATCTGTACTGAAATCAGGTTGGGAGAGAACGATTTTTTAAAAGTATTTTTCGTCATGAATAGTCATTTATTTTAGAAAATTCTTATCAAGAGTTTGAACAAAAAAGATCCCTCCCTTCCCTAAAAGACGACATGCACTATTTTTCTCACTCTCGTGTTTTCATTTTTTTGAAAGTCAATGTTAGATCCAGGGAACACACATTTATAAATTCTCTGATTGTGTGTTCTGCTTGTGTGTGTGCCATTTATTGTTTCTTTAAATTAAAAAAAAAAAGAATTGTTCTGTAGAAAATTAAACTTTTTTAGCATTGCACATTTCTTGACTAAATTGCATTAACCCATTCACTGCTAGGTAAATTTAGTGTCTTATCCTGGGTCCCATGGCTTTATTTTCAGGCATCCGACTACGTTCGGAACCGTGATTTTAAAAAAGCGCATAAATGGATAATTTTCATGATATTTAGTGTCACTTAGATTAGAATGCATGTATGAAATTGTTTTAAGGGCATCTTGACAAAAAAAATATTTAAATACAGTATTTTGGCAAAAAATTAACTTAGAATAACCTTTTTTCAAAATGTTCTCCTTTTGTGAATAATGCTTCTTTTATATAATAATATTTTGTCTGTATATAGCTCGAGACCTCTGTACAGAGGCTCAACTAGAATTTTTGAAATATATAACTTAGAAGTGTGGGTTTATCCATATTTTACAACAGAGGGGAGCAATTTTAAGAAAAAAACACCAATAATTATTTAAATGGGTGGTAACTCTGAAAATAATGTGAATTTTTCAAAAATTCTAGTTGAGCCTCTGTAGAAAGGTCTGAGCTATATACAGGCGAAATATTATTATAATAGAAGCATTTTTCACAAAAGAAGAATATTTTGAAAATGGGTCATTCTATGTTCATTTTTTGTCAAAATATTTTTTGTACTTAAATAATTTTTTATTGTAATACTACTCTTAAAACAATTTTATATACATTTTCTAATCTACGTGACACTAAATATCATAAATATTATCCATTTATACGCTTTTGCAAAATCATGGTTCCGAACGTAGCCGGAAACCTTAAAGAAAATTTTTATTTAAGAATTTTACAAATTATAATAATATTAAGCTACTGATACAATATTGTAGCGACATGCACATTAATTTTTATTGAAAAAACAAATACTACACGAGGTAACGCGTAGCTGGCGTCACCTATTCGCGTTGCCTTGTCTAAGATTCCTGTGTTGAATGCCACTTACGAGTTTTATCTCGTAGTGGTTTTTTTATTCAATACAAATGTTCTAACAAAGATTTTTATTCGTTTTGCTTGTTTGTTTCGAATGGGCTGCATTTTGGCAGCTAAACCATTTGCAGACACGGCAAGTCCCCAAAAGTAGGAGCCTTTTCATTTGTGGCATCGTCTAGTGGTGGTTCCTGCTACCAAATTTTGACGTTTGAATAACTCTCGTCGGATGCTAAATATTGTGACGATTTAATTTTGCCGAGAGTACCAGAGCCAATTTGATGCTCAAGGGATGTTTTACATGCCACATAATCATATGGCATATCTGCCTATGGTTTTTATATCTAGGAAATCTATCAATTCCAGCCCGGGATCGAACCCGTAACCCTTTGGCTTACGAGGCGGGCACGATACCTCACTTGATTTTACAAGCTCCTCACCTAATTTCCTCTGGCGACAGTCATATGTGTTGTGTTATGCAAGATTTTCATACAGACGCGTAATGATCCTCACTGGAAAAAACCTAAAGGTGATGGTAGTTATAACTGAACTCAGTGGCGCAACAACTCATGAGGGCCAAGGCTTACTGTGCCTTTCTCAGTTTACGTGACCTTAGGCGCTGGGGTGCATATGCTGATGTATCAGTCAAGTGATCAGTCTGACGCGAAAACCCCTAGTGTTCAGCTCCCAAGCAAGCTTGGTATATTCACTTATCCACCCATTGAAGGGATGAAAGGCTGAGTCGACCTTGCCCAGCCCGGGATTTGAACCCCCAAGCGCGATGCACTACCACTGTCTTTACGTTAGTTATGGTAGTTATAAAGAGTCGTGGAAAAAATGAACTGATAAGTAATAATTAGCAGACCACAAGAATACCTTCTGTTGGTGCAAGAAAATCTCCCCCTATAATCAAAGAAATCGAGGGAATAAAAAGATGAGGATGCGTCCATTTAGGTAATCAGTTATGCATTTATTTGGTGGCGACGGCAGCAATACAGGAGAAAGCAGCAACTTTGATACAAATGCAACTGATTTTCATTACTTAGAACATCTTCCACCCACAGAAAAAAAATGCCTACAAAGCTTTGACGAGTGTGTACAAAGCCAAAACAAAAAGTAGGGAGACTTGGTATTTTTGTCCAGTGTGTCCCAACAACCCAGTAGTTGCCTTGATCCTCGCTTTAAAGCTCATCATACGCATCAACAACAGTAAAAATACTTTTTTTAAATTTTCGAAATACATTCATTCGAGGGTTATTTACGTTGGTTACTTATAGATGGAGATTGCCCGCAGTTATTTATGTTGTTGTTTCTTGATAAACAGAGAACTTCTTCTAAATTAGTTTCATTCTTCTTTTATTAATGGTCACAGATACATGAATTTTAAACATTTGGAATAATTAACTAATATGGACGCACACACACACATAACAGAAGCAATAAACAGCAGCATTTCACAGGACGAAGACAAAAAGAATGAGCAAAAAAGAGTTTCGCTTTTTATACCGGCTGTAACGATCGTGTGGCTCCTTTCTAACAGGAGCCATGATTGGTTAGAAACGGGCGGGAGCGAGTTTTTTGATGCCATGTTACTATTCGATTACGATTAAGATTAACGCGTTAGTCCTGAACTAAAAAATTAAAAAGTTATTTGAAGAAGATTATTTAAAAGGATACTAGAGGGAATTATTACAATATATAGATAATTATTATGTTATAATCTAATCGTCTATATATAAGTTTAATATTAATAATAAAAATTGACAATTAATATGTTTTTTTTGCACTACATAAATTTTTCATTCATCCTTTCTAATAATTCCGAACTCAAATGAAGATATGTTATCAATCTAAAATTGCGGCACACTCTACGAGATATCTCGTAGCTGGCAGTTTTAGAACACACGCTTACTACGAGATATCTCGTAGTTGGCAGTGAATGGATTCAGAAAGTCTTAAGTAAATTCTGTCATTATTTCTATCATTCTATTATTATTTTGTTATATACAAACAGTATGAATGATAAAGCATTAATCAAACAGTATGAATATGTTGACAACTCATAATAGCACTTTTATTAGTTGTTAGTAGTATAATATACTTGGTAAACATTATAAAGTATTATGTAAGGAGATATGATCACATTTTTTATATCAGACTATTTTTGCCCTCGTATTTGGGAAATCAAAATGTGCCAATATTTTTTTCATTTTATTTATAACTGATCTTCATGATCTTGTTGACTTGCTCTTTTTTTGTACGCCTTGTTTGTTTCTCTTTTTTTTCTTGTAAAATGTGAACCAATATTTTTTTTTAAAAACAAATTACGTGTTTCAAAGAAAAACCAGAAAAGTAAAGTAGTTCTCGTTTATCAAAAGTATTACATCATACTGAAGCGTATTATCCAGAAACTCTTTTGTTTATTTTGTGAGCGTTTATCTTGAGTTTGTCGCAACTTCTTTGACCTGCGGTACTGTGATGTCAAAATCTAACCTAGAAGTAAGTGAATAAACATACTTTCCAGTTTTTAATTTAACGTGGCATCCATGAAATGAATTTTGGTATAGATTGTGATTGTTTAATGTAAAAAAAAGATGATGCTATAGTTACAGCTATAGTTGCCAAGTTGAAGACATATAATTGTGTGTGTGGCAAACTGTAAAGCTTTCAATGGATTTTTTTATCTTTGTTCAGAAGCATCAATTTACATTATTATATATGTATATTTATTATTATATTATTATGTTATATTTGAAATTTCTCTGAAAGTAAGAATATGTTACTTTACAGTTAGCTTAATTTGTAAATATTTGTCCTATACATCTAGGAAAAAGCCATCAAAAGTTGGGTTTTTTTATGTGTAACATCTTTCCTCTCGATTGCCGAATTTGTTGGTGTGATTTCGTCAAAAGGGACGGAAATGGGTAACAGGAAGTGACTTAAGCGCGCGCTATTTGATTTGACCAATGAGCGGGGCGTTGTCTCTTTGTTACCCTCGCATCGAGGCCCAAATTGCGTTTGATAGTGTCTTCTTACTACCCTCGCATCGGGTCCAATTCCAGAAAGTAGTTGTTTTCTTTTATATTGTTAAAGTTAGCATTTCAAAGATTCGAATTCTTATTTAGGATAAACTTACGATCCTTACGCTCAATTGTCAGTCTCAGGACTCGTTGTGTAAGAAATCTGAGGTTAATTTATATGTGTAAACTATATTAATAATTATATTTACTGTTAAGTGTCTGAAAAAGTTCAACATTCTTAAGAATATACGAGTAGTAATATGGAATTATTCGAATGAATATTTTATAGTACGTATCTTTTTCATACTTTGAGGTTAATTTCTATCGCTGTCAATAGCAAACAGAACAACTCACATGTTGTGACCTCTCACGTGGACTTTATTTATCGTCAAACAAGTGGATTGGGTATTGCTAGATCAAGATATTGAAGACGTATGTGCGGCAGAATGCATATTTAAAAATGGACAAACAGTGATTTCGGGGCCATATACATTTCTCCGAATCAAACGGTTCCAAAAATTAAAGATTTCCTGCATTTTGTCCTTTTACCATATACCGAAGATGGTTCTACTCTTTAAAAAAACAAAGTATCACTCACTTCCCGTGATTTTGAGTGGTGATTTCAACGTTAACATCAGTTTGCAGAGTTGAGCCGCTCATAGCTTTTTTGACTGATGAACTAAAGTTCGAAATGAATGCAAATCGAATTATTTTGACAACTAACAGTGGTACTGTTACTAACGCTGTTTTTTAACGGTTTTAAATACTTTGAAATCACAAGCATATGTGTCATATTTTATTTATATATCTGTGTCTTGTATCCACTTTTCCCGAAATTGAAGAATAAATTTTTTTTGATAAAAAATTGCATTACTCTTAAATAAAATTTTTCATTAAAGATATAATTATTCGATAGAAAACTATTTCCAATCATACTCGATTCAAAACTCAATTAAATCTCACTCGATTCAATCGCGCAGTAATATTTTGTTTTTAAAAGAGCAGAACCACACATATCTTCCATATATGGTAAAAGTACAAAATAAAGGAAATCTTTAATTTTTTTGAACCGTTTGATTCAGAGAAATGTATATGGCCACCGAAATCCCTGTTTGTCCATTTTGAAGTCAAATGTATCCACTCTTCCCCAAATAAATATTTTTGATAAAGAATTGCATTACTCCTTGTGTTAAATAAATAAAATTTTCATTTAAGATATAATTATTCGATAGAAAATTATTTCCAATCATACTTGATTCATTTTTTCAGGATTTATGTTACTATAGCGTATTTACCACGATAACATGTCAGATGTTACACATCATATGCGACTACTGTAAGGCTCGTTTCTTTTCTTTTTTATTTTTTTAATCGTCTTATGTGTTTTTTTAAATATATAAATAAATAAATCTTATAAGAAATGCGTTTTTTAAAAAATATTATACGTATTTTAATGCATAAATATGGAATTTAACATATTAATGTTTGATTCTTTTCTTTTCCCATTTAATAGAAACCATGCTCACACGATCGTTAAGAAGTTTACATATTAAATTTCAAACCGCACAATAATGATATTGATCAAATGTGCTAGTATTTAAATGTTTGATTTATTTTTACTTGTTCGAACATTTTACAATATGTTTCGCAATAATTTAGCATTACTTTTTTTTTTATGAAATAAGAAAATTTATAGTTTTAAATTCTCGCATTTTCATTTGTTTCAAAATAAAAAATAAAAAAATTCACTTGTTTCAAAAAAAAAATTCACATTTCAAATTTTGAAAGAAAAAAATTAGAGAAATTCTTACACAATCAGTACTTGTTTTATACATTACGTTACCTTTAAAATGCAATGCCAAGAAAGGTCAGAAAATTGTGCAAATTTCAAAGTAATTGTAGCAAAGTTATGGGGAGCGACGTAACCAAAGTGACGTCATTATACATGGATCGACGCTTTCACCGACAAGCAGTATTGGCCCCACAAGCCACTTCTGCTATCATTTTGCAGTATGTGCAGAACGCTGTTGATGTTCCCACATTCACTGATTGCTAGTGCCAAGCACTCTTGTGACATACCTTAAGAAAACTGTCATTGACCCCGCAGTATAGATGACTCAGTTTGCAATGGTGTTGGGATAAAGTGAAGTGGACGACGAAGTTCCACATGATCGTTCTCTCAGATAAGTCACATATCTTTTGTTTTTAATGATAGTCGTGGAGTTCGAGTGTGGTGCTGATGTGTTGATATGTCCAACCCAAGTGCATCTATCCACCATGGTTTGGAGCGTCGCACATACCTATTGTTTGTATTCAGGTAACTGTGATGGTCTAATAATACGTGGA
Organism: Trichonephila inaurata madagascariensis; assembly: GCA_019973955.1. Lineage (NCBI taxonomy): Eukaryota > Metazoa > Arthropoda > Arachnida > Araneae > Nephilidae > Trichonephila > Trichonephila inaurata. The sequence continues at coordinate 94,886 of BMAV01011691.1, read as the reverse complement.
CAGTATTCTGTCGCTGAACAACACTCCTTTCCCTTTGCCATCAGGATAACAACACCATACCATATACTGCACACATCAGCGAATGTGCTATGCAAGATGTTTCTCTGTCCACCATTCTCCTTTAATCTCTTACCAATCGAACACTTCTGGGATTTTATTGGATGCCGATTGCATGTCTTGCCATTGCCGCTTTCAGAAGATGAACCGTGTCAAATAATCTACAGGGAATAAATTGTCATCCTTCAGAACGTCCATCCGTACATACAATGATCATGTACCTAGAATTCTTGCTTCGTATGTCGAAATTCGAGGTGGTACAACAACCTACATAGCTGAAGTTGCTTTCGCTCTGTTCTACCAAATATAATTTCAAAATAAACATCACTTAATTATTAATTTTCTGTCTATCTCTGTTTGAACTGTTTTTTTTTTTCACTTTCTGGCTACTTCTTGATGTAGCGTTTTCAATGAATTGTAGTTGTCAATATAGCTAGAAATACTAAAAAATATTTATATAAATATAATTAAATAAAAAAAATTATATAAGAATTTTTAAAAATTATTGTTAGTGTGAATTTAAGTGTTTTAAGTCATTTAAGTGCTGAGTTGCTTATTCAAGAAATACTGAAAAAAAAATCACGAATCTTTTAAATCAGGGGTGGGCATTAAGCCGATTGTGATCGACCAGTGGACTGCCTACACATTTTTGGGTGACCGCTTGAAGATATTTACAATTATATACCGAAATATTCAAGATTAGTTGTGTGACAGTGTGCAGACTTATTCTTCTACTGTCTGTAACTACGAAATTAGATGAAAATGTTTTATTTTTTACTGTATTTTGAATTGCTTTATAATGCATCATTTGATATTATTATAATTGGGACCATTTTTTGTTTCTTTGTATCTTCCGTTTTGCTTTAAACGCGGTCTTAAAAGTATAATTTATTTTGTTGTTATGTAGGTATATATATTCCGTATTTATATTATTATGTTATTATAAATATTGTAGACCTTTTTGTTAGCTCATCACACCTACGCCACTAGGTGGACCGCAGCACCTTGAAAAATTCGAAGTAGCCCGCGTACCCTAGAAAAGTCTGCCCACCCCTGTTTTAGATTCTTTGACTTGTACAAGATTTTTTACCCTTTCCTTGCGACAGTAATTGTTCAGAATTATTGCCCAAATAGACAAAAATCAAATGTGATTTTTAACATAATTTTAGGCTTGAATTTGCATAAGTAATAGATGCAAAACCATTTTGTTTTTGAAAATATGGCGTTTTTGAACAGATAATATTACCGATCAAACCTTTGTCTCGAAAAAATACCCTTCGACATATTTCTTTATCATGTCCTTCAAAATTCACGATTAAAAAGTGAATCGCAACAACGCAAATCTTGCGTCAGAAACCTTGCTCTTCTTTTCTTCATGTATGAACGTAAAATATCTTATCTATGATGTAAGCCGCGTATAATCTGACTGATAAAAAGACTTGAGAGCACAAACATGTGTAATTGAAAAAAGGTTGCAAAAAATTCTTACACGTGTTTAATTTTTTTTACTCTTTCGGATGTGTATTTCGACCAGGAAAGAACCCGAAAGTTTGTTATTAAAATGTTTACTTCAAATATTTTTTATGTTTTTGGTGATGACTAAAAATACCCGATTAAAAAAGTTATTGGCTTTTTTTTTTGAGGTATGGTGTTAATTATTGCACCATGATTAAAATATATAATAAAATGAAATAAATTTACATCCGCGTTCCAGAAGATGAACATCTTATCATCTTAAACATCTTTATTCCACTCACACCGTCATTATATTTTTTTATTTCCCCTAGCTCAGTGCTTCTGAAACTTTCAATATTAGTGACCCAATATTTGATCACAATTTTCATCGCCCCCCCTTCTTTACAATAACAATGTATTGAATTCAGTTTGACGCTTAAGCTACGATACGACTTTCATGTCTTAGGTGACACCGGCGTATATAAGCGTCTTGCTCACCCAAACAGTTAATTGTTCCGGACGTATATATGTCTTTCCGAAGTGTGATTTTTCTGTGCCACTGCTGGCCATAAAATTATTCTGAAGGCTTTGGAATGCAATAAAAAGATCTTGGTAATGTTTGTGAAGGATTTACTTACTTCAGAGGATTTACTTAGTTATTCCTTTTCTTAACTTTTTACCTCCAATACATCACATACGCGTGCCTACGTGGAAAACGGTAGCTGGCATTGGGAAGTGAATCGCGTAACTTTTTACTGGCAGTTAAGGGATTAATTATAAACCGTAAAAAAGTTATCAAGATAAGTGATAATTTTTGAGTATAAATTTACATATATGACAAGCCCATGAGTTCACTGGTAATTCTTAAACTTTTTCTTATAGTATTGTCAAATTAATTATGAAATGCATTGGACAACACTGTACATTTTAAGTTTATTTTATCAGTGTAATTATGTATTTTATTTTGAGAATGTATTTGTTTGTTTACTTTCAGTAAATGAATAATTTTTTTAAATAATCTTGTTTGCGACTTTTGAGTGTGCTCACGCCCCCCTTATAGAGTTATTTCCCCCAGGGGGCGCGCCCCACAGTTTGAGAAACGCCGCTGCCCTTGCTTGTTCTACAGTTCTAAGGCAACTCGTAAAATTCATCTGATTTTTCGATTGCCAGATACAACAGGATAAAAGACTACTAATCTGCACTTAAAAAATATAGACGTAAAATATTTCTCAGATAAATAGAACTAAATACATTACTCCCAACGAAGTTCTCGTTGAAAGAGGAATAACAAACCCAAGCTCATCTGCATTTTTTCATCCATCAATATTTATTACTATAGAGGAAACTATATGTGAACGTGCTTTCTTGAATTTTTTAAGATACAAAGTAAAAAAAAAAAAAAAAAAGAATATAAATCTGGACATTGTTAAGAGCGGAAAAACATCTTAAGTCAGGTTATGTACATAAAGGCCGCCAGGCAAGCTTAATGTTCTTTAAAGAAAAGAAAAAACTCATCGATGCAGTTGTGTTGCTCAACTATTTACAGTAAAAAAAGAGTTTGTACTATATTTTTACACTAATTTTTCATTTCGGAATAGAGCTATTAGGAAATCATAACAATTGATATTGAGCACCTCACGCTTTTTACCACAAGGACATTAATTTTCTCAATAATCATTTTATTCTTATATTAAGAATTACTTTTTAGTTTTTACACTATAATTGATTTGTATACAAAAAGAAAATTTTTTGTTTTAGGAAGTGAAAAATTTTATAAACTTAATCGGAAAGCTGAACTTGTAAGATTTATTAAAAATTGAAAATGTTTGTGTGTTATATATATATATATATATATATATATATATATATATATAATCATAAACACAAGATATATTATGTACTTCGACATATTTTTCTGTAACTGCTACTGGCAGTAGAATTGTCAAAACATCTTGTATTTGTAGTAGTTTTTTTGTAAAAGAATTTCTAATTTTCCTAAGAATATTTTAAGGGTACTTTTTGTCATTAAAAAGTATTTTCCATTTCACTTTTATTTTGTGCTTTATACATGTTAGTAAGGGTGCTGCCTTACTTCCAAGTTATCCTCGTGACCTAGGGGTGTGGGAGTGAATGAAGAACCTGACGTTGCCATAATCCTAATATCTCTTTATTAAGATCTTAACTTAAACACTATACAATCATGGGCTGAAAGCCCAGGGCCCCCGCCCCGTTCCCCTTTGAAGATAACAAACAGAAAAAGATGCTTACAATCAAAATAGTAATAAAATAATAAACCAGTCAAAAAATACAAATCAAAACTAAAATACCCGAAATACCATATCAAATTTATTTTTATTTTTGAGAGCAAGAGCAATTTACTTTTTTGTTCTTCCACCCTTCCATCGAATACGCGGAAATTAATAGTTAATAGACAGAGGCTCTATCATAGAGCGGCGTCGACGAGCATCAAGCATTTATACAAACGTATTGGCACTATTTTTGTATCCATTTATTTTTGTGTAATAATAATTCTAAGTTACGATAATGTACTGATTTGGTGCTGTGTCCTGAGCATAATACCTGCAAATAAAACATACTTAAGTACCTGCTTATTCAAGTTTCAAGTAAAAATTAAGTACCAATACAGATTTCTAAATTATTTAAGTAGGAAGATATTGAATTTATGATTAAGTATTTTCTGTATTTTCAATTTTTAAAAGATTGAAAACATCAGAATTTCCCATAAATGTGTATGTTGTCTTAAAATTTGTGATGAGTAACTTAATTACTTCTACAGGATGGAAAAAATAACAATCATTTTATGTGGATTATGAAGATTTCCCGCGAATGTTATGGATAAATGTAAAGTGTTCTTGATTTTCGTAATAAATCGGTTTTTTTAAGTATAGGTAGTAACAACAAATAATGAATGACAACGGAAAAACAATATTTATTTAAAGTGGGGCAAATAATTCTAAATTTTTTTAAGTATCCCTTTAAACTGATGGGCCAATAAATAATAATAATCAGCGTTTTAGGTTTCAGTGAGTATTGACAAGGATTTTTTATTTATTTTTAATTAACTAGGTACTTTTTTCAATTATCTCAGAAATATACTATATTGTTTTGTAAAAAATTCTTAGAATGTTTTAAGTTTATTAAACATAGTCGGTTGTGTTATCGTAATTTTATGACCAAAACTTTTTGTTCATTTTCAGGAAAATCAAGTACTTAGTTAGCAATATAAATATGTCGGGCAGAAAATATAAAAGTGTTGCGGAAAAACGAAAAATACTGTTAAATCGAGAAAAAGAAAAAAATTAAATGTGTCAAAATTTTAACTTTTCTTACAATGGAACAATGTAACAAGAATATAAGAAACGCAGATACATTAACAAGCGAAAGGGAAAGGAACTTACCCAAAGAAAACAGAGAAACACAATAATCAAAGCAGAAAATATGCAAGATCTCGATGACCAGCAGCCTTCTGAAAAAGATTGTTCAGCCAGAGACATCAGTAATGCTCCGACCGAAAAGTGTTTAGAAAATGTTGGGTTTGAGTTTGATAAATACGTTGACGTGGGTTCGTGGCAAAATCTATTTTTACTTTCACATGAAATAGTTATTTTTCAAATCAAACAAGATTCTTATTTCAAGATCCAAACAATATGTGTATTCTGTTTCGGTAAGAGAATACAAAGAACAAAAGAGATCATTTTTGAATAATCATTTAATTAAAAAAATGGCTAAATTCTGGAAAGATCTTGGCTATGTTATTCAACCCTTTTGTAAATTTTAGTGTTTTTGTTTGACCTGCAAACTTTTTCTAAAACAAATTCTCAATGCATAGCTGACTTTTCTGATCGGAAACAGTTGTTTAGAACATAAAAATTCAATCTTAGTTTGGTTGACACGAAAAGAAATTAAGTCTGTTTTAGATAGACAGTTACAGGAGCAACTAAGAAAAGATACAGAATATTATCATAATGTCTTCAAATGGGTTATTTCGGTAGTAAAGTCTTTGCCTATAAGAGGTTTAGCAATTAGAGGTACCGAGAAAGTTTATGTGTGGTTCTCCTCATAATGGTAATTTTATGGGTACCCTAGAATTGCTAGCAGAGTTCAACCCATTCATTCGTGAACATATTGAACAGCGAGAATTACAACCCAAATCGTTAATATCGTACTTATCAAAAACAATATATGAGCAAATAATTGAGATCATGGGCAAGCAAATCATTAAAACAATTACAACTCAAATAAATAACGATGACACAAAGTACTATTCAATTGTGATGGATTCAACACCAGATTTGTCCCACAATGACCAACTTGCTATTGTATAACGATATTGTTTTCGGGGAAAAGTGTATGAAAGATGAGTCTCATTAATTAAGATTAGTAGTCATACTGGCTCATGCTTATTTAATTCTCTACAAGAATTTTTAGAAACAAATGGACAGCTATTGGATAATTGTAGAGGACAGTGGTTTGGCAACGCTACTAATATATCCGGTTTATATAATGGTGTGTAAGCTCTTCTAAAAGAAAAAAATAAATTCACACACACTCTTTATCTCTAACTATGCTCCGTGTGCTGCACATTCTCTTAATCTGGTTGCTGCAGAATCAGTTAAGGTTGCAACTGAAATCGTGAACTTCTTTGGTTTAGTGTAACACGTATATGTTTTCTTTTCTGCTTCAACGCATAGATGGGAATTTCTAAATCGTGAAGTTAAACTGAAATTTACCTTAAAAAGTTAAAGTCAGACCAGATGGTCTTGTCACTACGATGCTGTTGAAGCCTTAAAAGATAATTATGGTAATATCATGAATATTCTTTAGACATTTAGTGACAAAGAAAATAAGAAAATTGATTTTCGAAAAGAGGCAGTAAATTTATTTATTAAATTAACAAAACTCGAAACTGCCATTTTAATTACACTAGTGTGCAAAACTTAAGCAACAATGTAAAAATTTAGCAGATAGCCATGAAATTGCAGAAAAGGAGGTCTGGAGATCAGTAGAGGGAACACGTAAGTCAGTAGAAACGTCATGCGTATGCAAATATCAGGAACAAAACGTCAGAAGCGATGTGAGCGTACGCAAAACGCGTGATGTCGGCGCGCGCTGCTCAACAGTAGAATGAAATGAAGGACGGAGACACAATTCACCATATTCTCTGCAAGTGCCAGTGAGTCAGTTCGTGAAATATGGCTAGAAGAAATCACCTGGACGACTTCACACGTGGAAGAATGATCGGAAAGCTGGAGGAGGGGCGTACTGTCACCAGTGCAGCTGCACAGTTCGGAATCAACAAAAGTGTCGTTTCGCGCGCTTGGCAAGCGTTCCAAACCACAGGTACAGCTGTTAGAAAGGTTGGTGTGGCCGCCCGGGACGACAACTGCAGGGGATGACCGATATACACCTGCAGGCGAAAAATTCACAGCAGTCAGCAAGCGCCATTCGCTCAGAAACTCTGTACAGCAACAGGTCGACAAGTGTAGCGGTTTACTGTGGCCAGACGCCTTCACAAAGGGGGCCTGTTCACCCGCCGTCCTGAACGCTGCCTCCCGTTGAAAGATGGCCAACGGTGGCTTCCACCATTTACAGTGGGCCAGAGAGCACAAAAACTGGACAACTGATCAATGGAGTCGTGTCCTCTTTACGGATGAGAGTCGGTTCAGTACCAGAAGCGATTCTCAACGCGTTTTGATTTGGAGAGAGATCGGGACCCGGTTTTATCCCAGTAACATCAAGGAAAGACATCCTTACGGTGGTCCTGGAGTTCTTGTCTGGGTTGGCATTATGCTGAACGGCGGAACTGAGCTTCACATTTTTGACAGAGGGACTGTAACCGAGGATCACTATTGTGAGGAGGTACTTCTTCCCCATCTGCATCTTTTCCCAGGTGCCATTGGCCCAGACTTCATTTTTATGGATGACAATGCATGGCCACATCGCACTCTTGCTGTTGAGGAGCTGCTGGAAAGTGGAGATATCACTCGAATGGATTGGCCAGCGTGCTCCCCAGATTTAAATCCCATCGAACATGTGTGGGATGCTTTGGGGAGACGTATTGCACACGCTTACATCATCCGGAGTACAACCAACAACTCAAACAGATGTTGATTGAGGAATGGGCACTCCTACCTCAAGAAATGTTTCACCAGCTGGTTCTGAGTATGCGGAGACGGTGCAAAGCAACCATTGTAGTAAGGGTAGGGCATATACCATATTAAGGAACATCTGCTTGTTGTTCTTCCTGTTGGATAGACAATCATGAGTCATGATACTATGCGTTCAATAAAGCTTGTTTTTGTTTGATTTCATACCGTATGCGTTGTATTCCTTTTTCAGCGCCGATGCTTTCGTCATCCTTTACGTACATAATACTCTCCCTCATTTCAGAATTTCATGTCTCTCAGATGATTTTTCGTGAAGTTATGGCAATGAACCCACCTGTTGCTTAGGTTTTGCACACCAGTGTATATTTTGGGAAGAAATTTTAGAAAGATTTAATTCAGTTAACAAAAAATTAGACACCTGGTTTGGACATCTGTGGAGGGAATAAGTTAATTATGTCATTAAAAACGTTTATAAGCAATATACGACATGAATCAGATCAAAAACTAAAGGAGTATCAAAACGCAGCCAAAACATTAAGTCCTAGAGTAGGAAAAGAATATAGCGATGTGGACAAGAGGCGAGTTATTTCAAAATTTGCCGATAAATCCACAGAAAATGCTGTGTACGGGACAGAAAAATTTAAAAGAGACACGCTTATTTTTGGGTTAGATAAGCTAATCCCCGATTTAAATAGAAGAAGTAAAGTGTATGCGGAATATAATAAGAAATTAAAATTTTTGGTGGGTCTGCGCGATCAAAGTAAGGAGAACGTCGACCTGGAGAATGTACGCGCTATTGATTAATATTCAGATGACGTAGACCAACATTTAGTAAATGAAGGTGTTGAATTCAAAGCTCTTATGTAAAACAAACTGAGCTAGAGTCCTATATTTGTAGTGATATGGCCAATTTAACTTTTGAAAAGAAACTTGTTGACGTTTTTCCAAATTTGTATATCATTTTAAAGATTTTTCTAACGCTCCATATTAATAGTTGTAAGCAGAGCGTGCGTTCTCTAAAACTAAAATGTCCTGTATAGAAAACAAATATATGAAAACAATGGCAAATATTAGGCTTAATTTTTTTATCACTTCTTTCTATTAATACTGATTTCACTAAAGACTTAAAATGTGATGAGCAAATAAAAGAATTTGCAGCGCAAAAGTGTAGAAAAGTTTTTTTTTTTTGTAAATTATGTAATTGTTTATAACGTATTTAGATTGTATGAAATAAAAAAAAAAACTTAAGTTTCATATATTTTAAATTTTCTCGCACAAACTTTTTTTTGTAGGAAAAAGGCAAACATTTTAATTATTTAGAGGCCCCTAGATATTGTTAGCCCAGAGCCCCCAAAGATCACGGTCTGGCCCTGTATACAATGATAATATTTATATTTCAGAGGATCTGAGGTGAAGAAACACACAATACGTATTACCAAATAAGCGCGACCTTAATCACTATATTTAACTTTACGGCCTTATCCTAATCTCAGTATATACACAGTTCCTAGTATTTAATAGAACGATCCTACCTCTACATCCTAGATAGGAGCCACTATCTCGAATCCTCAATGTCGTTTCTGTATCTCGGGGGGAAATGGTATCCACCTTGACTTAAACTCACTGACACGAATAGCTGAACACTTGAATATCAGATAACTCCTCACTTTTAACTTTTTCAATCCTAACCACAGACTAGCATAATCACTTCCCAAAGGCCACCCTGCTTACGCTAAACTTCTGCTATTTAAAAGGTTCTTAATTTGCATAATCACGCTTCGCTTCTGGATTTGGTTGGAAAGAATTTGCCTTTTTCGGCCCCAAAGAACCCAAGAGGACAATTAATGGAAAGCGCGATGAGCCCGTCACATGTTTAATCATATTAATGCTATAAAAAATGTTTTCAATGTAATGTTCTTGACTCAAAAGATGGTATAATATGTGGAGAAAAAGCCTTTCAAGTACACTTTTACCTTACGAGAATTATAAAAAGTATATTCATGGGGAATTTAACAATCAGATGGGAATTTAACAATCAGATGCCTATCTGCGTATCTTTTGTCTTGTAAACATTCGTTTATAAATAGATTTATTTTTTTAGAAAATAACATTTCATTGTCGGATCCAGTATTACGTAGCAGTTGTTACTTGATCTTGCCATTTAATTTTCTTTGCTATTTCTTCTTTTATATATATTGACTCATTTAAAACACAATAAGTAAAATTAAATAGAAAAAAAAAAATGCTTATTTAGTCCCTGTATCTAGAAAAAGTCGTTGTAAATTCTAAAATAAACCTAATACATATGTTATTTACGTTTTAATAATTCTCGCCATTGTTTGTCACTAAAAATTGCTATGTTCTAATTTCCCATAGCAAATAAAAAATATCAGTTATATCGCCACTAGCCCATGTGTAGCTTGAAAGTGCGAGAGACGTTAGTCAATAAAGTCAAAGCCACAGCTATGCAGTTACTTTTGCTAAATTTCCCCCCTGTTTTCTAAAATTCTAATAACGTAAACAAAAAACAAAATTAAATTACATGGAAAAATATCAAAATTCTCAATCACAGGGAAAGTTTTCCTGATGAAATTGGAATTTTGAATAGTTTAAAAGGGAATAATTTTTTAGGTGCTCGGAATGTTTTGTTAAGATATATTATGTTGTCTAATTGCGATTAGCATTCTTTTATTAGTAGAAGGATAACTGAATGTAACGGGAATAAATAAGATCGAATTTAAGAGCTGTACTTAATTTTTTTTGTATGAATATCATTTTCCATTTTTTCCCCCGGTTCATATTCAGCTCAAAAATTTTAATCAGCCTTGAACGATGATAGGTGCGCTTGTCAAACGAAAACGTAGTATATACAGTCGGACCCCGCTTTAACGAACCCCTATTTAACTCATTATTTCAACAACCGAAAAAAAAAATGGTTTTTTATTAGTTTGGATTAGAAAATATTGGATTTCTTTTCAAAGGACATCTATTTTGCCCGAAACAGAAAGGGATTTTTATTGCAAGTAGAAAATTTCGACAGCGAAGGGTGCAGCCCATTATTAGACTCTTACAGGTATAGATGAGTCATGAGTGTAACCTACCAATGAACTTTTAATAAGACAGGAAATCCCTTAATTTCATTCCTCTCCGCTACGCAGGGGATATTTTAAGAGATTTTATCATTTTCTTTTCTTTTTTGAGAGAAGTGAGGTTTATTATAACGGTTTTGCAGAAAATTTTGTTTTTGAAAATTTGTGAAGCATGACAGATTGTCGGAAACGAAAGCGCAACAATTTTTATGCAGAAATTGACAATGAAAATCCTATCAAAACTGTTATCTTTTCTAATGCTGTACATTGTTTGGAAATTGTGAAAACAAAATTCATGTAGCAGGATGTAAAGGATGCTGTATTTTCTTCTCTGCGTGTGAAGTCGGAAAAAGAATTATTTCAAGTCAGGAATTAAAAAGATTGTTAAACATCTATTAGTCAATATTTTAAATTTCCACTTAACTGATCCGTAATAATTCGCTATTAGTATTTTAATTTGCTATATAAAAAGTGTGTAATTTCTAAATAGGGATATTTTTTGGAGTATTTGTGCTTAGTATAGAATTTTCAAAAGATAAATGCAAAAAATTTGTATTTTGTTTGGACCCCTATGTAACGAACTAAATGTTCTGTCCTTATGAATTCGTTAAATCGGGTTCTGACTGTACTTATATTGCCATACCATCAAATGGTATCAATAATATGGAAACTTTTTTCAGCAGCATTGGCATGACAGCCCTTTGTAGGCCTGAGCCTCTCTTCCTCAGAAGTTTTTCTCCAATCTGCCCTTCTCCCAGCAGTTGATCTCTATTTTTAAAATTGCTAAGTCTTCATCCACACAGTCTTCCCATCTTCTTTTGGGCCTTCCCTTTGGTCTTTTATTAGAGGGAGTTGCATTGAAAATTTTCAGTGCTGTTCGTTCTGGGCTCATTCTTACTGTATACCAAGCCCATTACATTCTATTAGTTTTATGGACTTAATAATATCATCACTGTTAAAAATCTTACATATTTCAAAATTATATCTCTTTCTCCAACTGTTATAATTGAGAACGGCACCAAACATGGTTCGCAGGACCTTCTTTTCAAAAGTTGCCGGGATCTTTTTTTTTGTCAAGGTCCATGTCTAAGGGATAAGTCAAAATTGATTTAATCAATACCTTATACAACAGGATTTTTATCTTTCTTTTATTAAGTGAGACTTCAGTATTGATCTTAAACCAAAGAAACAGCGATTAGCTGCAATAATTCTCTTTCCGATTTCAGGATTCATGTCATTTTGGTATTCTAATAGATCTTAAATGAGTGTGTAAGCAGTATAAAAAGAAATAATTATAATCCTCTAAACTCAGATGGTTGCATATAATCTCATATTACTCAGCAGATGAATTCGCAAATCGCCGGTTTTAACTATTCCAATATCATTTTATGTTTTTTTTTTTAAATTAAAAACACGCATATCTATTTTCCAGAGGTCAAGAGAGTTGCGGCATCGTAACGAGCAATGGAGACCAAAAACAGTTGCAGTCTCACAAAGGGTCCGGTTTGGTCAATCATTCATTCAAGGAAGATGATTTAGCCCTACTGAAAGGCAACCTGGGCATCGGACATACCAGATATTCAACACTGGGCGGCACAGAACACTTAAATACCCAACCCTTTATCGTCAACATGAAACAAGCTAAACTTGCTTTAGCTCACAATGGAGAATTAGTCAATGCTTCAGAACTACGCAAAACGGTAAGAGAAAACACACACATTTTTTATTTTTATTTTTTTATCATAACTCTGTGATAATGATTATATTTATCTTTGGAACTGCTCTGATGTTTTTTGAACTAAGGTAGTGCTTCTCAAACTTTCAAAATCTGTGACCCAATTTTCAATCATAATTTTCATCGCGCCCCCCTTTCCATACGATACCAATGCATTGAATTCCATAATACTATACCTTGACGCTAAAGCTACAAAACGACTTTTAACCTTTTAAGTGCCACCAGCGTGCCATATATACGTCTTTCCGAAATACCATCTTTTCTGTGCTCTGCTATCTATAAAATTATTCCGAAGGCTTTGGAATGCAATAAAAGGACCTGGCAATTTTGAGATGAATTTACTTATTTCAGAAAAGGTTTTATTTATTTGTATTCCTTTTCATCCCCCCCCCCAAAAAAAAGTCCCATACCCACGCCTACTTGAAAAACGCTGGCATTGGGGCGCGAATTCCGTAATTTTTAATCGGCATTTAAGGCATTAATTATAAGCCGTACAAATTATCAAGATAAGTGTTAATTTTTGTAAAAAGTTTATATATGACAAGCTCATGAGGTCACTGGTAATTATTAAACTTGATCTTAATTTAGTATTGTTAAATTAGTTATAAAGTACATTGTGTAGTACTGATACATTTATAAGTGTATTTATATCAGTGCAAATGTGCATTTTATATTTTATTATGTTAGAAAGTATTTTGTTTGTTTACTTTCAATAAGTTAATAATTTTTTAAATAACATTTTGTTTTCGACTTTTCAATATGCTCGTGCCCCCTCCCTACAAGTTATCGCGCCCTTCTAGGGGGGCGCGCCCCACAGTTTGAGAAACTCTGAACTAAGATGAAGTAAAAATCATGCTTTGAGAACTGAAGGTAAATTATCGATAAATAGTTTTCGTTTATATATATGTTACCGTTTAGGTGTGAAATGCGTTATTTCTTAAAATAACTAGATATTTCAAGAAATAACTGGACAAGTCAGTTAAAGTATATAAAATTATTGAATTCTACGATTTAACTAAGTATTTTATAGAATAACGATTACTTGATTGTTAAAGTATGAAATACAGCACTCGAAAGTTCTTTAAACCAATTCTAGCTGCTTTTAATCAGCTTAGAACCGCTTGTAACTCTTTTATTTTTGTAACTCTTTTACCGCTTGTAACTCGTGTATGTACGCTTCATTCCGTGGCTTTTAAACGTAGAATTTAGGCGGAGTATATATATGTTCGCGTTTTACGTTTTGGATTATGAACAAATATTTTTGCAACCTGTTTTTAAGCAATGACTTCTGCTAGAATGGAAGACTAACCTGTGAATGAGAAAGATTCAATGCGAGAACTTTGAATCCTTATTTAATAATCTTGGGTCAAAAGAAATGAGTCCTGAACATACTCGGGAAAAATTAATAACTTTGATAGCAGAAGTAAAAAATGCTATAACAACATAGGAAAAAGTACCACGTGACTAAATGTTACTCCAGCATTATATATCCTTGGTTCGCGCGAGAAGTAGAGCCAGTAACAGATGTAAAACATGTTTTTTTCTCCTTTCTGCTTAAGAAATTTTAACAATATGAGCAATAATAAGATTGATTGCGGATGATTTAATTGATTATTTATCAATTAAATCATCCGCCTGTAGGCATAAAATGTATTTTTTGAGAGGTTTTAGCTGTTTATGATCAATTTCTAAAATAACTTCGAAATTCTTTATTTTTCACTTTAACGGTCTATCATTTAGTTACTCAATTCCTACTATTAGTCCAGTTGAACCTCATATAACGAACTTCTATATTGCAAATTTTTCTATATAGTGAACTTTTTCCTGGAACCTTGAACATTTCACGATTTTCTTCGTAAAATAACCTCTCTATAGCGAAGTGCATTTTCTATAGAACGAACTTTTTCTTTTGCTATCCAATTTTTGTTCTTTTTTTAAAAGTATTTCTGAAAAAATTTCAAGTTATTCTCTCTTTAACACATTTTATGGTGGTCATAAATCTTGAACTGGTTTTATTAGATCCAAACTCGCCGAGAGCAATAGAGTTCTGAACGTTTCATCCAAGACGTGTAACATTTAACCCTCAATACCCAGTTCACTAGAAACATCTTCGATATCTTCTTTCACCCTCAGTGGAGTTGTCCCGGTGTTCTAATTATAAAACAATGCCTGTTTAATATTACTTGTATGCTTTAAATTATAAAATGTCCTTAAAATTCATTAATTTTAATATAAAATTACTTTCTTAATATTGAATATACAGTGAATTCTTCGACATTCTTTTTTCTTGTTTTCCTTGCAGTTTTTTTCCTTTCTTTTTTTTTAATGGGTAAGATATATAAAATTAACATATATTAATTTGAAAAAAAGGTGTGAATAATTACTTTTTTAATATATAGTGTGTATGAATTAAAAATTTGTTTTATGTGGTTTATAAAGTATATTAAAAGATGAACCTCTATGTAACGAATTTTCCATATAACGAACTTTTTTCCGGGATTTAGTGGCTTCGTTATATAGAGGTCTGACTGTATATATCTTGTTCAAATTTTCAATTATTAATAAAATACTTTCTATTCATCCATTCAAGTTCAAATACATTTTTTTAAACTTGTAGTGGATGACACTTAATGTTAATACAGTTTTTTCAAATATTCATTCATTCATTAAATTAAAAAAATTAATAAATAGTAACAAGCAAAAATAATAGTCCAACAGTATACACTTGCCTCCGAAAGTCTGCGTACAGGCAATCATCTTACGTGTTTGATATAAATACTATTAAAATCTCGCTTTAAAAAATCAAAATACTTGTCAGCAATTCTTCAAAATTTCCTTATTCAAACAACAGCAACAAAATTCACTTTAACGAGAAAAAACAAGAATGGCCACCAAATAATCAACCGTCCGCGCCAAAAGTCTGCGTACACTTACAAAATAGAGCTTTTAAAAGATTTTATTGTAAAATAATTGTACTAAATCGTGTTTTTAAGTAATTATATGCTTAGTTTATGATTTATTTTGGACTTGAGATTTGAAAACTGTTATGGTTCCATGACAGGCAACAGAATAGAGATCGATATATTATTGAAAGAAAAATCATCATAGATCTTCAGAAAAGGGGGAATGTAACGTCGTGAGTAGTTAGCAAACAAGAAAATTTATCACAGCCTCATTTTAAAATTAAAACAGTATTTATTTGCTTCATAGGTTACTAAAAAGTCCAATAAATATGCCAAGCCGGGTGGACCGTATATTTCACGGGAGTTCAATCCGTATTCCGAAAGGCACTCGCTAATCCCTTTTCTTTTCAGGGCTCCTCTCCAGTTTACTCTATCCAGGGCTCTACATCAAGTTTTCCATTCAGGGCTCTATCTCCGTCTCACTCCAGGGCTCTTATCTCTCTGTTTCCATCCAGGGCTCCATCTGTCTCACTCCAGGGCTCTATCTCTCTGTTTCCATCCAGGGCTCTCCAAGTTTTTCCTTTCCGTCCCTTTCTCCTCAAAATTAACCCCTTTTAAACACCAGGGGCGGGTCCACAACACGCCCCTCGTCTTCCTCATTGGCAGGCCAAAAATAAAGGTCTGTCCTCGTCCCCGGGCCACATTCGTCTCCTATTTGTGCGGCAAACACAAACACATTCCTGGTATGTCTGGAATCTAAGGGCGCCATAATTCTGATCTAACTTCTGAACACTCTTATTCATCACACCACCTGGGTTTTATAACCCCATTCTCTCGGCACCGGCTTTCATACAGGCTTCGCCTATACATCAACCTATTGTCACCGGTTCTCTTTGGTTATTGTAACTTCCAGAATGGATGTGGGCTTTTGTCCGAGGTCAGACAATACACAATGACCCCATGGCCACGTGCCCTTGTTACCTAACGTCTGTTTGGGGCCATAAAACTTCGCACGAATATATGGGTGAGGTTCACCCCAATCGAAGACGTCACAGGAAACTTTTAACGCAATTGTTGAAATTGTTAATAGGAGACATTCATTGATTCAAAACGTGTTCATAAACTACAAATCAACTAAACATTTAATGTCCAAACCAAGATCTGGCTGCCCGTCTGCAGTGTCACCTCGAGAACCTTGCTTTTGTAATACGCTCTATAAAAATAAATCCAATACTATAAGCTTCATAAATAGCTAAAAGTGTTGCTAAGATATTGCAAAAAAGTGTGACTTTAATTACAATTCGAAGAAAACTGAGAAAGGATGACTATCATGCCCGAGTTGCACTCAAGAAGCCATTCATCTTTCGAATGAACAGAACTAAAAGAATGACCTTTACCAAAAAACACCTAAATAGGACACATATTTTTTAGAAAAATGTAATATATTCAATTGAAAGTAATTTTTGTAATTTTTAGCATCAAAAAGCACAAAAAATGCCTGCAAAAATTCCTGGACAGTTCTTAAGACAGAGAATCTTTTTTCGACTATCAAACATGGAGGAGGAGGCATAATGTTTGGGGGTGCATTGGAAGCCTTTCGGCTGGTGTTCTGAAATTTATTGAATCAACAATCTACAAAATTGGTCACTTGAACTTATTGAAGTAAAATATCAGGGCATATGCCGAGAAATTTGCGATGAGTAATGATTTTTACTTTCAGCGGTACAAAAGTACCAAGCAGATGACTTACATTGTGAAGTCATTGTGGGAAAGTCAACTAGTCCCCAAATCTAAGCAGAATACAGCATATGTGGGATTTACTTAAGTGGATAATCAGGGAGAACGTAATAAAGAAGGAAATGCTCAAATCTGTCAAAGCAAAAGAATGGAACAAATATCCACAGATGAAATAACTAAGCTAGTTAAATCCTTGCTAAATATGTTGAGAGAGTTATAGAAAAAACAGAATAGCTTAAAAAGTATTAAATTTTAGTTACAATCCATTATTGTAAAGATTTTTTCCAGTGTACGCAGACTTTTGACTCACACGATTTGTGTCGTTCTCAAGTTATAAATATTTGTATTATTTTATGTAATATTCAGGTGATTGTTACTTATACTGTTTGAATTTACGACGTTAGAGGAATCAATAAAAAAAATAGTATTGATTCAGAAAGACTTCATTCAACTAGCGATCTTTGCATAAATATGACAGATGATCGCCTGTACACAGACTTTCGGAGGCAAGTGTATATAGAAAGGAAAACCACTCGTTGTGTCCTTGTAGCGCAATGGATAAGGGGTTGGACTTTTAATCCAAAGGTCGTGGGTGCGAATCCCACCTGGGATGGCCTAGTTTCTGAGAATGTGATTTCTTTTTTACTATACTATTTTATTAGAATAATTCAATTTAATTAAGTTTTAATTATATATATATATATAACAAAAGTGAAGAAGTACTAGAACCTATAGTGCTAAAGCAGGAAGAAATTGGAATTCACCAGACAAAACAAATGTAGATACAAAAAAGTCTTTGGTCTCATATATATATAGGCTAATTCTCTACAAACAAGAGATAACATCCAAACAATAACATTCGAAAAACACATAGACAGTAGGAAAATCACACAATGAAAGACATATGAGTATATATATAGTAAGAAACAAACGAAAAATAGCCCAACACCCTATATAGAAAGGAAAATTGCAAGGAAAATCGCTTTCTATTTTGTCACTTAATAAAGTGATTCTGTCATATTAATATAATAATCATAAATATTAATTGTAACTATTTAACAAAAAGTATAATAAACTAAAATAAATTTTCTTTTTTGACCTAAGTAGGAATCGACTTAAATTTTTTTTTATATATATTACTTGTTTAAGACTACTAGTGATTTCACAGAATAACTAAGTAAAGTATGAAATTTTTCTTTTATTATATACTTTTTAACTGACTTGCCTAGTTACTTCATGAAGTATACCTCGTTATTCTATGAAATAACTCAATTATACACTTAAACGGTAACATACATATATATACTTATTTTCGAATATATATCTTAGTTAATAAAAAATGCGCTGATAAAACTGATGAATTTTTTGTTTTGTTTTGTTTCAAAAAGTTATCCGCTAAAATATAAGCTAACAAATAGGTAACCATGGTAGCCGAGTGGTCATGGTCGCGAAACATGGATTCGAATCCTAATGCCTCTGAGAACCTGCCGTATAGAAGAGCTGAATCTGTCAGGGCTGAAAGTCTTCACATAGTTGTGGTGTGGTAGTTTGGAGAGTGAGGTATCAGCTCAAGTGACACTTGAGCTGGTCATTACTTGACCAAGGTTCAGAGCTACGAGATCCGTCGCCAATAATCCTCGTGTAGTTTCAAAATGTGATGTTAATAAAAAATCCAAGTCAAATCAGTGCTAACAAATGTGATAGTAAAAGATATGTTGTAAAGAGGAGATAGAGAGTCCCGCATAATACGAAGTTGGACTGTTAAAGTAACAAAAAAACATGGTCAGTACTACTAGGAGAAAGTCTTAGATATATACACATTGCTATTATCCAATTTGAAATTCTTGAGTCTGTATAACTAATATTGTATTAAGAGTCAATAATGGTTACTTTTTTAGTAGGCACGCTCTACATTTATACATAGAATCGAAAAGCTTCATTTGTATCTTTCTGAAATCGGTCTTATTATGTTTTATGCTTGAACCAATTTTAATATTTTAGTTTATATGATATGTTTTAAGGCTATGTGATAATGTTTATGTGGCTCTGTAAGTTCGAGGATTAAACTTGGGACAAGGGAAGTTTTAAGGCGTGAGCCAGCTGTGCTCGGGCCGAGGGCCTCACCCTTGGTGGAGGCCTCGTTTTGTTCTTGACTCAGTCTTAATAATATGATCCGCATAGTTTTAATGATCAAATATTATTTCCGTACATATTCTAAAAAAAAGAGAGAGAATTTCAAACTGCATGTCAATTCGCAAAAGTGGCTAGCCTGTATTTTTATGTGATGACCGTTATCCATATCTATGCCTAGGCCTAATACCATAAACAATTATTCAACTCACTTAGTCGAAATGTGGCCTTCGGTCGAACCAGTTTGTGTCTGGGTTTATGAGATTGTGAGTCGTGTACATTTGTTTCAAATTACCGTTTGTAACGAGTATTTGGCTATACACACTATACACTGTCTATCTTTAAAAATCCCAAGTAAGGTCTACTTTTGCTTAGGGGCCCAGGGCCTCGGAAACTTTTAAGATTTCTCTGGGCCCAGAGCCTCAAAAAGTCTTAAAACGTCCCTGCTCGGGACTAATGTAAAAAAGTATATAATGATTTAAACGAGTGTTTTTTTTCTTTTTTGTAAATTGGTTTAAGTTAGTGTAACTATATGATAGTTTATGGCTATGTATCGTATCTAGGTTCATAGTTTCCAGAAATGTTTATAATTTTCTTTAAGTTTTCGTGTTCAATTATTTATGTAATCAATATTAAGTCGCGAATGAAAAGCAAGTGCATATCCCCCACTTATCTCCCAAACTTTTACAGCTCTCATCTCAGCTTTATAAAATTAAGGCCATCCCAAATTGCTCAGATTAAATTCAATTCAGATACGAATGCATTAGTTACAGTAGATGAGCTTCTAATTTCGTTGTTACCACTTAATTTCTTAGCTTAAAATTGGCATTTATTTAGGAAAATTCTATTTGAAAGTTTCCGAGTTCTTTTGGAGGGGACAGGGAGTTAAAAATGAGTTGAGAACTAAAGAGAATTGAGTGTCTAAAATTTTTTGGAAATAAAATTTTTTCCATTCAACGTTTTCCAAATATTTGCATCATACCATAAATAATTATTTCCTTTAGTACACACAAGCATAAACAAATAGAAACAACTTTATTATGAAAAATATGAACTATTAAATACGGTTTTGGGAAATGAAAAGTGAATTTTGTTCTTTTTCAGGTATCTAACTTTCTCGTCCTCAATAAACAGCTAAATTTAAAATTTAATGCGATTCTTTTTGATAGTTTAGGGAATGATCTAGATCAAATTTACAATCAGAAAAGGGCCATATATACTTTAGGTTATAATGTTTAGTTAATCTATTTATTACTGTTTATTATTGAAAGATTATGTTAAATGACCCGTATACGTAGTAGGATTCAAAAGTTCCTGGAGTCTTTAACGTAAAAAATATTACCAGTTTTGCTGAAACACATCCTTCTTTCGAAATAAGACCCTTGAGCAACTGCACACTTTTGGCATCGCTTTTAAAGTTCCTCGAAACATTTCTAGAATCCATTTTTAGCCATGTTTTTTAATTCAGCTTGCGATGCACTTTTAACTTCATCTGCAGATTGAAATCGACAACCCTGCAAGTGACGTGTCAGTTCAAGAAATATTCTGAAGTTTCAGGGAGCGAAATCAGGGGAGTAAAAAGGATGTGGCAAAACAGTTGTTTTCAATTTCACCCCGTCGTTGTTTGAAGCGCGTTCTCACGTATCGCCGCAGAAAACTTTACAATGTTTTCAGCAGTGTGAGAAGCCTGTGGACGTCTAGAGCGTTCCTCGTCTTTGATACTTTCCTGCCTTTTCTGAAACGATGATGCCACTCAAAATCTTGCTTTCGCGATAATGTATGACCTACTCCTTAAACATGCTTCAACATCTAGTAAGACTCCGTAGTACTTTTTTCCAAGCCAACACAAAATTTGATTTTAATCTCTGCTCAACGTAATTTCTTTCAATCGCCGGCTACTAAATGCATCCACCTATAAAATAGACGCCGTGGCACGTGTGATTTCGGAAAACATTTAAAAACGGAAGAATGCAGTGACACAGAAATGTTATCGTTGTCGCTATACTGCAAAAAAATTTCACATTACAGGCTCAATCCGGGAACTTTTGAATCTTACCTCGTATATAACAGGGTTTTTTTTCACTGAATACCTAATTTTGGAGCTAATAATCTGATTCTAATTAAATTTGGAACACGAGTTTTTAGACAACCAGCTGCCAACCTTCAGAACTTAGACTACTAAATGTGCAATTTTATATTTGGTGAACCTCTAATACGATTGACTATTACATGGATTATTTACATCTCTGTTTACTTTTCAGTATCACTGAAAAGGAACTTCACTAAAAGAACGAACGAACCGGGACCGCAAAGCAATATCAACAAGCTGAAGTATGATGCCGCCAACTTACCGTGATTACCAACTCTCATTTTTAAATGTTGCTAGATATACCTGCAAAAGTGTGGCTAAAAAGTCGCTAAACTCACAAGGAATTTCGTTAAAAGTAGTTGTTTAAAGTTAAAGAGAATTATAATCCGTATTCTATAATACGTTTTGTTACTCATCATTTTTGAATCTGAATCTCTCTGAATAAAAGAAGGTTTTCGTATTTATTTTATTTGTACACAAGGTACAGTTAATAAAAGCAACTGCGTCGTTGTATAGTTTTTACCCCCCCCCTTCCTTTCCCAGTTTTCATAAAAAAAAATATAAATAATGTTCCAGTTTCTCTGCGGACCACCGTTGGTGACCACTGATTTAAACAATTCTCTGTTTAATTTTGCACGAAAAAAAATTGAATTAATTTTTTAATATATGATAGCTAAGTTCCTCTTTTGAATTGGTGACAATACTATCAAATTATATCAATAAACCGGCCGCGATAAAAATTACAAAATTCTTTAATGATCATGTTTTTTTATGACTGTACAGAATGTGTCAAGAGCATGATCTATTACTACCCTAAACACAACACACACATTTGCAGAATTATCTAACAAATTCTGTTTTCACACTTTAATTTAAAATAAAAATTATTTTAGGAAAAGCTTAGCTATAAGGAAATATTGAAAAATCATTTACATATATAATCATAGCTGGCAGGAAAAAGATATAAAGCCATTCTTATCATAAAGTATTTATCTTTGAACAAATGTGATATAATAAAGCGACGGATATATCAGTTTTGAGTGGTTAAACTATGATTTCGAAATCTCTATCGCATCTTGTGCAAATATGTGTTGCTGATAACAATACAGCGTACGATGCAGATTCTTCGGAAAATGTAAGAAAAGTCTTTGAAAACATCAAAAGATAAGTTTGCCGTATTGATTATCGGGGCACATTTGGGGTTAAGTAAAGACCAGAGTGATATTTTTCTCACTTATCTCAGAAGCAGGCATTCTTTGACAATCAATTATTTCGTTGAAATTAGATATAATTAATACTTTCCAAATAATGTATTGAATACTATCTGATGATTCACTCGTAGTAGACAAGTAAATGATATTTTCAAATGCAGTGATAGTAATATATAAAATATATTTATTCAGGTATTGCAATGATTATTTTTGACTCAACTAGTGATAAAATTAAGAATGGAGCCTTTCCAAATATCAATAATGCTATTAGGAAAACAAGTTAGTTAAACAAGAAACATGTTCAGTTTTAAGAGGCAAATACTGATAATTTTTCTTTCTTAAGATTTTAATTTTATATCTTTTTTTCTCAAATATCTTAATTTTAGTACTTGAATTTTTTAAAAAGCATTTTAAAAAAATAGTGTGAATGTGTGTCATGAAGGGGGACAAGTACCCTCCTAGTATTTAGTACTCTCCCGAAGCAACCTCATTGTACAAATTATACTACCGTTCGTGCTCATTGCTCAAATTGTAAAACTATAATTTTATTTTTAAATATGTATTATGTAGTTATATTTTTTTCAATATATTGTAAGCAGGAAAAATAATAAATTTCAAGTCTTAATCACCGCGTTTTAATTTCTACTTCAAATTTGCAATACATCGTCACGTTTAATTATTTTTGCACATTCATGCAAAGCTTCACCGTCGTCATAAATTTAAGGGGGCTGCGGTAGCCCAGTGGTCAAGGTATCGGATCATGGCAGGCATGTCATGAGTTTCGAGCCCAGGACCACTAAAGACCCGCCGTGTAGGGGAGCGATGCACATTAAATCGGTCGAGAGCTGAAACGTCTTCCCGATGGTGTGGTAGTTAGGAGAAGGGGGTGCCAGCTTAGGTGTCGTCCTCCTCACTTGACCATGGTTCAAAATTACGAGGTCTGTCGCCAAAAGCCCTCGTGTAGCTGAACACACAGTGCGACGTTAATATTCACTCGCTCAGTACTTAAGATGTCTACAGCAAGAACACAGCATGAATACTTAATAGTATTATCTGAAACAGAAAAATCAGTATTTAATAACACAGTTATGATGATTTAAATACGAAAAATGACTTTTAGTTATTAAAGAGTGAAAATCTGCAGATTGAGTACCCTATGATTTATTTTACCGAGATAATCATAGCTTTTTGTAAAAAATCCCTGTGTGATACTTTTCCTCAAACTTTCTTCTTTATTTAGCCTGTGATACATTAAACATTTTAAAGCTCTTGTGTAGGAATTAAATCTTGTGAACCTAAGATCGCTCAAATCTTTAAATATAGTTATCGCAACGTTTCTTGACCTCGTTGAGTAACGATTCTCGTTTGATGATACAATAATTTCTCTTATTACCATCATCAGATGGTTCCTCAACAATTGAAAATAGAAAATTACAAAAATATAAATAAAAATAAAAAGCCATTTATCCAACAATTAACATCGGCCTCAAAGTTTAAATTTGGTACTTTGGTTGGGGCACTTAAGATATAAAATGTTACCATTTGGTATAGTGGTAAGTGACGCTGACTGCTGTGCCGTCCGGGCCCGGAGAAGGCATGGATATTTGTAAGTGTATAGTGCTGTTGTGGCATAAGGGTACTCTAAATAGCCGTTGGAGCCACAAGCCCTCTGAGAGGTTAATGGAAGAGTAAGAGAGGTGGGATGCCACTGACCATCCCTAGGGTGCTCTCTCTCTCTCAAAATTGGGAGGAAACTGAGTTATAAATCGTACTATCACCCTGTATTGTGCTTAAAGCTACGGCTAACGACAGGCGTACATCTAGCTCTTTGCCACGATGAATTTCGCGGGCATCAGATTTGACACCGTGAGACAGGTGGCATCAGCAACTACATACACAACAGATATAAAATTTTTCAAGTATCAGGGGAAGGCAAAGAGTTGACGCTTATACAGAAATTCTGCCCTTTTTAATTATTTTTTTTAGAATTTAGTTAAATATGTAAACTCTTATACATTATAATCTCAACTCAGCCGTCTTAATATATATTATAACGAATCAAATTTCCTACACTATAAAATTCTGTCACAGAAAACTTTCAGTTCAAAACGATTGATACGAAAAATTTCAGATTTTGCTGTAGTGCATTTTATGGGGGTGAACATCTGTAATTATATATAACTTTGAAACTGAAGTGCAGTAGAGTGTAGATTAATACTACATTTCAAATTTTCGTAATATGGCTTTTAATTTATATTAACTTCATCTTTTAAACTCATGGGTTCGGTAACCTAATGGTCGTGGTCACGAACTCGTGGTCAGCGTTGACGAGTCGCTGGTTCGAGATTGTTGCCACTGAAAACTCACTATGTAGGTGTGATGCACGTTAAACATGTCATAACCCAAAGTCCTCATGTTGGGTGGTGTGGAAGTAAGGAGAGTGTGGTGCACGTTCAGGTGTCGTCCTCGTCGCTTGACCGCACTACAGAATTGCGAGGTCAGTCGCCAACAGCCTTCCCTTGCTTTAGAATGCATTTTAATAAACATTCACTATCACTCTTTTTTAAACTTCTTATTCTTCAGTATTTTTTAAATCTAATAGAAATTTAATCTATAACTGGGGTCGGCAACCTTTTATCTGTGGCGTTCCAAACCAATCAACAAATATGATTTAGAGTGCCACTCAATAGGACATTTTTGAAACAACACTATTTTCGCGATAACGTATGCAGAGCTAGAGAATTGAGGTCAATATGATAAGTTTACAGTTTTATTATATATTAATTTTGCATCATTTAAGATATTTCTTAACATAAAAATAAACAACATTGAAATATAACTATAGCTTCAACAAGAACAATATATATATATATATATATATATATTAAAATTGCACATGTATTTTTAAACATATTTATGAAAATAAGAAATAGACAAATTAAAGTATAAGTATTTCCCGGTATTATAGTGAAATGAAAACATAAATACAAATTTTCATGCTAACCTAGAGCTTGCACTGCTCTATACACACACACACTTCATATCGCAAAATAAGGGGTATAATTTGTGACTTTAAATTTGACGCGATTCTGCGCATTCAGTTGTTAAACAATTTCTTTGAGAATTCGAAATATTTATCATACGAGGAAAAAAACTTTTTACATAGATATGCAGAACCCAAAGCGGAAAGCAGAGTACATGCAATTTTCTCTCTTCAAACGTTCTAATCTCTCCAGTAATGACATTCAGTAATTTACAAAATAGCCCTAAAGTTATCTTTAGAGTTAATTATGTTTCAGATTTTTTCGTAATCCCGAAATGTTCATAATTCTGAAGATTTTTGTCATATACGGTTCATTACAAATTTATCAACTTCCATCCATTTAAAAATTGACAAATTTGTTGAGTAGTGCAGTCTCACTGAGAATTGTATCGCGTGCCATAGGTTGTTGACCTCTGATCTATAACATAATATATATACTTTTTATATATTTTTATCACAATATTTCCGAAATGTACACAGTTAGCAAATTTTTCAGTAAGTTTTGTTTTAGTTAATTAACATCTTTGCTGTTGGACATTTTCTTTATCGAAAAGTGATTTTGAATTTTTTTTAACATTTATTTATCATATAATAATTAGTCAAATGAAGTCATTCCTCTATATAAACTAAACTGAAGAAATCTGAATTTCTAATTACCTAGTTTAAAATCATTTTATGTATACTTTAAATTGATATAATAAATACTTGTCTTTTCATATATGTGTAAAACCCTGCATTAATTCAGGAGTTATTGATCTTTTTTAGATTATGGAGCGAGGTGTCGGCTTGTCCACAGAGTCTGACAGCGAGCTGATGATACAGACCTTGTGTTTGGCTCCACCTGAACCAAATAATGAGACAGATGAACAACCTGACTGGCCAGCAAGGATAAAAAACCTGATGAGGCGAACCAAGACGGCTTATTCATTGCTTGTTATGAGTGGAGACACTATCTATGCTGTTAGAGATCCTTACGGCATAAGGCCGCTGTGTCTTGGAAAACTAATTCCTCCCAGGGGCTCATTAGGTTTGTTTATATTGCAAAAATGTGTCTCGTTAAAAGAATATTTCGAATTTATAACTAAATGTCGTTAACATGAGTAGTGCTCGTAAATAAAGTTTAGTAACGCAGCATTTTTTAATGCCTAACATGACTTCTTAGAAAGCCTTTAAGGTATCCGACTACGTTCGGAACCGTGATTTTGCAAAAGCGTATGAATGGATAATATTTGTGATATTTAGTGTCACTTAGATTAGAAAATGTATATAAAATTGTTTTAAGAATAGTATTACAATAAAAAATTATTTAAGTACAATATTTTAACAAAAATGAACCTTAAATGACCCATTTTCAAAATATTCTCCTTTTGTGAAAAATGCTTATATTATAATAATATTTTGCCTGTATATAGCTCAGATTTCTGTACAGAGGCACAACTAAATTTTTGAAATATATAACTTAGAAGTGGGTTTATCCATGTTTTACGACAACAGAGGGGAGAAATGTTCAGAAAATAACGCCGATAATTATTTCAAATGTTGTAACTCTGAAAATAATGTGAATTTTTCAAAAATCCTAGTTGAGCCTCTGTACAGAGGTCTGAGCTATATACAGGCAAAATATTATTATAATAGAAGCATTTTTCACGATAGAGAACGTTTTGAAAAAAGAAAATTCTAAGAGTTAATTTTTAGCCGAAATATTGTATTTCAATATTTTTTTGTCAAAATGTGTCCTTAAAACAATTTTATGCATATATTCTAATCTAAGTGACACTAAATACCATGAAAATTATCCATTAATGAGCCTTTTTAAAATCACGGCTCCCCGAACGTAGTCGGATACCTTATAACTTAAGATCTACTCTAGAACAAAGTCCACAACTAAGGCTGTGCAAGATGTAGGTTTTGATTATGTATGTTGCCATGCATGAGGAATGTATAGAATTATAAAATGACATTACTATTGTAGATATTTCTGCAGTGTGTGTTCTTCTAGGAGCTTAAGTAAATACATGATTTACAACTTAATCATTCTTCTCTTCAATGCACCTGGGTGCATGCATGCTGGTGCTGGGTGCTTCAATGCACGACGAACGCGTTTCCCTAATGTTCTTATCTCTGTATTCGATACTTCTCTTATTCCCTCCTCCTCCCTTTCCTTCTATTTGCAGAATTTCGGATCAAAGATATACCCTCCTCCCCGCAAAGTAACGAGTTTCATAACGCAGGTTGGTCAAATATGGCCTTTGCGCCAACACACCTAGCAACCAAACCTACAATGCGAATCACACTTCAAAAATAAGCCCTCATTTACTTTGAACCTAATTTGAATTTTGTCATCGTTTCTCATTGTCCTTTTCCATAATTTGTTTAATATTAAAATTCTACATCTTATTCATTTATATTAAATGATTCTTACACTTTTTTTAATTAGAAGACTGGCAGATTTTTCGGAAACAAACACGCAGTTTATAAAAAGCAATTTGTTTTTTAATCTTGATTATATAGCTTCTATTATTTCTATCTTCTCTGTGTGGCGATCGAACAAGATAAATTGTACAATAAGGAAATCTTAAGATGTGGACTCTTGAATAAAATGAATACTTCTGAAATTAGTACAAAAATTAAAGCAGAAAAGAAGATGACGCTGAGGTATTAAAATTCCAAAATATATAATTGTCTGCATTGTCGAATAAATATAGCTTATATGTGTACAATAAAACACCATCTATAAAAATTAACCGTAATATTTTTTGCAGCAAAAATTAAATGTCGTCTTATTTTCTTTTCGAAAAAACATTTATCTAATCGAATCAAGATTCTAAATGTGGAGCAAGTTACATTGATTATCTCGGCTTTTAAATGAACTATTTATAATTGTTTATTACATATCAAAACCTTTTTGAATGCTTTGGAAGTTACCTTCAAGAACTGGTTTCCTTTTTGATTTGGGAGTTGGTTACAAGAGAGAATATGCCTTCTTGCTCGCTATTTTTTGTTCATTTTCTGCTTGCTTACTTAAATGTTTTGTAATGCTTTGGAAAAAGATGCACATACTCAAGAAATTCTGATGTATATATTCAGTTAATATTTAATAAAAGTGATATCTTTAAATAATTTGATTGCCAACATTTCTTGCTAAAATTTTATAAGAACAAAATTAAGTTTATTATGTTTAAAAAGCCTTTAAACTTTAACAGAAAATGAAGCCATTTTCTTAATGCTCTAAAATATTACTGAGACTATAATTAAAAATGTATTAGTGTATTTAAAATACACTAGTCCTAAAATTTATACAAAAATAATTATTAAAAAAAATCTTATTTTCTTTCTTATTATACTGCTATAATTCTTTTTATAATTAAACTCATGTACATTCTTCTCACATGCAGAGGAAGAACTCCCTTAAAAATTTTTGCAATTACACATTTACCATATGAAAGTTATTATTAAAAAGATGTCACACTGACTTTCTCACTTTTTTTGATGACTGTATATTTGTATAAAATATTATTGTGAAGACAAATTAAATTATGTAGTTTCACGTTTTAAAAATTGTTGTATTAATGCTAAAAATTTGTTTGATTAACTTAATCATTTTTGTATTGGTGGAAAATTCTAAAAAATTAGGTTACTTCCTTTTGCCCAAATTATATGTTGACTTAAAATTTTTTATAAAGTTAATAATAAATATTAACTATTATTAATTTTTTTAAAAACAACAAATCTTTTATTTTAGCTATCTATTTTTGTATTTAAAATCCCCCCTTTCCCTCCCCTTCTACTGCAAGCTTTATCTAATTAAAAAAAAACATTCCATATTCATTTAAAATTATTTTATTTAAAATTTTTTTTCAAACATTATAACTTGACAAGAAATTTCTTAAAATAAATTCATGTAATAATTTTGATGAGTTTTATTTTGCTTTAAATGTATTTTATGCTGCTTTGGTATTAATTTCATATAAATAATCAATTACATCTCATTAAATAAAATTTTCACTTACATATTTGATAAATCAAAATTTTTATTTTTCAATTTGTAATTAGATTCATATGGAATATTGTGCAATTTTTTCTGCGTTTAAGTTGCTTGTTAATGTTTTCCTCGTGCTTTTGTAGCTTGTATATTTTTAATTGCATCTTTTTTATTATTTTTTTTGCTTGCATTTTATAGCTTGTATTTTATGCTAAATACTAGTTGCTAATAGATGCTATCATAATCTTTGAATCTTAGAAGAGGATTTACTTCAACTCAATGGGGAAAAACTTGTAAACGGAAACCCAAAAGATGGTATAAATTTTTGCACATTTTTTTTTTACTAACAATATTGCTTGATAAAATATGTTCAAGAGTACTAACTGCATGCTTTGTAAGTAATAAAGTTTTATTTTACAAAAATATAACTACGTTGTTGTTATGATCATGTTTCAAATATATTAAATAAGTATTGAACTGATTTTATAAAAATGGTATGAAAAATCTTACTCTCTACTCCTTTGTACTTCCCCAGGAACTGATCTGCCATCTCTTCAGATACCTTGCTACGATCATAAAACATGTTGGATGGTCTAATATTGATAACGTTTATTGCCGTTATTGTTATCGTTAGTTTTATAATGTTAATTATAAAACTTAACATAGATCTTATTATACCAATAGAAAATTAGTAATGCTTTTTGTACTTATAATTTGCTTTGCAAACTGGAATTAATGCCAAGATGTCAGTTATATTCACCAGTGCCGGATTAATCAGGATTAAGGGACTGCGTAGAGAATTAGTTGTTTATGTGTGGTGTACTTTATACACGAACTAATGCATTTTTCCTTATTGTGATACAGATTGAGGCAACTATTATCCACATGGCGACGACGAGGAAACATTTTTCTTTTTCTGTTGCCATTTTGGCTTGAAATAAAGATGTAATTGGAAATCCGAGATCTAAGTATGAATGTTTTAATCATAATGAAATAGAATAATTTATATTATCATACCAGACGAGTAATCTTAATGTTTTACTACAGAAAAAAACTGCCTATTGTTGTTCGAAGTTTCTACTCTCACCTTACAATTAACAAATTTTAGACATGGTCTTACATTCAATCTCTACATGCTTTCGCCATGGTTACTTAATGTTTACATCTTTTGGTTATAGTTTCTTAACAAAGCAACTTTTGGCCACAGTTCCTTGAATGTCTACATCATTGGTGCATGTAACAAGTTTTATAAGTACAGTGAAAATCGCTTAACACGAAACTGAAGAGACTGAAATATTTTTCCTTGTTAAAAGAATTTAGTGTTAAAGGATATTTCAAATGAATACATACGAGGTAGGATTCAAAAATTTCCGGACTGAGTCTATAGATTATAAAATATTACCAATTAAATTGCTGAAACACATCCTCCTTTGAAATAAGACCCTTGAGCAACAACACTCTTATACTAACGCTTGTAAAGGTCAGAAATATTTCTGGAATCCATTTTTAGCCATGTCCTTTAATTCAGCCTGCGATGCTCTTTTAATTTCATCTGCAGATTGGAATCGACGAACCTGAAAGTGACGTGCCAGTTCTGGAAATATTCTGAAGTCGCAGAAGGTTAAATAAAGGGAATAAGGAATGTTCAATACTCAAATTCACAAACTGTAAACTAAGTGCGAAATAAATGATGTGGCTACGAGTGTTTCTCAATTTAAATAAAACATTTATTAAGTATTTACAAGGATGCATAAAAAAGCTTAAATATTATCGCGCACGCTCATAGCCGTCTCCTCCCTCCAAACGCATCTGGAGGAATTCTCTCCCTCTCTTTTCGGAGCGCTTTTCCTCCCCCTGTTGCCAGCAGAGTAAAGAGAAACTAGGCTCACACCCCTCCTCGGGTCAGTCACCCCTTCGCTCCTTGGGTGACTAAGATTTATTAGGCCCTCGCCCCTCCTCGGGTCAATAACTCCTTCGCTCTTTAGGTGCTTTCGCAACAAGGAGGATGTGGCAAAGCAGTTATTTTTGTTTTCACCCCTTTCTCGTTGTTTGAAACCCGTTCTTACGCACCGCCGCAGAAACCTCTTTTCAGTGATGTAAAAAGTCTGCGGATGTCCAGAGCATTCCTCGTCTTCAAAACTTTCCCTGCCTTCCCTGAAACGTCGATGCCACTCAAAAGCTTTGCATTTGCGATAACCAATCACTGTTGTGCACATGCTTCATCAGTCTCCGTAGCACTCTACAGAATTTGATATTCATTCTCTGCTCCATAAACGCCATTTCTTTCAATCGCCGGTTACTAAATGCATCCGCTTATAAAATAAGACGCCCTGGTGAGCCACCGACCACTTGATTAAGGAAAAATCACTTTTAGAAATGGGGAAGATGGCAGTAACACAGAAGCGTTATCGCAGTCACTCTACTGCAAAAATTGTTCACGTTATAGGCTCAGTCCGGGAACTTTTGAATCCTACCTCGTATATCAACAAAATTAAGTTTATTAGAGTTTATTTTATTCACATAGATATGTATATATTCTTGTATTTAATAAAAATCAATGAAACAAAACAATCACAAGAAGCTTAAAGAAATTTAATATACAAAATTTTCACTTTTTTTAAAACAAAACATTTTTTGAGTTTTGAAAAATAATCACGATATTTTTTTGTTTTTTGCATTGTCTTTTTTAGCATAAAATTGTTTGATATCGTCTTATCTTGTTATTCATTTCACCATTAGAATGTGAGTCTAAATATAACTGCGCATGTATACTTTATTTATTTATTAATTTATTATTATTATAATTCTGCTTATGGATTCTCGAATGTTCGCTTGGAATTTTAATTCAAATTTTAACTTAAAAAAAGAAAACTTTTTTCTTCTGTAGAGCAGAAGTACAAAATAAAATGGAATATGATGTGAAATTGAATTTTTATTCAAACATGGATCCACTTTCAAATAATTAGTAAAGCGATTTTTGCATCAGCTTTAATTCATATTTTATAAGTAAAACAATTTTTAAAATCGCTTTTTTATGTCGTAATTACAACTAAATTTCAACAGATTGTTACACTATTATTCGCTTTTCTGAAAATGCTGCAGTAATAAACCCAGTGCTAAAAACAAGTAAGATTTAAAGGTATAATGCTACCATATATCATAACCCCTCCCCCTCCCCCATCAAAACAGATTTCCTTAAGAACATGTTTGGCAGAACATGAATTTGCTTTTGAGGCAAAAGAGGAATACGAACATAAAATTCTTGACATTTTTCAGAATCTTATCGGAGCCATTTTGTCTGTAAATATTTACGAAGAATAATCGACACCACAGGCTTTTTCAACTGATAAGAACTGAGACAGGGTCGAGTCTACATGTGAAAGTTCCAAATTTTTCATATTCTTTAAAAGCATATTGAAAAATGAGCTTAAGTTGGTAAAACTAAATAGCGAGGGAGATTGTTTAAGCAATGAAAACATATTTTTTTTAGCTTAGCATTATAGATTTCTTAAGAAAATGCAATATCTCTTGATTATTGTTAAAATCAGCTCCTGTGAAAATATTTTTGCTTTTAAACTGTCATCTTTACGTATTTTTATGTTTGCCATCCTGATGTTTTGTGTCATTTAATAAAATATTAATATCTAAGTACTTTCTAGCCATTTATAATGCTCCTCTAGCTTTTGCATTAAGGCTGTTTTCGGCAAAAGTACGAGAGCTTGAACTAAACGCGAAGCACATTTTCAGACAGAAAAATGCTTCAATTTTCATGGAAATTTGCAACATTATAACTCATACATCTGTTAACAATATAGTGTTTTTAAAAATTTCAAAATATTCCATGAATGCTTTTTTTTTTCATTTGAATATGTGAAGAGACAGCTCATTTAAGGTATCCGACTACGTTCGAAACCGTGATTTTGCAAAAGCGTATAAATGGATAATATTTATGATATTTAGTGTCACTTAGATTAGAAAATGTTTTAAGAATAGTATTACAATAAAAAATTATTTCAGTGCAATATTTTGACAAAAAATGAAGGTAGAATGATCAATTTTCAAAATATTCTCCTTTTGTGAAAAATACTTCTTTATAATATTTTGCCTATATATAGCTTAGACCTCTGTACAGAGGCTCAATTAGAATTTTTGAAATATATTAATTAGAAGTGGGTTTATCCATGTTTTACTACAACAGAGGGGAGAAATTGTAAGAAAAAAAACGCCGATAATTATTTCAATTGGTTGTAACTTTGAAAATAACGAGATTTTTTTTAAAATCATAGTTGAGCCTCTGTACAGAGGTCTGAGCTATATGCAAGCAAAATGTTATTATAATCGAAGTATTTTTCACTAAAGGAGAGAACATTTTGAAAAAAGATTATTCTAAGTTAATTTTTTGCCGAAATATTGTATTAAAATAATTTTTTTTTGTCAAAATGTTCCTAAAATAATTTTATACATGTATTCTAATCTAAGTGACCCTAAATATCATGAAAACCATCCATTTATGCGCTTTTTTAAAATCACGGTTCCGAACGTAGACGGATACCTTAACATTACGGTATAGGAGAAAAACGCGGAAATACATTTTATACCAGAAAAAATGGATCAACTCGATTAAAAATGGGAAGTATGATAAAAAATACTGCTCTCTAAAGGATAGCAAAGCCAGAGAATAATGTTAATTTTTCATTTCCTTTTTATCTGAAAAAATGTTCCAAATTCGGATTCTGTTCTTTAACATTAACCGAAGACAGCCTTAACAAACAATATTGCAATCATATATTTCCTGGTAATTTAACATTTGTCGAATGCTACTCAATTTTTCGAAAATTAAGATATCGAAATGAATGCAATTGTTCCTGTAAATAAATGGATTATATTCTATGATTAAATGTGTAATGTTATTTTTTTAATTTTTATGCTTTTGATTTTAGGACCTATAGATAATGGCAGCGAATGTGATGGTTATGTTGTTTCCTCAGAATCGTGTGCATTTCCTTCGGTGTCCGGGCGACTTTTGCGAGAAGTGGAGCCAGGTGAAATTGTTGAAATAACCAAAAACGGCATCAGATCCGTGTGCATTGTTCCGAGACCTGATAATGACAGGCCTGCATTATGCATTTTTGAATATGTATATTTTGCAAGACCCGACACAGTTATGGAAGGTAATTTTAAATTAATTTAAAATAAAAGAAGATGATACTTATGTATCATACCAGTGGTCTTCACTTTTTCTACTCATAGAACCCCTAGAACTTGAAGGTGTTTTCATGGAACCCCTAGAACTTGAAGGTGTTTTCATGGAACCCCTAGAACTAGAAAAAAATTTTCGTGTGGAACCCCATACACATACTTAAAAGAATATATTTCAAAATAATATTTAAAGTATATCAACATGTTATAGGTACTTTATGTAAAAGCAATTTAAAAAAGTATTGCATTTTAATATAAAAAAATTCCAATCTAATTTTTTCATATAATTTACTCATTAGTAATATTAATTTGTGATCCAAGTGTCACCTACCCATGCATTATATTTAGTAACCACTGGCGTAGTTAGTCACGAGTGGGCCTTGTATCAAAATTCCTAAGGGGCTCTTTTCTGGATCCCTTAATATTTTACAATTTTTTGCTTGCGCATTTTGGGGCTCCTGTAACTTGGGAGCCTGTATCATTGATACAGTGGTAGCTACGCCCTTGTTAGAAACTGGTATCTGAATGGCGGTAAAATGTTTACAGCTGTGTGACAAAAACTGTGTATTTTGCATGAGAATTTGCAGTAGAACATTCAGGAGCTGTTTTTGTTTAAATTTGGATTTTAACATGGAGTATATTGATATGTTGCTTTTCCTCTTCATTATAGGTGGTTTTTTTTCAACAAATGCAAAAAAGGTGTATTTTCCATTAGAAAACTATTTAGTTTTGCAAGACATAGTGCTAATTAACTAGCATAAAATTATCTCGTGGAAGATAGTAAATAATAGAATACTCACAATCTGGTAGGAAGTACTCGTATATACATAAAGGTAAAATGCCGCGTTTTAATATTCTTTTATTATGTTATAATAAAAATTTAAAAAGTATTGCAAAATATAAAGATGTTATATATAACTAAAATTTTCGGTTTTAATGAATAGGATGAGATTTAGATCCTTGTGTAATTATTCAAACTTCAGAGAACGTGAACGTAGTTTTTTTTTTCGATTTTTTTATTGCGACTCGTGGAACCCCAGGGTTCCGTGGAACACAGTTTGAAGATCATTGTATTATACTGTTAATCAAGTTCGCCGTATTAAAAGACACATCGCTAATTCAAAAAATGTCGCCAAATGCTCTCAACGTTATTATTGTTTTCGAACATGCAGGGGAACGGTTTTCCACTCTTGGCTACATATCGCGGCATTTAGTGACGTCTTTTAACATGACGAAATTGAACGATGGTATAATACATAAGCAGCGAAAGATCAACAGTTTTGAATAAAGAAAATAACACATGTATTATACAGTTCTATTTTTACATGAAAATAAATTTTCAATGTTTTTTAAAAATGTAACATAATTATGAGAAAAACTTTATTTGCTACTGCATTTCTCGCATCTTCAAAACCACTACATACAATTTCTCAACTCACTGGTTAAATGTCACTTTTAGATTGATTCTCAGTTTTTATTCTTTTTATTTCTAGAATTCTCTGAATTTCAATATTAAAAAATACAGAAATGTTTTTGTCTAAAATCTGCATTTTTAGTTTGATATTTAAAAAAAAATTACATTTTAAATATGAATAAACTTAAAATAAAATTTTTGTGCTATAAATTTAGATAATTTTTCTGAAATCACTAAATGGTTGATATAATATGTTATCGGGTGATCCGTGTACATTAATCGCATTTCACTGCTACAAGAAATTGATATGCTAATTTTATTCAGGTTTGCACAGGAAAAATTCCACAAGTAAAGAAAGATGATGATCAATATGTTTTTGATGAAATAAGCGATACTGCAGTCTTACACAAATGGGTATTTATTATCCAAAAATGATAGTAAACTAAATTCTACTTTTAGTTTACAGTGTAACGTCGCTTCTTAGCCAGCTTTCTGCTACCCTTCTTTTGTTTCCCATCACCCCAGGCAAAATGTGCACAGTATGGCATCTTTGTTCAAAGCAGGTGATAGACATACCATTCTTTTCTTCCGCTTAACATTACATATTCGTAGAAAGGATTTTCCTTTGTTGTGAGAAAATGCCAGGAATCATGTTTTATGTGTTGCTGTAATATGTCGATTTATGAATTTAACCTAATGAATAAGTGTAAGGAAATGTTGAATTTTTGTAATAAAATAAGGTTAAAATGTTTTAAATTTTACTAGGAAACTGCCTCTGGTTTTTAAAATAGGATTTTTTATGCAATAGTTACAGTTAATATCTTTATTAGGGATTTAGAGCAACAAAGGCTAATATCCCGATATGCAATAGTTTTCAGTACTGAAAATTTTAACTAATCATTAATTTCAATAATAATGTGTGTAAAAAATCTAATATGAAAACAAATACCATCAGATCCATGAATATACAACTATCCACCATCCAGTTGGAATTTCAATTTTGTATCCTTTATGCTGAAGTTCAAGAGCCCATCTAAATATTTACTGAGAATTTTCAATTATATATATAAAAAAGTTTAAAATTGTAAGTCAAAAATATTTGAAAGTTTATGAATCTACAAAGAATTAATATGGCAATGAGAAAGTCTCGTATAATAACTGCTATTCGTTAAGTGTAATTAGACTTCTTTTTCACAGTATGGAGAATGGAATACCTAGCTCTAACAATATTATTTAAAAATGTGAAGTTGCAAAAAATTATCCATCATGAACCTTTAGGGTAACATTAATTTTCAAATAAAATCTATTTTTATAATGTAAGATTTTACTCCCCTTGTTATCTAGGGTGAAAATTATGGTTTTGAATCTAATGAACTATTTTTGGAAGTGATTTATTTTATTTTATTTAATTTGTATTTTAGGCCAGATGGTGTACACCGCACGCATGGAATGTGGCAGACAATTAGCTAAGCAAGCTCCAGTTGATGCTGATGTTGTCAGTGCTGTACCAGAATCAGCAACACCTGCTGCTATAGGATTTGCTGAAGAAGTAATTCTATTTTTTTCATTTGTGTTATTATTTTTCTTTACTAGACCTAAATATTATTCAAGCAATTAAAAAACCATGAGAAAATATTTTAGAATATTCTGTTATTATTTTTAATTACTTTTTTGGCAGATAACATTTTTGTGTGACATAAATATACTATCATTTTTTTGATAATTTTAACCAAAATATTATTTAATATATATATATAAATAATTAAAATTTTGTTGTTTAACAAAATATTTTAACATATATGTATAACAAAATAATTTTTCTCATTTATGAAATTTTATGTAGTCATTTCACAAGATATATCAATATTTTTTTCATTTAATTGAATTGATTTGTGAATTCTAATATGGCAATATTGTTGCATGTTACTCAAATGTGAATTCCTTTTATTTTGTAGTCTGGAATAAAATACAGAGAAGTGTTTTGTAAGAACCGATATGTTGGTAGAAGTTTTATTCAACCTAGCACAAGGTTAAGACAGTTGGCAGTTTTAAAAAAATTTGGACCTTTAAGTGAAAATTTCAGAGATAAGCGAATCGTTTTAATTGATGATTCTATAGTTCGTGGTACAACTATAGCTGCAATCATTAGGATGTTAAGAGATGCTGGAGCTTCAGAAGTAAGTGCCCTTCTTGAAAAAGTTTCCATCCAAAAAGTTAAGACTTATAAACATCTACATAACATTTCTAGAATGGAAAAATAAATTAAAATATATGTAGCAGTTGAGAAATATAAAAACTGTCTTTTTTTCAACACACAGCTTTAAAGATCATTAGTTTTCTTAGTATGTTTATTAAAAATGTTTCGAATTACTTTTAATGATTTTTTTATTACTTAGATTAAATCTTATACAGGAATATTAATAATTCCCTCCAAGGTTTCGAAGTGCTATAGTAAAAGAACTTAGATGAATACAGGAAACAAGAACATTTGATGTGAATACAAAAACAAATCAAGTTCTATTTACATATTTTACAGGTGTTCTATGTGAGAAACCTTGCCTACACAGCATACATCAATGCAATAGTCTAGTTCTTGCCACACTACTCAACATGATACTATCAATGTTACTGACAGCACGTGTTCTCTGAAAACTTGGTCTTTTCCATAAGACCAAGTTTTCTTACTCTCTTTGCCACATAATGTACAGAACTGCATGAAAGGATATATAACATGTGCTATCAATAACTTTGGCAGTAAGATGTTGAGCAGAGTGCCGCAAGAACTGTTCTATCGCATTTATATAAGCCATGTGATCGAGGTTTACATAGAATACCTGTAAAATATGTAAATAAAATGAATTGTTTCTATATTGTTTCAAAAGATCTTTTTCTGTATTTATCTTAGTTTCATTACTATAGCAATTTGAAATCTTGGCGAGAATTATGAATAACCCTGTATTATTAAAAAGTTATTCATATTAAAAAAAATTCATTTTTCAAAATTCATATTAATATTTTTAGGTAAAAATTAAACTGTCAACCATACATTCAATTATATTTCTTTTTAGTATCTTGGACTAAACAAAAACCATACATTCCTTGAAAAAACCTTTATAATAAACATGTTTTGATTTGTTATTTTTGACAGAATACATAAGTTTTTCATGCAGTTCAGAGCTAAAAAGTGACTGATTTTACTTGCTTGACTTATACTTCATCTTTATCATTCAATCGTAAAAAAGTTAGAATGTTTACATCACATAATTTACCTCAAGGACAACAATTTTAGACTGTGATATTTTTAACCATAAGGCACACACTTTTAACAGATCTTTTGATATTTATTAAAACATTTTTTTTATCGGTAAACTTTATTCACCATACATTTTAGTGATATTATAAAATGTACAATATATAAATTCATTTAAATACCACTTTTTTAATACTAAATTGAAAATGTTTGTTTCATAGGTTCATATTCGAATAGCTTCTCCTCCCTTACACCATCCATGCTACATGGGTATCAATATTCCCACAAAAGAAGAATTAATTGCGAACAAAAGTAATGCTGAAGAGCTTGCTGCACAAGTTGGAGCTGACAGCTTGGTTTACTTAACAGTTGAAAATTTAGAATATGCAGTGAAAAAACATTCAGTTACAAATGGGAAACCTGTTGGTCATTGTACGGCATGCCTAACAGGAAAATATCCAGTTGAGTTAGAATGGTAATGAGTTATGAATCAAGTAAAGGTGGATTTAAAGAAGATATGTTGAAATATCCTCTTCAATACTGCAATGTGCAAATATAATCACAATTATTCAAACTTTAAATCTCTTTGTTCATCAGTTTACAAAGAAGATTATTTGAATCTGGTGGTTGTGTTATTGTTAAAATATCCATTTTTCAATTCATTATTGTAATTAGAATTAAAATTTCAAGGAAATTTATGAATAAGTTAGTTGCAATTAATCATGATGTATATATTGTCATACTATATATTTTTGTATATTTTATCCATAAATCTTATCTTTAAATTTACTGAAAATATTTTATCACATTTTAGGTACGCATACTGAATATATTAGTAGTTTTATCAGTATAGAGTATAAAATCATTCTTTTAGCTCATATATAATCACAAAAGCATATGCATGTATTTGTGTAAATAATTGTTTAAAAATATGTTAGAAGACTTTTAATTATATATTAAGAATAAAAAAAATGTTTTACAGTATTATTATTATTGTTTGCCATGTTACACACTGTAAAACTATTTGAAAGTTTTATCTCATGACTCATATGAGAAAAAAAATGATTGTTTGTTTTTAAAATGTTATTTCAAATTCAATTTTTAGTGAAAAATGTATTTTAGAATTTTATGCATTTACAAAAATTATAATGTATGAATTTTTCTGCATCCAAGAATTTTTCTTGAATGCAGAGTCCCCTTCAACCTTTCATTGGGAGTTCATTAAATGTGTTACATATCATGTATAATCATAAGCTTTATATATTGATATTTCAATAAATTAGATTTATATTGCATTAGAAAAAATGTGTATTTCTTGATTCATGAATATGTAAAACATTGTATCTTTGTTGCAAATAATTTTTTTTTCAACAATATGAAAGCAGCATTTAATATCAGAGTACCTGTGTGATATCAATTGTGATGTATCTGAATAATACAGTTATAAAAAATTATAAATGAAATAAAAATTACATCTTTTAAAATTGAAAAAAAGTAAAATTTAACTTACTAATATAATACAATATGCATACATTTTATTGCTTTTGAGACTTCTAAAAGAAATTTTGAAAGCAGTAAATTAATTCAGCAATTATATATATATATAAGCATTTAAACAATTTTTTCTTAAAATCTCAAAAATAAATCAACAAAAGCTCTTTAAGATTTTTTAAAAAGTTCTTCAATTTGATCAATTTGCTTTGGACAATCATCAGTCAGTATTTCATATCCATCTCTAGTTATCAAAATATCATCTTCAATACGAACACAAAGTCCTCTGTATCTTTCCGGGCACTTACTGGTTTTTGGAATATAAATACCTGTCAAAAAAGTAATTAATTGCATCATTTTTTACATATTAATTAGATACAAAACAAGTCGGTATGAATTCAAAAATATTGTTTGAAATATCTTAAAATATAAAAAAATTAATTATATGCAGAAACAATTATTACATGCTACTTCGGAAAATATACTTTTAATATGCTGTTAGATAAAAAGTCATAGTTGAACATTGAAAATTTAAAAAAATTATAAACTGAAGTACTTAATGTTTCTTACATATAAATGCAGCATTAATCCAGAGAATGCTTGAGATTTCTATACAATACCATTTTAGACAAAATTAATAAGATAATGAAGGGGAAAATGTGGTTTATTCTTTCAGTAAATATTAAATTTCACTAATATTTCAGTATTCATCAGTGATTCATATCGTCATAAGTTGTAATTCCATATGTCAAAACTGAATAACTTATTAATTTGACTCCATGAAAGAGTATAAAATTTTAAAATGCATACTATTTTTTAAATTCAAACTATAAAAATACACTATATATATTTCTGGAGGTTCAAACCATCTCTTTAAACACATACTGGGAAAATTCCATCATTTTACATTTCATTTCTTGTATTTCTTAATTAACATGAAGAAACAGTATAGCATAGATATTCTGAAAATTAATATTGTGTTAACAAACACAACAGAGTTAAATAACTAAAATCATGTAATTTGAGCCATGTATAGTATATTTTACCATAAAAAATAAACTCTGAAGAAATTTTTTTCTTAAGAAAACAAACTTTGGAGAAATGCATTATAAGTGTGATATACCAATTAGGTTCCCAATAAATATTGATTGAAAAATAAGTAGGAACATTTACTTGCAGCAATATTAATTATTAATATGTATTTAAAATATAATTTCTGCTTATAGTAATTTTAACCTCAAATCATACATTTATTACAAATATGTTTAACATTCCAGAAAAATGGATTAACTCATAATATTATTAAAGTAACTATAACAGAGAGAAAGATAATATAAATACTTTTAAAAATTACAAAAT
Source organism: Trichonephila inaurata madagascariensis (assembly GCA_019973955.1). Taxonomy (NCBI): domain Eukaryota; kingdom Metazoa; phylum Arthropoda; class Arachnida; order Araneae; family Nephilidae; genus Trichonephila; species Trichonephila inaurata. Next base: position 52,614 of record BMAV01011691.1, on the reverse strand, counting down.
TTTTTATATTATATAAGGAATTAAATAACATTTCTTCCAATAAGCCACAAAGATGAAAAAATTCATGTTAAAGATTACAATGGTTTAAAATTCTACAAAACTTTTATTTTTAAACTTGTTTTAATCCTAATTTATAATACTACAATATTTTCCATTAAATAAAATAGCATAAAGCTAACTGTTCTACTCTAGTAGTAAACCTTAATTTGTATCCAATGTTGAAAGTCATATTTCATATTATATTATAATATAAAATAAAAGGCAACAGAAATTTTGCAGTTTTTTTTTAAGCTGAGCAGTTTTAATGACACTAGCAAAACAGCTAATAGTAGCTAATACTATAGTGGTATTCTCATATACGTCTTTGACTGATTTTACTCAAAATTGTTCAATTACAGACTGAAATCTGAATTTGGTTATTCTGTCTCACATTCTATATTACGTGTAAAATGGTTTCCTTACCCATTTTTGTTACTATAAATTGGAGGAAATATTCTGTACAGTTAATTTCCATGGATAACATATGTTTCTTGATAGCAGCTGAAATCTCATTCAGAAATACATTCATATTATATTGATTTTACAATTCTGTTAGCTTTGTAATTTCTAACTTTCACATAACATTACCACAGCCTTTTTGCCACAACCTTCTCTTGCACTTTAAAAACAACAACATTTTTACCCTATAAGGTCATCAGATTCAAATTATTGAAAATAATATAAAGGTAAGCTACTTTCAAGATCTAATAAATGTCACAAAAAAAACTTTTCAAATTTAAATACCACATCCTTAGCTGTTGAAGTATGTTACTTCATGCATGTTGAAACATACTAGTATTGTGAATGTTAAAATACTTGCATAGTAGCAATTTTGAGTTGAGACATTTTTTGACCCCTACTGCCTATATGTTAATGCTAAAATGTGCCCATACAGTCAGTCTAGCACAATAGCTTTGATCTCTAAAAGTCCAGTATAATTACTAGCCAATATACATGCTCCATGTCTTCAGAGATTTCCACATTTCTTCCATTCAATATTATTTTTTGATTAAAATAGTTATCAAACAATTTAAATATTTTTTTTGGTAGTTGTTCTAGTTCCAGGTTTACAAAAGAGAAATTCTTTGTGAATTGTATTGTTAAAACCTTGCCTTAAAAAAGACATCAAACTGGATATATCTGTACTTTCATCAACCAGCCAAGGAAAAAAAAGTATTCTTTTAAGTGAGGTAATAATGGTTCCTTCAATATTTTCAGCCATTTCCATGATTGTTCATTTCACTGTATTATTTATTTGACATAGTCAATGAATTTATTTGGTTCTGCTTTTTGTCCCAAATTCAAGAAGCTACTATTTGCATTGCTGATCCTAAAAATTTTTCAGAAATTATATGAGTATAACCAATTTCAGCCATTTGATTAAAGATCACCTTCATTGACCCTTCTTTTCTTTTATATTATAAAAAATTGAAGCTGAGAAAATTGTGCGTTTAACCAAATGGTTCTCAACATTTTTTAGAGCAACCCAGTGATTCCTTCTTTGAGATCCAGTACTGGGTCATGACACACCATTTAAAAACCCTGTTCAAAATTAATTGAAATTTTAAAAAATGTACTACCATTGTTTAATTTTTAAAAGTTCAAAATTGAAATTTATTTTTTAAATTTGCTACATTTTATTTCATTTCCTAAGAAATGAATAATGAAGATTTTTTAGGAAATCACTAAAAAATTCAACAGTTTTGAACAAGAATCTTTCTACTTACTAGATTAAATTAAAGTTTTTAGATTCAGTATAAGATAAAAGTAAAAAATTAACAATGGCTATAATCTATATAGCTACAGGAATTTGAATATTCAAAATATCTCATTTTCTCAATGGTGCAGCCACACACACACAAAACTATGTGAAAATAGAAAAATCATAAGTTGATTTGCACTTACATGAATATTCAGAAAACGTTTGAATTGATATATATACAGTATATATAGTAGCAGCCTAAAATTACAGACATTTTTCGACATTTGTAATTTGACGTTGTGTAAATTTGTTAGTTCAGATGTTCAATACCAGGTGCTGAATATTGTGATGTTTCAGTACATATAATTAATGCTATCAAACCATGATTTGGGGTTCATGAATCAGCATTTTTGGTGTGCATAAGACTGCATACTTTAGTTTCAAAAGAAAAATAAACCTATTTTTAATCTTAAAATGTGCAATTTTCTCATGGTATTGCCAGTATGTTTACAGAAAATTAACTGTTTTACATAATGTGTAAATAACATATTATACAATCAAAAATCAGAGGAAACTAGATTTTAGACATTTCTTCAAATTCCTAGAGAAATTCTTAGCAAAAGGGCTTTATAAGTTTAAGCATATGAAGAAAATGCTTGAGCTTACACCTTTCAAAGAAGCTTCAAGTGACCTGCACATTTAGAGGGCTACTGACAAATTGAAAACTAAGTATTTCAATCATCTTGTAAAAAGTGGGAACTATTTGTTACTTTTGCAAAATATTTTATTACCTATTTTCAATGTTTGTTAGCATTTCATTAAAATAGCATCAGTATTCATGGAAATATTAACATTTCAGAAAGAAAAAAAAATTCAATCGTTTGTTTTTGTTTATAATAACTAGAATTTGCAATGAAATTTCACAAAATATACAGAAATAAGAGTAATAAAGTAGTAAACAACATTATATTGAAAAACGTCCAATATTTAGTCAGATATGATTATTTATAGGAAATAACCTTTCATTGCACATGCCCAAAATATATTATTTTTGTAATTAATTTGTAGTCAATAATATAGGCTGCTAACATAAGAAATCTAATCGAATATCATGAAAATTCAAAGATATGGACAATAAAGTTATATTTTTGTTATTCTTTGTAATAGGTTTTGCCACATATTGTGGTTTTTGATTATAAATTACAGGACGCTGAAATTGAATGACATAAAACTTATTAATTACCAAATACACATTATACTAATAAATCAGTGTAAAAAAAACATCAAGTGGTATAAAATATAAATGGGCTTATACCAATGGCAAATGCAATTTCTAAATACATAAAACAAAATAGAATTTAATATAAATTTACAATATTTTCTAGACACATAACTTCAAAATTTGTATACAACTTTAAACACCTCTGTAATATATTACATATGAATTGTATTGATACATATGAATTATACATATATATTGCATATATGAATTATATACTATTTTGGGATAATATTTTTAAAAAGTTTCACACTTTGTAATTTACTGCAACTTACATGTAAGTTACCTAAATTACACATAATATTAAATAATATATAAATATATGTGTGGGGGAAAGCAGTGATGATTCAAGCTCATTTTAGGCCCTGGGTGCAGAAGATTCACAGGGCCCTTTGACAGTGGCAGATCAAAATTTATAACCAGATTTTTTGGTTAAGTCCAGCTTATCTGGGTTTGATTGAGTAATATTCAGTGCACTTGTTCAGCTACAGAGCTTTTTGGCTACGGACCACGTAATTTTGAACATGGTCAATGACGATTAACCTGAGCTGGCAACTCTCTTCTCTAACTACACAACACCAACGAGGACATTTCAGCTCGACAGATTTAACGTCGACAAGCTGCCTACACGGCGGTCTTTAGTGTAAAGCAACTCATGACATCCTGCATGGTCATCCTTAACCACTGGGTACCGCTGCCCCAGCTTTATCTGGGACCTGGATAAACCAGAACTGTGTGAAAGTAATAAATTATTTCTCACTTTTTATGATACAAGACAATTTAAATACATTTTTTCAATTTGGTGTTTTCTAATTATACAAATAACAGAAATTTTATTGTGAAGTTAAGTTCAAACAAGTGTTTTACATGCCTCAAATTACAAAACAATTCATTATGCATTCATCTATACCTATTGTCCAAAATTTAAAATATCCTATAAAAAACCTCCCTGGATCTTAAATATTTTTAACATTAAAAAAAGTACCAGTAACATCATAATATTGCAGTCAATATTCTGGTGGGTATCCTATTACTTTTTTTTTCTGCACTACAATGCAATATAATTGAGCTGACAAATGTTTTCTTTGTTTTTACATGGTGCCAACATAAAATAAAAGACTTTATTACTCTTTTATTTGATGGGGAATTTTCTATAGGGTTTAAGTCAGGGCATCAGCAATTTAATTTCTTTAGCACCAAACCATTATTTACATTATGGAAAGGACATAAATCTTGTTGAAAAATATATGCAGCATCAAGTTTGATTTGTTTCGATTTTAACTTACGCCCTACTCTGAAGCAACACAAGGGGTGTAAGTACCTAGGTAATCTAGTAATTTAGAGCTACAGTTAAGAAACGAGGATAACATTTGAGCTAGCATTCCCCTTCCACCCCCAATGGAAGGACTTTGATCCTGACAGATTAAATGTGCGTAGCCATTCTACACTGAGGGTGTTCAGTGGCACTAGGTTTTGATTTCATGAGTTGACAATGTCAGTCACAAGTTTAGAGCCCTGCTGCACTTTTGAGAAATAAATTACTATTTGAAGGTAGTGGTTCTAGGATATTAAATGAATACCTATGCATATCAAAGTGTGCTTTCAAATACATGTAGTCGACTTACACCATTTGATGACATACCTGTACATATCACATAAGTAAGATATTTGTTATTTTGTTTTATATAATTTAGATGTAATTCTTCCTCTGTTCAATGTTGCACATATTTTTAGTCATCATTTCCAAGTATATGGATATTTTATTCTTACCAAACCAAATAATCTGCTTTTATTGGTTATATGTCCAGTTAATGTTCTTTTGTTCATCAAATTCATTTCTGATATTACTGTACATTAAGAAATAGCTATTTTCTAGGAACCCTTATTTCTACTCCAAAATTTGACATCCTTATTGCTTTTGAATTCATACAAATATCAATTGCACTTCAATTCTCATGGATTCAAATGGCTTTCTTCTATCTTCAAAATAAACCATTTTATCACTCTCTTGCATCAACAGCTTAAGTATACTTTTTTCTTTTTTTACTTATTTTTTTATAATTGTAAAATTTATGCACCCCTGAAATAGTCACGCTTCCACTTGCTTTGAAATTTCAGAGTATGAAACATCTTTTTCATCCAACATAGCAATCCTAGTTTTTATAAATGCCTAAACTTTTTTTCACAGGACATTTATTACTTATTATACAAATGTGACTGTATATTATGTAAATGTAAATAACATACCAAAAAAGAATGCCAGAAACAACGATTTAATTAACACTATACAAAAGCTGCATTTATTTATAAAAGTAACTGAAAAAGGAATCAAATTGTGTTTTAAAGAAGAAATTTTAACCTGTACTATAAAGCATATACACTGGGTCTTAGAATAATGACTGCAATTAGTTAAATAAGTTTTGAATTTTAATTATTTTTGACTCCTTCAAGTTTGAGTTTCCTTTTAAAAATAAATTTAACGAAACCTTTTTTTTTAAAAATATTAAAAGCATTAAAATTTTTTTTGTTATAATTCAGTAAAAAATTGACTTTAAAATGTTGTATAAATACTTGCATTATAAGAATAGTATATACAAAACTGTTTGAATTAATTGGGACAAATGGTAAAAAACGATTTTTTTAAGACTCTAGCTTTTCATCATTGCATACCGTAAGTAGACAGAAAAATCTCTTTATTAGTTCAAAGTATGTCCTCCTGTAGCAGAAATGACCTCTTCAACTCATCTTGGTATTTATCCCACTAGTGCAGCACACATTTTCTAAGCTTCATCATCGTGGAACCATACTTGCATAGCACTTTTTATCATTTGTTCTGTAGCCGTGCAACTCATCTTAGCTAAATGATTCTTGAGAATATGTCATAAATTCTCAACAGGATTTAGATCTGGTGAACTACCAAGCCATTTAAGCCCTTTTATTTTATTTTCCGGTATAAAAGTCTGGACGAATATCGCATTGTGACAAGAAGCAAAATCATGTTGAAATGTTCTGTCAAATATTTCCTTGAACAGGGAACAATTCTACTGCATAATATTTATATGTATTTATAATAATTCATCATGCCTTTAAAAAGAACTAAGCTTCCAGGGCCCTTTGTTGTGAAAAAAACCCCAAGACATCTGTTTAGAAGGGTGTTTTACAGTCTGTTGAATATGATCTCTGGCAGCAGAGTTTCAACTTCACTTCGTCTAACTACACGATTTGTATTCCAGCACAAATAAATGCGTTTCATCACTGAAAATCACCTTCTTTTAGTTGTTAACAGTTCAGGATCGGTATTTTTGGCTTATACTAAATGTTTTTTCATAATTTTTTGAATTAGAAATTGCTTCTTCCTCGGTTTTGAAACCTTACAATTAACTTCCAGAACCCTTTTCTATACAGTTGAGGTACTCACTTGAACACTATAATCAAATAAATCCCTTTGAAGGTCTAAGCTTGTCTCACTTTGATTTATTTTGCTATTTCTTATTAGAATTTTATCAGTTCTTGGAGTAATTTTTCGTTTGAGACCAATTTTCCTTTCTTTTTGGAGACGATGATCAGAAATCTTGAAATGTTCTTAAAAGTTTTGAAAGATTTGATTTGCCCACACCAACTGCCATAGCTATATCTCTCACAGTCATAGAAGTGTATTCATTAAGAACGATTATTTTAGAATGCTTCATCAGAATAATATTCATCTCTGAACAAGCAAAAGTAACACGTATTACATGGAATGCGAAATTATAACTACCAGCTACCACATTGAAAGGCTCATAACTGAACTACTAATGTACTAAAACCAATCAAATGACTAAATTATAGTCAAGGTTGATCCGTCACATTACTTCTGGACAGATATAACCGGTTTGAGGTGGTTTGGGACATAACTAGTAATCACATACCAACTCGGACAAGAAATTTTTTTTGCAATACAAGATCATTATTATAATTATTTTAAATTATAAATAAAAAGTTAAAGACTTTTTTAATTCACATTGTTTCAAATTGTATTGCCCATAGGAAAAATCACTAATTCAATCAATTTTGAAAAATGTTTTGAACAGAATTCTTTCCAATGGGGATTAGCACACATTAATATATAGACATTAAGTTCAATAAAACACTATTAGAATTAACATCACTGAATTTGTTGATTTAGTAAAATTATTTAATAAGATTGTTAGAAAGAAAAAAGAAACTACAGACTGATATATTCATAATAATTAATTATTTATCTGCTAACTGATAATTTATTTTTTTTGCTAACAGATATAACCTCATGATATTCTTCTGTCCAATAATTTTATTTTTTTACCATTTTAAAGTTTAAAATCAGTTTAAAAATTAATGAACTAAAAACTATTTTACTATAATTTAAAACATTAGTGCAAAAGTAATATTACCGGGTTCAACAGTAACTACCATTCCTGGTAATAATTTAATATTTCGAGATATCAGACTGGTATCATGTACATCCATCCCCAGATAATGACTAACATGATGCTGACAATACTTGTATCCAGCCTAAAAGGAAAAAAAAATATTTTTTTAGATCATAATTTAAAATATACAAAGAATTATTTTTACTACTTTAATTAACACTTAGTTTTAGTGGTGCAACAGCCCTTGAGGCCAAGGCCTACTGTACCCATCTCGGTAAACATGACATTAGGCCCTGAGGTGCAAGAGTAGATGTTCTGGTAAGGTGGTCAGTTTGACATGAAACCCCCAGTGTTAAGTTCCCAAGTAGTTCCCAAGTTTCCCAAGACAAATATTGCTAATTCCGACGGCATCATTGTGCTCTTGGATTGTAGATCTGCTCTTGAGGCCATCAAGGAAGGAAAAATGGGGCTCACCCAAGAAATTATTTCACTTCTATTCTCCACTGGTGCATTGGGCAAATCATGCAACCACCAGTGGATCCCTGCCCATGTTGACATCGAAGGGAACAAGATGGCCCACTTGAGCCTCTAACTTCATCTACTACGGTCTTTGATGCCAATGCAGTAACAAAACAAAAGCTCTGCTCAAACCCAAGAAAATTATGGGCCAGGACAAATTTAACCCGAGAAATTATGTCAACAATAACTAGACTAAGGACAAAGCATTTTAAGGGCATGAAGATTCTGCCCGATGGTTCCAGATCATATGTGAAATGCAGGCACTGCCCAGGCATTCAACTGGATCCCAAATACCTTTTTAGCTGTCCTTCCATTGTTGGTGCCCTTTTTAAAATAGACAATGACTGCAGTATGGACATTCTATACTCAGATCGTGCCATGGCAGTGATTAACACATTTGACAATATTTTTATATTTTATTATTGCTACTTTTGCACTTTGTCGTACATGACAACAACAACAAAGATTTCACTTAAGCCTTGCTAAATTTTGAAGAAATATCTAATGTTATAACCAAGTAGAAACTTTTATCACTTTTCATCCAATTGCTCCACTTTCAACATATCCATCAGATTTGCAAGCTTTAACACCAAATTTAACTATCAGAAATTCTAGATTCTATTTCTGCTGATTATAAATGCTGATTCAAAAGTATTGAATCATAATAAATCTCTTCTAAATGGAGTAATGGCCATGTCTCAAAGACCTTTTTAGGTCCAGACAAAAAATTGGGCAGTTTCAATTTCTACTTAAAAAAAAAGGTAATTGTATTAATTAATAAAAGCTTCTGTCTTCCAGTAATTAGAGCTGGTGTGACAGAATATACTAAACTTCATTGTACTTGAAACACTGAATTGAATTTGTGATATGCATGAGGTAACAACATGTATATGATCATTATGATTCTTTCCATGATAAAAATCATCCTCATTACTAAAAGAACATTTTGAAAACTATCATAAAAACCAATTTAATTTTAAATATCTACTCAGATTCATTTTTAATGTTCATTTGCTGTGAATAAATTATACAACATCAACAAAAACTCATTCAGTTGAGTTTTTGGTTGTTACATTTGAAATGGCTCCTCAGACCCACACTAGGATTTAAATTTTTAAATAGCATAATGAGCTACATAGATGCAAAGATACAAACATAAAATTAACTCCTTCAACATGAACAAAATATAACAAATAACAAAGATTCATATTTCTATTAAAACATTTCAATAGATAGCATAATGGAAAAAAAGTGTGGACTTGTATTATAAAGAGATCATAATTTTCTTACTAAAAACAATAATAATAATAAAATGAAATGAACAATGAATCATAAAAGGAATTCAAAATATTTTTATTTTATATAAATAAGTGCAACAAAATCAAGAAAATTATACTATTAAAGGAATGGTATGCCAAACCTACATCCAAATGAAAAACTGCAATCTTGAAATTATGTGTAGCCTTCCAGAACAGTGATAGGTATTTCAAATCAATTTAAAATTTAAAGAACCCATCCCTAAGTTTGTAAATATGCTTTTAAAATGAGTTCATAATTCTTAGTTTTATCTTTCTATGAGCATAAAAAACTCAATAAAAAGAAGTAAAAGTTAATGTATACAGATAAATTATATCACCCTCAAAATCTACAATACTTATGCTTTTCTTTTGAGATTTGATTTTAAATTACATTGTATTATGAAGCAAGTTAAGGATATGGGTGATGGACCTCATAGTTTTGAGCCACTGTCAAGTGATGAGGATGACATCTGTGTGTGAGCAGCCACCACCATCAAACTTTTATACTGTGCCAGTGGTAATTATTTCCCTCCAACACCTATACAGCATAAATAAACCATACATGATTAATCTCATTTCTTGTCAAGCTGATAGTTAAGAAGCCAAGGGAAGTGGATGAGAAGATTTTCATTTTTGAAGGAGTATATATATATAGTTAAGTTTCTTTTTTTTTAATAAAATAACACACATTTAGAAGCATTTCTTCAACATCTATTAACTAACCTTGTCCAATTATATTAATTTAACTTCATAAAATCACAGAAGTTACCCATTTCTAATCTATATAATGTAGACTTTCAATTATATGAGTGCATTTATATGCATGTAGTTATCTATTGGATATGGTCATAATGATCTAATGCTAATGAATTTTCCTTTATGAAATGGTCATTTTTTCCCATATTTAAAAAAAAAACTAAAATTGATAAAAATTTTTTTAAAGTTTTCTATATCATTTTAATAAGCTAACTAAACATAAAAATATTTTGGTTGCAAGAAATTTATTAAAATACTGTTTTCTTAGTAAACATTTAATGTACTGTATTTTTAAAACCATTAGATGTTCCATAAATTTATGGGACATTTTTACAAATAAAAACTTTATCAAGTTTAATGAACAACATTTGAACTGTAAAACACCCTTCAATCTTTTTTATAATGCATAAAAAGCTATGTCTTAAGGTCCAAAAAAGATACATAGTTTGAAATGAAGTGATTTAATCATGATTTAATAACAGAAAAATCATGCCATAACTTTTATATAGCAATATGATGACAATTTAAATACTAATACTTCTACTTTATTCATGTTTTTTTAAAAAGAAAACTGACACAGTTTAATACAATGACTCAAAATCCTTCCTGTTATCAACTTATATCATTAAATACATTATTATATGAAGGAAATTATTATAAACGATTAACTAAAATTTAAAATAATATCATCTATATCGTAACCCTCATTATGATCAAATTCTTTTATGAAAATTTTTTTGACTCTGTATCTGAATAGCAAAACCTGACACAAACAGAATTTAAAATTATAAATTATAACAAAAAAACACACCAGCAAAAATAAAATACATCTATTAATTATAATAATAAGGAATACTATTTATATAACAAAACTTATGAACAATATTTTCTATGAATTAATAATTTTTCTGCTTCAAATACACATACTTCAGCTAAATCCTTTTCAGACACAACTTGAGGGGTTATACCTAATTCTTGTAAGCCTTTTCCTAATTTGATGCACATAATATTAAATAACTTTTGCAAAGGTATCTTCTGTTGGCACATCTCAATCAATTCTTCTTGAATTGATAACACCATCCCATATAATTCTTTTTGAGCATCAGTAAACTTTCCATTTACTGGCCATGTTCGAGTCATATCGCTAGTGTAACCATGATACTCACAACCTATAATTTACATGAAAAATATATTAAAAGAATACTCCAACAGGTTTTAACACACAAATGTACACTATTTAAATTTACTTCAAAATGTCAAAAAAAAATTAGAATGAATTTTTAAGGTGAAAGAAAATGTAAATAAATGAACGAAATAAAATAGAATAAAATTAACTTAATATACCATACAAGAGAGAAAGAGAGAGAAGAGCACACAAAAATTACAAGAAATCAATAGGGACATGAATTTTTACATGGAATTTGAAAAACAATGTAACTAAGCAAGTGAGAAAGTATTAAAAAAGGAAACAAAGCTAACTTGTTCTTAGTAAAATGAATGCATTCAAATCAAAGAATATTAAGACATTTGCATTTATCTTAGTAGATACAATAAGCCTACATTAATCCAGACCCAGTTAAATTGGATGCCACTTAATTCAGACAGCCTCAGAAAATTTCATAATAAAGCAGTCATCTTGTAAGTAGTTTTTCCTCCTGACCTATAAATAATATTTTGATCTGAATTCTCTCTAGTGTAATTATTCAGCATTTTGCTTAGTATATATTTCAAAATACATGTTCTTACTATATACAAACTGAAAACAATGTTTAACTATGTGCCTTACCTTGTTTTAAAGTTATTTTGTTTAATCTTTACAACTCATGGCCAAATAAATTAGTTTGGATTAATGAGATTTTACTGAACTTTTGTTAATCAGTAGTACAATTTTGGTCAACAGACAACAAAAGTAAGAACATCAAAACAGAGAAATTAAGTAAAAGAATTTAAAATTTATTCACCAAAGGCAGAAAGGTTATGAGAAAGAACATAAATACATACACTACTAAGCAAAAATAATAATATTGAATGAATAAGAAGTAAAATTTTAAAAAAGCATTACTGTCTTTAAATACATAATATACATACAATTCCTTTTATTATAGTATAAAAGTAACTATTAAATCCATAATTTAAACATTAAAATATTTTTAGCAATTTAAAATTCATCACAAGTAATTAAAATTTTATTTTTCAAGAATTGAATTAAAATATAAGAATAATTCTTAATCTTACTCATCTGAAATTTATTACTACAATAAAAAGAATTTTTTTTAATCAGTATAATTTTATTTTCATCAGTAAGCAATTACCATATGCAATTTTTGTATCTTAATGAATAAGAACTCAAGCTAACATGTTTAAAGAAGCTAAACAATTTTGCATACAATATTTTAAGTAATTCATGTAAGGATAAAAATTAAATTTGGAAATTTTCTTTAAAAATAATTTAGAATAGTTTTTTGTTTTTTCATATTACTCAAATTAGATTAAAATCTCATATTTAGCTTAAATATTTTGGTTCAATAGAGGTAATTTAAAAATGAAAAAAATAAATTAATTAAATTGAAGAATTTTTTTAAAAATTCATCATTTCTATAGTAATACAGTCTTGGTTTTAAATGTTAAAGGTTTATACATTTAGAGAAAGAAAAAGATATGTCACAGAGTTCTCCCTACCAGCATCCATTAAAACCAATTCACCATCTTTAATAATCTGGTTATTATCAATATAATGAATGGTACTAGCTCTGTCTGATCCACCAACCACAGGTGGGAAAGCCAGATGATTAGCACCTCTTATGCGGCACTCATAATCCATTTTAGCTTCCAAGTGGGACTCGTAAACCATAGGATGAGAAAATTTCATCACTTCTTTCATTGATTCAGCAGCTATTTTACATGTCTTTCTCATTAAATCAGCTTCAGCATCACATTTAAATAATCTACTTTGATGTAATACTATTTTAGGAGACTCAACAGATATGCTACTAGAATAGGCTTTAAAAAAATCATTCATCTTTTCACGTATTATGCGAAAGGGTGTACTTAAGTAATCATACCAAACTGTAAAACGTTTATGTGATTTTGAAAATGACACTAAAAATTTCTCAAAATCTTCCATGTATGAAGCTTTATCAATGCCCAGAAAGTCTGACACAGTTTGCAAGTCCATTTTCTTCCCTTCCCATGCAATGGAATGAGATGATTGCTCAGGTATAAACATTTCACATCTATATTGCAAATTTGATCCATTTGATAAAGAATATATAACTAATACACTATCAGGTTCTTTGAAGCCACATAAATATAAAAAGTCAGTGTTTTGTCTAAAAAAATAAGGTATATTTTCAGTCATGAAAACAACAGAACCAGAAGGTATCACAATTAAATGCGCTGATTTGTTTTCAGGAGTAATGGAAGAATTTTCATAAATAAGTTCCATTAGCCGTTGTCTACGACTTTTATATATTTCTACATTAATACCAGGCGTTACCTCTCCCTTTTTTAATAAGTGAGGATGAGAAATTGGTGTTGGTTGAGAATAACGAATGCATTTGGCAGAAGTATATACACTTTGCCTGACAGTCCAATGTTGTAAGGATATTTTATGAAAAAAATTCCTGTACTTCCAAACTGGTAAAATGTTTACAGTCAAGCAATTATAAAGACAATTAAAACTTGTCATTATTTCAGGAGGAAATTTTCAAAATAGGGGATTAAAAAAACAATGATAGTTTAAAAGAAAGCTGTTAAAGCTCGACTGGCAACTATTTAAAACTACTTGCAATTAAAAAATAATGCATTAATTTAATACGAGCAAGTTTTTTTGTCTTCAAACACTTGTCTATCTTTTCTTTAACGTTCTTCAGGAAATTCAAATTCAGAAGTAAAGAAAAAATTATCCTGCACACTTCACCCGCGTAAAACACATGTGCAGGAAAATATTGTTTATTTACGTTTGCGAATCGGATTCTCTAGTAGATGCAGTTACAGGGAACGAAAAGAAATTGCAAGCAAGAGAATTAAAAGATAGAATTCAAAATAAAAATATTCCTTTTCAGATAGAAAAGTATTTAGAAACATAAATATATTTTAACTTGATTAGGATTCAAAATAGAAACATTTTTTGAGATAGAAAAGGGTTTGAACACTAAAGTTATATTTTGACTAAATTATCCTACAAAAGGTAGTGAACTCTATAGCATTCTTTTTTTAAAGGAAGCCTTCACTTAGGGGGTTGAAGATTATGCATTGATAGATCCTCTTTTCTACCCTAAGGTTGATTGGCAAGGATTTCCTTGAAAGGAACCGATTTAAAGTGACTATGTAGGAGATGATCCATCAGAGAACTCTCTAAAACAGGAGTGTCAAACTCGCGGCCCGCGGGTCTCATGCGTCCGACAACGAACATTTTTGCAGCCCGGTTAGTATATTGGCACGCAATAATATGTAATAAAATATCAAAATTTCTCCCGAAATAAGAAAGGTAATAGCAGAGAAGGGATTTCAAGTGTAGGGCGTAAACATGAAATTTGTTTTGTTTTCTTACTTCTGCTAATTATGATATATATTCGAAATAAACTTACGTTTCTATGAAAATTTATTTTTTTTGCAGCCCGCCTTAAGTTAAACCTTGTTTGCTTGGTCCAAGTTAGCCTTCAAGTTTGACACTCTTGCTCTACAACATTGTTTTGATATTCGGCGTTTCTGGAAAATTGTTGTTTTCCGAAAATATTGCTGAAAGTTGCGCAGCAGTTTGAACAATTTTGATTCCACTTTTTAAAAATTGATTTCAAAATAAGATAAATACTTAGTTATGTTAAATAAATTAATTTCACGCTTTTTTCTTTTTAAAAACAATAAATTATAACTATTTGAATACGAAAGTAAATTGAACATATTTTTATAAATATACAGTCAACCCTCCTATAACGCGGTACTCTCAGAACGTGGTTTCTATATAACGCGGAGCTGAAATTGTGACAGCCCTCCTATAACGCGGTAACCTACAGCGCGGTTTCCGTATATTAACGTTAACGTATATTAGTGTATATTAGTGTATAACGTATATTAGTGTTAGTTTTTTTTTTCTTCTTCTTCTTTTTCCGTGGGATCTCTGCTCTGCAAAAGTAACACATTGTTACATATTTTGTGTAATGAACGCTTAAAATAGTGTAAATAATTTACATCTGGAAGTGTAATACATTAATATTACTTTTTGTTGTATTTATTTTAGGTTAAAATCTTGCCACCACCTCTCCCTTCGAAATCTAGTTTTATTATGAAATAAAAAAAGTAGTGATTATACACTGATCGAGGATAAATTAAAAGCGCAGTACTGATGTATGGCGTAGACAAAACAAAATGATTAAGGTATCGCGCCGAAAAGGTTTTTATTGGTCTCCATATAACGCGGTACGAATAATGTGATTAGTACTAATTCTGAGTTTCTTATAGCGCGGTTTCCATACAACGCGGTAGACGGTTTCCATAGAACGCGCTACGAATTAGCCTGGTTTGTACGGTTAAATCCGAGTTTCTTATAGCGTGGTTTCCATATAACGCGGTACGCACTCACCGCGTTATAGGAGGGTTGACTGTAAATATCAAACTATAAATAATTATATTATTTTTTTACAATCTAGGGAAAATAATTATTTATAACTATGAAAAAGTACACAACTAAAAACTTTGTAGTACTAACCATACAAAGTGTCTATTAGAGTGTTCTTGCTATTTTCTTCGATTTAATACGTTCGCATGAAAATTAAAAAAAAAAATTTTTTATGTGAGACACTATTGAAATTAATCATTTTGAAAAATAAAAGACCTTTTTTAAAAAATAGTCTCAACATTTTGAAAAAATAAGTTAAAGTTTAATATACCAAAAAATTTGTACTTTGCTACTTAATAATTTTTCATTAGTTGAGAGAAGAGATTTCAAATTATAAATGTTATCTGAATCACCTGACTGACAAAAAATTGAAAATTCATCAATCAATTACTAAGGGAAAAGAATTTTATTCTTTGAATTGAAAAATTTTACTGGACTCGAAATCTATTTCCATTTAATGTTCCAAAATTTTAGCATTCTTCTTTTATTAAATAATCACATTTTTTAAAATAACTTCTTAAATTTTGAGATATTTTTATGCATTTTTAATGTGCTGTTATTTCTGAAATTACTTAAAAAATTCCAAGTGGTTTATTTCTTTTTATTGCATCCCTTTTTCTTTGTTTCCAATAATACTGCATGCAGTTTATTTTGTATTTTTACTGATTTGTCTTTACTGCTTCTTTGTTTTGATTTTGTTAGTTTCTTTAACTTGATTTTTAGCTAATTAATTCACTAATCCTACAAGTGCCAGGAAGATGACAACAAATATTGGGGAAAAAATGGAGAATATATAAATCAATGACATATTTATACACAGATAAAAAAAATGTGTTTCATTTTCATTAAAAAAAAAAAAAAATGAAATTATTTTTAAACAGCGCAATAATTATATACCTGCTTATAGATCGGATTCCATCTTCTGAAAAAGTAAAATTTCTTTAACTAATTTGTGAATAACTTTCAATAATAGTTTCAATAAGATGAAAATATTCAAATTCGTATAGAAATTTTCATACATGCAATAAATGGAACAAACCGTTAAAAAGATTTAAATTGAACATTTCTATAGAACTGTTTGAAAATCTATGGTGATCAAGATAGAATCTCCAAGTGGGTGGTGTCTGATCCACAGGTTGTAGTTTACTCATCTCTGAATTTAATGCTTTTGGTTAAAAGGCACAGTTATCTCAAAATAACATCCTCCCGAAAAAATAACATATAATACTACTGAATAATATTTATCAAAAGAATTTGGCATCATGCCTGAAATGTCCTTCTTACTTCAATATTTTAGTTGAAGACCATCTTTTCAATACAGAGTGCGACAAAAAAGAAAAGAAAAAAAAAGAGAGAGAGAGAGAGAGACTAAGTGTGTAGCTTGAAAAAAGAGTGGAGTTGCAACAACTGCCATTTCAAAAAAGAATAGTAAAGTAATGTAAATTTGAAAAATTGAGAATTTGTTCATTTACTATTTGTACAGAGCGGCCCCGTTTATGTAATTTTTTGTCAGTTTTTACCTATTTTTTCCCATTTCAGTAGTAATAATTTATTTTTCTCTTCTTAAAATTTAGCCTTTTTTTCTTAAAATGTACTAAATAAATCTAAAAACCACCAAAAATCTCCATATCTTCATTTTTTTAAAAAAAGTGTTGTTGTTACGAATGCCTGATCAGATCGAGGACCACGAAATTCATCATGGTCAAGGGCTAAGTGACACCTGTCGTTAGCCGTAGCTTTGAGCACCATGCAGGTGACAGTACGATTTGGCTCGATTCCACCCCAATTTAGAGGGAGAACACCCTGAGGGTGGTCAGAAGCCTCCTACCTCTCTTCCCCTTCCACCAACCTCACGAGAGGACTCGCGGCTTGATTGCTATTTAGAGTACCCCCATGCCGCAAAGGCACTATACATTTACAAACATCCATGTCTTCTCCGGGATTCGAACCCAGACCCTACGGCACAGCAGTCAGCGTCGCAACCACTATACCGGACTACTTAAAAAAGTTGTCTCAAGTAGTCGGATACCTTAACTGTAAAATAATTTATGTGACGACTTAAGTGAACTTAAATTTTTCACACTAATCTATTCGTATACATATATATAACAATTTTTCGATTATCTATTTTATTAAAAGTATACCAGAAAATATTTCTGCGTTTCAACATAGCTTTTTATATGTATTTGTTTTAGAAAGAAATAACAACTCAATCTTATATTATTAGTTTTTTTTTTCGATTGATACATCTCATTTTTAAAGAATAAAAGGAACTGTATTTTATTTAAACATATAGAGAAAGTGTCAAAGGAAATCGATTTAATTTCCGTTTTCCATGTTTTGTTTAAAGGACAAAAGAATACATTTCAAGGGCTACGAGAATTAAATGCTAATATAATACAGTATATAGACACTAGATTATCCCTAATATTACTGCTAACTGGTGAAGTACTAGAAATTGAAAAATCTGTTAACTGGTTATTTGGACAAGAGATACAGAATAAATGCTATATTTTGAGAAATAAATGGAACTTTTGTGAATGTCTTCGGAGTTAAATATAGTTCTAAGATTTTTTTTTTTAATGTTTTTTATTTAAATATGACTCAAAAAAATAACTTTGTTCTCCCGTTTTTATTACAAACGCATAATTTATAACTATTTTTTTGCTGGGTTTAGCATAATTTTTTAAAATATGTGGGTTACTATTCAGATTTTTACTTCAATAATGTGACGATACATTTTTTTATTTTCTTGTACATCGCAATCTGAAACAACACGAGGGTTGTTGGCGACTGACTCTGAAATTTTGATCCATGGTCAAGGGACGAGGGCGACACCTGAACTGGCACCCATTTCTTCTTAATTCCACATTCCTCCCACGGGAGGACGTGGCCGCGGTAGCCGAGTGGTATAGATATCGGACCGTGGCTTTCCTTGTCACGAGTTCAAGTCCAGTACTACTAAAGACCCGCCGTGTAGGGCAGCGATGCACGTTAAATCTGTCGAGAGCTGAAACGTCCTCCCCTTGGTGTGGTGTGTGTGGTAGTTAGGAGAGGGGGTGCCAGCTCAGGTGTCGTCCACGTCACTTGACCATGGTTCAAAATTACGTGGTCCGTCGCCAAAAGCCCTCGTGCAGCTGAACAGTGTGACGTTAATATTCAATCAATCAATCAACCCACGGGAGGACTTTGAGCCTCGACATTTAAAGTACACCAGGGGGGACATCAGTAGGGATGGTAGAAGTCTAGACGCAAGGCTTAGAGTTTCAAAGCCGATGGGTCGTTTGAAGTTTGCTTTGGCTTAAGAAATGCGATAGGGTAGCTGCTTGTTAAATTTAATAGTCCTCATAATTATTATGCTTCTTGGTGATGGAACTCTCTAGAGTGATGTTACAGTTCATTAATAATCGTCATTATAGTCATGGAATGAAATCAACAACTCAAGTAACCCATTACGTGAATGTTATGAGTTATTTATAACTAAGAGTTAGTTATTACAAAGAGCAGTTGTAATATTTAACCGTTCTTACCGAAAATTTTACGACGAGCTTCCATAACATATTAAATTTAAAATGTTGAATTCTACCAAAAAATAATTTTCTAATTAGAAAAACGATTTATTCAATATTTTAGTCATTTAATAGAAATTAAATGGAAGATGGAAAAACTGTTACTAAACAGGGGAAAAACTGCCCAATTGCTTTTAATTTTTCATACACTGTTGTAGTTGTTACGAGCTTAAATATTTTAGTACTTAAGTTGTTAAAATAAGACTGAAGAAGAAAAAACATATTAAGAAGTAAATTAATTGTCTTGTTAATTTTTTAGAACCTACCATTATTTGATTTTTTAAATATGCATTTGTTTTTGAAAACAAGAGCTCTAAGCAATGCATTTTAATATAAAAAATTTTACACTTTTAGAGTGAAAAAAAAAACATCAAAAAAATATTTGGTCACGTAAGTCCAAATATTTTTATAAAGTCACTGGGGAAGGGGTGGGTGGGTACTCCCTATCCACCTAACGGTGGGCCAAGTTCCATTGTAAAAACTATACAACTATTCCTATTCATTATTCAAATTATAAAACTGAAATTTACATGTATTATGTAGTTCTATTTTTTTTTCAATATATTATAAACATGAAAAAACTAAATTTCAAGTCTTCATCTCTGCATTTTAATTTGCACTATTTATTTATGTTCATAATAACGTTTTCTATAATATTGCACTGAATTTTTATTCCGTCTTTGCTTGTAATTGGCCGTAAAATTTGCAATATGTTTAACTATTTATGCACGCTCATGCAAAGCCACCCCATCATCATAAATGTAAATTTATCCAAACTGTGATTTTCTCCATTCTCTTGTATAGATGTAGCTGCTTTTATTCACTATACCAGGGTGGCGAACCTTTTGGATCAACGTGCTATTTTTTCTAAAAAAGTGTTTAATGGGATATAGACGTGCCGTCAAATAATTTTGACTTGTGATTTTTGGGAAAATAATAAAATTAAATACTAACCACTCAAAACTCTTTATTTACTATTAAAAATACATTTTGCACTGTATAGCAGTAAATGTTTTGGATATACGTGCAATTCAAATTAAAGTAACATTAGTGTGACTTCTGTTGTTGCCGATCAGATGACAAATAACTTACATAAGAATTGTAAGATGTTACTTTTAGCAGAACACATGCTGAATTGAAGTCATCTGCCAAATGGTTTTCTAAGTGAGTCTTAAATGTTATTCATCTCTGAAAATAATGATTCTCGGGCATAGGTAGATGAAAAGATGGTCAAAAAAGCATGAGCTAGCTTCTTCAAACAGTTAAGGTATCCGACTACGTTCGGAACCATGATTTTAAAAAGCGCATAAATGGATAATTTTCATTATATTTAGTGTCACTTAGATTAGAATACACGTATAAAATTGTTTTAAGGACATTTTGACAAAAAAAATTATTTAAATACAATATTTCGGCAAAAAAATAACTTAGAATAACCTTTTTTCAAAATGTTCTCCTTTTGTTAAAAAGGCTTTCTATTATAATAATATTTTGCCTGTATATAGCTCAGACCTCTGTACAAAGGCTCAACTATGATTTTTGAAAAATTCACATTTTCAGAGTTACAACCCATTGAAATAATTATCGGCGTTTTTTCTTAAATTGTCTCCCCTCTGTTGTTCTAAAACATGGATAAACCTACTTCTAAGTTATATATTTCAAAAGTTCTCTCTCTATAGTTGAGCCTCTGTACAGAGGTCTGAGCTATATACAGGCAAAATATTATTATATAATAGAAGCATTCTTCACAAAAGGAGAATATTTTGAAATGGTTCTATTTTTAGTCAAAATATTGTACTAAATAATTTTTTATTGTAATACTATTCTTAAAACAATTTTATATACATTTTCTAATCTAAGTGACACTAAATATCATAAACATTATCCATTTATACGCTTTTGCAAAATCATGGTTCCGAACGTAGTCGGATACCTTAAAGGTATCTGGAATAGAATTCCATGTTTTTAAAATTTCGCTACTGACATTTTTACTTATATTGCTTGTTAATTTTCTGTTTCAATCAATTCCAACATTTTTCTTGTTTTAATAAATTTTTGAATCCATATTGAACTAGACTGGAAATCAAGCACAGTTGAATTTCAAATTCTTCAATTTCTTCCAATCGAATTCGGACAAGTTCAGTTTATCAAATGAAGTCACATCAGGGTACATAATAATTATGGAAATAAGTTCTTGAATAACTTTTTCTTCGTCTGATTTTTTCAAGTTCGGGAAGTACTAGTAATTTTTTGTAATAACTTCGTTTCTGAAAATATGCAATTTAGTATCAAAAGCATTGAAATCCCTCTTGAAGATAATATTTTTTATTTTTGTCTTGAGGCTTTACATTCAATTCTTTGAAATGTTGGCATATGCCTGTAAAATTGCGACTGATCACTCGCGTTTATTCGAAATACCTCATAGTGAACTTTGTTTTTTTGAACTAAAATGCTAACCGTTTTTTTTATCGGAGACGTGCCCAAGTAATTGTGTCGCGTGCCATCAATGGCACGCATGCCATTGATTCGCCATCCTTGCACTATACCTTATGTATAAATAAATTATTATAGCATCACGAAAAACTTTTTTTATATAGAGAGAGAAATATTTTTATTGTGCATATTTAGCTGAAAATTGAGATCAGTATGTTTATGAAATTCTTATTTTAAATAAATATCATGAGGTAAAAATTATTGTCATCTGATCGCATAATTAGCAAAATATTTTCGCTATGTCAAATTTCAAGCGAACATGGTAAGTTGTTACGATGTAGCTCTAAAATTTTATTCAAAATCTTATTGTGTTAAATAGTACAAACTAGACTGAAATGCAGCGGCGTGAAGGAGAGAAGGTTCGTTCTGTGTACCTTTCGTTCCGAACGCGAGTACTTAACCGATCATGCCAAAACGATCGTCTTCGCGTGATGTTGGTACTAGATCATATAGATATCACACCGCCACAGGCGTAACGTACACCCCCACCCAGGTTGGGCCCAGGGACTCTAGGGGGCCCAAAGCTTGACTGACGCTTACGTATTTGGGCGTGGGGCCCTAATATTCTCCGTTACGCTACTGTTGGAATGTATGAAATTTTTTAAAAAAATCGTATATTACTGTTTTTGATATGATAAAACGATAGTAATTTCGCGGAATACTTGAAAAATAATTTTCAGCTGTACAATTAGTTTAATTTGAATCTATTTAACAAAAGAAGAGAGGGTGCGGATAAAAGATTAAAAAAGACAAATAATCAATCCAAGAATTAGTGCAATAATACTTTTATGAATAGGAACAATAATTTAGTACGTAAGTTATTTCATCAACTATTAGAAGGATAAAGTCGTGTGGGTAAAATAACAGAGTATCCAGAAAAATATTCTTCATAAATTTAAAATTTAAAAAAATTCACACTAGATTTTATAAAGTCGATGATCAGGGAATATTTAATATTTTGTAATTGTATATTTGCTAATAAATCAACATTTATAATTTTTTGAGTCGGTTAGAAGAATTACTGTTTGATGAAAGCTAAATGAAAACAAAAAAAGAAAACTGAAGCTAAATATTTACTGCCTACTGTTAAATACATGCAGAGTGCTTTGATGCATATAAATTATGGAATTTGTGTTTATAAAAAGCCTTGTAAAAAAAAATATATATGCATCGAAATTCTAAAAGAAATTTTCAATCACTATACGGAAAATTTTGAATGCAAAATGATTTTAAGTTCTCTATCCGAATAACGACACAAAATGTATTACATGAAATGCTTGATTATTGCGGTTGTATAGTTGCTGAAAGGTTGTCACCATTTAATTATTGAAATCTCTTAGAAATACTTGAAAAAAAAACCCCCTGCCATGTTACTGATGGTGTATTAAAAATGCGAGAAAAAAAAAAAAAAAAAGGAAATATTTTTCTTGCGATATAAAACTGTTCAAATATGTACTAATTGGCTGATGAATTGTCAAATAAAAATGGAAACTAAATGAGCACACACACATGTCAAAATGAAATTTGAGTTAATGTTTTGAAAACCAGTCCCCCCTCAGGGGCTCCACCTTCTTTAGGTGGGTACAGGTGTCACAATCCCGAGGTACCCTAGTAATCTTTTCCTTTTCCAAAGGGGTTTACTATCTTTGGTAAACACGGGTATCACGACCTCGGGGTACCCCAGTGATCCTTCTCTATTTTCGACCCTCCATCTTGTCATCCAATTTCTTCTTTTCCCGTCCAGACCACAGACCTATGAATGTTTGGCGCAGTATAACCAAAACTGGCTCTTGTGCCATAAAACACCAAACTCAACTCAACTCAACTCAACTGAAAACCAATCCTTTTTAAAAAATAGACTAAATAAAGTTATGTTCTAAAAATATTTCAAGTAATTCGTAAAAATTAACAAAATTTCTTTGAAAAAGATTTTTAAGAATTTTAGCGTTCAAATATTTATTACAGTCAAAATATTTGAAACACGGAATTAATGCACAAAGATTAAGTAGAAAAGCGATTATAATTCTTCAATGATAGAATAATGATTAATAATTTAACTTTGATGCGGCGTTTATTTTACAACGCAAATTCCATATCTTAAATAGACCACGATCGATTGGTGGACCGCCAATCCATTACTAAGACCTAAGACGTGCATACTAAAAGAAACATATTTGTGGAAATACGATGCCAGCCAGACTGGGGAATGAGTGGACCGCAACACCTTGAAAAAGTTAGAAGTAGCCCGTACCCTGGAAACACACACACACACACACACACACACACACACACACACACACACACACACACACACACACACACACACACACACACACACACACACACACACACACACACACACACACACACACACACACCACACACACACACACACACACACACACACACACACACACACACACACACACACACACACACACACACACACACACACACACAAACACATCCTGTTGAAAAATGTAAATTCTTGGCATTTTTTATTTGATGATTGGTATAAAGAAAGTCTATAGCATACCCATATAAATAATTCCTGTAACAGTCTTTTCAACGAAGAAAAATGGGTTGAGAATATTTGAAAAACACGTTTACCTTGGAACTATCCCTTTCGTGTTATAGGATGACCTGAGGATTTTCCACCCCCCTTCCTAATTCTTACAATATGCCATGTGTGAATAAACTTCGTATATATTTCCTATTAGTCTGATTTAAACGTTTTAATTTTATTTAGTATTTCGAAAGTTCTTAACTTAAGAAACTGTACAACTAATTTCTAGCCATCCTATATATATTTGATTTAATTTAAAAATTCTGTCATAAAAAATGTTGCCAAATTATGCACAGTTGCACCCAAAACTGATAGAATATTTTTGAATTTCAATGAATCTATCTTCAAAAAATTAATACTTCGCAATGAAAATTTTTTATAACCGTACCTAATTCTATGTCTAACAGAACTATGAAACAGATTTTAAATATTAAAACTTATTTTTTGAAAAATCAAAAATAATTATTATGTCACCTCACAAAAAAGATGGAGCACTTAAAATAATTGGTAAAAAGGAAACATTGTAATAATTTGGTAATTTAGTATTAAGTTGGATATTTCTCTGAATACTCACAACAGGTTTTTAAAACCTTCAGCTCAGAGTACACTAATTTTTTCGTAATTTCTACATCGATGCTCCTCCATTCTTAGGTGATTTTCGTTTTTAAATTAATTTTCGTTTGTTCATATTGTTTAACCATAATTTTCATTTCTCTCTTCTGCATGTTCAACAACTGGATTTAAATTTAGTATTTGGGGAGGTGTTTTTAGAACTTCGAAAAATTATAAGAAAAGACGAGCGCTCAAAGCTGTGCACTTATGATAATTATTTTGATTTAAAAAACAAATTTAAGCTTGTGTCTCTGTTACTCAGATTTTTAGTTGATAATTTTCAAATATTTAAATAAAGATAAAGTAATCCGTGAAAAAATACCAAGTTCTAAGACTAACTTGTACTCCCACATAAGGAAGTTCCTATTACCATATTTCACTGTCCAAATAAGTACTTAAGATTTAAGTGTTCCGCATTTTTTTCATCTCCACCTCCGCAAACTTATTATATCCATCAGAATAACAACAAAAAAAGATAAATTTTCTCTCTCTGCAAACAGCACATGATTCCAATAAGATTTAGCTTATTTATCAATGATTTTGTGAAAGAAAGTCTAAAATTTCTCTTTTTGTTGGACCCCAAATTTTTTTGCGTGAAACGGCCATGTTAAGTAGATGATCACAATACTCGTAGAATAATTTCAGATGGAAAACGAAAATAAGTGTTGGTTGAAACATGTAGAAAATGTTTTTGTAGTCTCCAAACATGTACTTTAAGTGTATCGACTTACGTTCGGAACCTATGATTGACCATTAAGTTGCACAAAGAATATAACTGATATTACATAATACATGTATAAATTTAGGCTTGGACTATCAAAATGCAATTTAAATACAATATTTGGCATACTTAGAATCAACCTTTTCCAAATGTTCTCCTTTTTGTAAAAATGCTTCTATTGTAATAATATTTTACCTGTATTCAGCTCATACCTCTGTACAGAGGCTCAACTAGAATTTTTGAAGTGCATAACTTGGAAGTCGGTTTATCCATGTTTTACGAAAACAGAAGGGAGAAATTTTAAGAAAATACGCAGATAATTATTTCAAATGGTTGTAACTCTGAAAATAATTTGAATTTTTCAAAATCATAGTTGAGCCTCTATACAGAAAAGGTCGAGCTATATACAGGGAAAATATTAATACAATAGAAGCATTTTTACAAAGGAGAAACATTTGGAAAAAAAGGGTTTTTCTAAGTTAATTTTTGCCAAAAATATTGTATTTAAATAACTTTTTGTCCTAATGTCCTTAAAACAATTTATACATGTATTCTAATCTAAGTGACAATAAATATCATGAAAATTATCCATTTATGCGCTTTTTTAAAATCATGGTTCCGAACGTAGTCGGATACCTTAACAAGTTGTAGTGGTACCTCTTCCTCGGGGATCCAGACGCAGTAGTGATTGGGACGCCATTAAGTTGGACATTAAAGAATCGTAACTGATATTCACAATAATTCATTTTTATTAATTTAAGGGGGTTTGGAAAACTCTCTTTCTATATATACTGACAATGTTAAATTGAATGTTTTCGATGTCCCTTTTTCAAAATCCGTTAGATGTACATGCTTGAAATTTTTTATACAATTAAAGTATACCTTTCTCATACTCAAATGAGCTTTTAGCTGATTTTGAATTTTTTAATAATTTATAAAATATTTTATCAACCAGTGAAATTTGTGTGTGTGTGACCCATTTTTTACATAAAAAATTCGTAAAAAATAAATTTTTGAGTTTTTTTACAAAAAGCTTATTTTAGTATATATTAACCATCATTATAAATATATCATAAAAAATTTACATACCTGTGAACTGTAGTTTCTCAAAAAAGGTACATCGAACATCAAAATTTATATTTTGAGATAAATTGATTTTAATGTATACAGTGAGACTTCTAATTGGCTAGGAAATAAAAAAATAAAATACTTAATTTACAATAAAAGATACATATTTTGGTTTATATAAGACTTTCAACTTTTAAGCAAAACTTAGTATTTTGTTTACATTTTTCGCCATTCAGATGGGCATGGCCCAGTTTTAACGATTATTTAAAAATAGGGTTGAATGCCTTCTAATTACCCTAGAGGTTAAAGTAAGGTATTTTTAGAAAGGTTAAAATCTATACAATTTGAAAATGTAAAAATCTCAAATTGTCAAAAAAATAAGATTTTAGCTCTCCAACACCTCTTAACGTTATACCGAATTACGTGAGGTGTTAACAAGACAACTAACTAGTAAGAAATATTAGTTACTTGACTTAAATGAGATGCAACCTCAGAAACTCACCTTCTTATTTCTAATAGCGACTATAATTCAGACAGTACTATCGTGAAATGTTGTCCAGATAATAACTTTTTTTCTACCTCATTGGCTATTTATATGCTATTTTGCGATGTTGAGTTGTTCAAGCACAAAGTTCCAATTTAGCTGGAAGGAAAAATAACCGAGTTAGAGAGAATAGACCTTACAGACAAGCCCATCGTTACAAAACTTGAGTGAAATTTAAACTTTAACCGCTTTTTCTGTTTTTACGTTTGTAATTAAAACTGCTTAGTGAACCCAAACTTACTAGAGTGGAGATCCTCGCGAAAGACCGGTTGAGTGAACTCGGTCGTCCTGGGCAAAAAAAAATAAATTAATTAATTGAATAAGTAAATAAATAATAATAAAGTTGTACTTATACATTTTTTACAATAAATCTATTTTCATGTCATGTTAGTTTTGCTGGGCGATCGTTTCTTCTCTTGTTTACGATGCATTTTTACTTTTTAGAGCCTTTAATTATATAGTAAACAGTAGAATGGTATAGAATTACAAATTTAGCAGCATTTTTTAAGTAATGTATCTTTTGCGACGAAAAATAATTAGTTTGCGAACGTCGTTTGTTGTTTACGATTACGAGTTATTTATGATCTTAAAGAAAAAAATTCGCAATATAAACAAGCGAAGGTAAGTCAGAGGACATTTAAATGTTACCGTATGTGAAAGTAAAATTTATGACGATAATGTTTCCAATAAATTTTTTCGAAAATGTTTTGATATTCGATTATTTTGTGACGCTCTCTTCAGCTATCTTTGCGATTTTTTAAAAACATTTTTAAGAAAAGGAATTTAAAATAAAAAATATGTGTATATTAAATTTAATATTTATAATAAAAATGTAAAATGCATGAAAAAAAGACGGAAATTTTTATTATAATAAATCCCAGCTACGAGCATTTTTTTTTTTGAAAATTTCTGGTGTATCCAATTACTTTTGGAATCCACTTTAAATTCGAAGATATATTTCAATTTTTTTTTTTTGGCATTTGAAATTTGTAAAATTTTTGAGAACGTATGATTATATTTCAAAAAGAATCCTTAATTTCAAAAATTAGAGTTTTGTAATTCTATATTAATCCATTATATTAATTCTAAACTTCTGTTTAAAATATTTTTCCTTACCGTTTTTAAGTTTCAATTTATCACACATCTTGAATTCATAAGCATAATATTTCTCCTATGGAATTCTTCTACTTTCCTTTTCAATTCTAGATATTTATTAGGGAATTAATGTTTTAGTAATTAGTGTGTTTATTCAAATCACCTAAATGTCAACTAAATAACCAGAAATGATGAAGATTTCGGGGAGATTACACACCCATCTCGATATTTAAAAATTGTTTGAGTGCAAAACATAATTTAGCAGAAATTTACAGTATGCATTTTACGGCATTCTGATAAATACAGCGGTCTAAATTTCAGGAGAAAAAATAGAAATTCTATAGGATAACATAGTTCATAAATTCAAAATGATAGAAAAGAGATCCTAAGTGGCCTAATTTCTGTTTTAATAAATTAGAATAAAATTTTTGCCCTGAATTTGATGTTCCTATCTCTGTCACCATAAAAGAGAGAGAGAGAGAGAGAGTTCAATGATAAACTTTAAAAATCTTCAAATTTATTCTTCAGCTTTTTTTTGTTTTGACTGCATAATCGTATTTGCAAGATATTATTGTTAAAAGTAATTCTTCTCGAGTTTTAAAGCGTCTGGTAGTTTGAATAATAACATTTACGTCATATAAAAGTTTTGATTTTTTTTACTCTCAATCTGTTAGAAAAGAATATTTTACAGAAAATTCCCTAATATTCCTTCCGGTAAATCCTTTATGGAATTTCCATGCAAATTTTAAATTTCTGGATTCATTAACTTTGGAAAAAATGTGATGAATGACTGAAAAACTTTGAGCAGTTAAGCTTTTGTTCTTAAATAAGCTGTGGAGAAAAGTATAAACAGCTTGGTATATACTTTCCAATAGTTAAGTAAAATAATTCATGATTCTAGAGACAATTTATAGATATTTCTTTAGCGATTTATAGTTAGCTCTTGAAGCAAAAGTTATAAACATATATGGATAGTTAAAATCTTTAATGGGTTCACCCATGTGACGGCCTGTTTTTTAAGCATTTTTGGGGAATTTTTTTTGACAACCAGTGAAAAAATAGAACTTTAATTTTTTTTATCATTTATTTACATGTGTTTAAAAATGTATATAAATGATATGTATATAATAGTATGTATATAAACGTTTAGCCCAAAATATCCAATAGAACTTGAGTTATAGTGCTCTGAACACACCCGTCTCGAAAAAATGAATGTTCACTTCCTCAACAATTCCGGCTGATTGGCTTACCTGAAATAAAAATAATTAACGCGTTTTAATCTATAGGCTTAAATGCACCAAATAAACTACACTCAATTGAAAATAGCAAAAATTGGATTTTTGTTGATTTCCGAAGAAAAAGTTTCGAATTTCATGGGTCTTTTTTGTTATGTTTTTGCTATAAAAAATAGAAATATTTTTAATGTTGGAATGACATAGTTCATTTGGTTCCCTATATATGTGCTGAGTCTGCCATATAAATTTGAAGTCATTCGGTAGGACCGTTTTTGAGATATGATGGAGGAAGGTGTGTTTGAAAAACACAGTTTTCAGAAAAACGCGTTTAAAGTTTCAAGTGCGATTAAAACAATTAAAATCTGAACTTAGCGCTACGAACACCTGCTTTGTAGTAACGACTTTGAATTTTAAAAAATCACTTTACCACCGTATTCTAGACATGTTAAGAAAGCAATTTATAAAAAAAAAAAATTTTTTTTTGATTTTTTGAAAACCATCACATGGTGAACTTCCTTAAAAAGTCAAAATACCTTGACATTTAAGGAATGTTAACACTTGGAAGAAATTAAAAATAAAATTGTTCCTATTAAAAAAATAGCCGATGAGCATTAACTAATTTATTTGATGGGAATGACAAATTAAAGCAGTAATTTTGATTAGATGATTAAAGAAGTTATCACGTTAATTCAGTAATAAAACTATATTCATTTAATGAGTTTAAAAAACGAGTAAATAATGGGGTCCTCTCTCTCATCCTTATTTTGATAAAATTAAACATAAATAATTGACTGAACTTTTGTTTAATCTTTATAAATAAAACAAAAGTTCAGCTTGAAGTAAACAGAACAATTAACTAAATAACTCTTGGATCTCAAAATTATTTTAAGTCGTATTCTTAGTTAAATCCTCATAATAGATATTGTGGTATTTGGGAAAATATTCCTGTTTAAAAGTAAGAAAAAAAAAGTAGGGCAATTAAAACATCAATGATGAAACACTACAAATAGGCTGTATGTTATTTTCTCTGCAGCAATATTCTTCTTGTGGGAAATTGAGTTTTACAGGTAAAGTTTACTCAGCTTGAACTTGTAAATATAAGATGATGGCAACCATAGATGTGACCAGAGTCACCAGATAGGCGAAAAATACAATTCCATCAAGGAATAATCGAGGAGGCTCTGGGATCGATCCTTCAAAAAATTACCAAGGGATTTTCAGGATCTTTGTTTCTAAGGTCGGTGCTGAATGATCAGTCGAGATCAGAATCTGTTTGTGCATGTACTACGATATCAGAGAGAGACTTTATATGTCTGAGTTCCTACTAGTGAAACTGTTCTAGAGGACCGTTTCTAGAACGATGTAAAACTGGTTTATTAAAAGTGCGTTTTGCACTATTGTGAATAGTCTGTCGTAATGTGTTTCTTTGTGAATTTGCGTCGATTTGTCTTCGTGTAATCATCTGTTCGTCCTTGTTTATTAATAAATCTGTTTTTATTTAAATAATTGGTTACCCCCTTCCAATATTATTTTTTTTATAAAACAAGATATTTTAATTTAAAATAAGTAGCAAACTATTCTCTTTCCTGCGTTTAAATATACCGCTAAATAGAGAATTCAGTTTGTGTTTGTTTTTCTCTTTGCAGATTTTTTTCATGAACAATTTTTCGGAATGAATAAAAACTAGCTGAAAGAAGTAGAATCGATGGAACAAACTAAAATCATTTATAAAATGATATAACAGAAATAAGATAGATCAATTTTCCCGATTGTTCACAATTAACATACGTAACAAAAATGATCGATAGAAAAGGGGCAATATTCATTCAAAAATTATAAATTTACAAACTTTTCCCCCTTTTTTTCCTAAGGAAAATAGAATGCAATAAAAATTTTAAAGATCAAAGACAAAGAGACCTTTTTTTAAAACCCTATTCCCTAAAAAAACGTTTAAGCAATTTAAAAATTTTTTTAAATTTGTGACATAGCCATCCTGTGATGACTATCCGTTCCCCGCGTAAGCTGAGGTGGGGGGGATTATAAAAAAGGATGAGTAGTAGTTCTTACAACTTTTTTTTAAAGAAAACTTATATTTAATTCTAATTTGACAATTTTTATTTGTGAGATTTAAACCCCCAATTAAACCTTGTATTTAAGTCAGATGGCAACGACCCTTTTATTTTAAAATAATAAATAAACCATTCATCTAACTACCTATACCAAATATTACCTTTTGCAGATCTCCTTCCTTCACCTATAGAGATATCTATAAATTCATTTATATACACGATTCCAACTTTTTATATTGACTTCTATTCCTTAAAGCTATGGGGACTGCAAACCCTTTTGACTAAAGATTCCACACTAAGATTCTAAACTTGCCGCGCATATCTTATCATCGCTTCTACCCTTTTTTAAAGTTTTCCATTTACATGTTCTTGTTTATCTTTTTGGTATTGGGTTGGAAAGGTTTTTGCCATTAATCGTAGTCAAAGAACATAGGAGTTATGTTAGCAGAAGGACGCGAAAAAACCCCCCCCCAAGGAAAAAGCGTATTTTTTTAGGGTTCTCAATGCCCTTAATAAATTCGTGTCTAAATCTCTATTTCTAAATTTTGCTTTCTGAGTTTTTTTTAAAATTTTTTAATCTTAAATCCTCATTTTAACATAATTTCCAAATTTATCTTGACTTTAATTTTCATTACCATCTTAGAATTAAATTTAATATTAAATTTTAAAATTTTAAAAACCGTGACAAAAAATTTTTACCCCAAAACTGGGCCCAAACATTAAAAATTACTGTTTAATTTATCCCCCTCTCATTTTTAACACCCAAATTTACTTAAAAAATATACACAAATTTTTCAAAAAAAATATTTTTGGGAGACCAATCTTTGCATCTAACACGCTTTTGGGGGGGACTTCCGCCCTTTTCTTGTTAAGTTAAAATTTTTTCATAATTTTCAGGATTTTCAGGGTCAGTCCCCCTGAAATAAAAACTTTTGAGTCTTTTTTCCCATAATGTCAATCAATTTCCAAAATTATTCATTATATATTATTTGTAAAACAATAAATTTTCATCTCCACCCCCACATCGGGTTTCCCAAAAAAACTCCCAATGACCCGCCCCAGCCGTTTTTTTATTATTGTTAGTGCCCTGACTACGCCGTTTTTCCCCTGAACCAGATGCCTCATAATCAAAAAATACAACAACATATATATATAAAAAATATTATACAATTAAAAACTTTTTTCAATAAACTATTATAACAAAAAACCCAAAAGGAATTTTCCATCCAGAAGTCAACATCGAAGCAAACAAAGGGCGTTTACAAATGTTTTCTCCAAAAAAAATTTTTAACAAGTAAAAAGACCCAAAATTAAATAAACACTCATTGAGGGGACGGTTTATAATTTTTAAGCACCGCCGAGACCCTTCTTTGCAAATTTTCCGACCACTTGTTGGAAGATCAAAAAAAATGAAACAATACAACCTTTTTTTATTGTTCTCCAACCATAACATCCAACATGGTTACCACTCTTCTTTCCCTTGATGGGAATTTTGTTTTGCTTGTTTTGGGGTTTTAATCTCCCCTTTTTCCCTTCCTTTTACTTCCCCCTGTTGTCTCCTTGGCTGGTCGGGGGTTTTTTTTCTGTTTCCCTCTGGCCTTAGGTTGTAGTTCTTTCATATGGGAAATTTAGTTTATTCTCTTTTGCTTTTCTTTCTATCTCTAGAAATAGTACGGGTGAAAAAAATTCTTTTCTTTTCTTTTTGGTTTCCTTTCTCTGCCACTTTCTTTGTGGCCATTGCCCCCCAATGATCTTTTACCCCATTATTCCTTATCCTTTTTCTTTTATTTTCATTCCAAAAAAACAAAACGATCTGACCAGTGATTTGTTTTATGGGTCCTCTCTGTATTTTTATATTGATTTGATTGGTTCCCAAACCCTTTTTTCCTCTAACTTACGTTTCACCGCAGATTTTTCTTCCCATATTGGACTATTTAATCTTTTTATGACTTTTTCCAAAATACGAGTTTCCTGACTTGATCTTATACTATTTGGGATACCTGTTCCAACCTCGTCACATTTTTTTAATATATTTTATTTGATCTCGTTTAACTGTTAATCTTTTTTCCCGATTTATATTACAATATTTTTATAATTTTTAACTTCTAAGACTCTATAAGGTCCCCCAAATTTTGTTTAAATTTAGCCCTATTTTTTGGCTGCTGAACTTCAGGGTTGGTTTTAATAAGCCCCAAACATTTCCTTTTTTTTTATGTCTTTTTTAGTCTATTATAATATTTTTTCCCACCCCTTTTGTTTAATTTTCGTACTTAGTCTAGCTTCTAAAAAACTTTTTTTTTTTTAATTTTGAACTTTTTCCCAGATCATAACTAGTTTTGAAATGGTGTAATCAATTTCGCCTAAAAAAACAGGGTGTTTTTTCCCCCTTTTTTCATTCACCGCCGTACGAATAGCGTGCAAACTCAGAAAATTATCCCCAAATATCGTGTTGATCATTAACATAATTTGCAATCATTTGCACTATATCTCGATTAACTCTTTCAGTCCGATTTGCGTGGTCGATATGCAACAGTCTTCACATGCCTTATGCCTAATCTTTTATTTAAATGCTCAAAAAACTCGGATATAAATTGGGGGCCCTTATCACTTATTAAATTGGGGCCCATAACGCGATATAAAGTTATCAAAAATGTCCCCTATTATACGAGATGAGGCCTTTTAAAATTTTTAATTTCACCCATTTGCTGAAATGATCGGTTATTACTAAAATATGCGGTTCGTCTTATTTCGAAAGGGTACGGGCCTAATAAATCTAACGTCACTATCTCATTCGGGTAATTTAATAATTGGGTTTAACCGACCCGCTGGTAACGCGTTTTTTTAGTTAAATTGGGCCCTGTGGCATGTAGAAATATTGATCAATGAATTTTTTCATGTAGGGGAAAAAACAAACGTCCGAATTTTATGATACGTTTTTAAAACTGCCTAAGTGTCCCGCAATTGGCTTGTCATGAAATTCTCCCATTATTTCATTCCTTAAAGATTTTGGAATGTATACACGCATTTTACCTAATGACGTTTCGTTTCCATAAAATAACAATCCTTCAATTAAAGGAAATCGGGGGCCAATTTCACATATCGTTGAAACCGGTTATCTTCCGGGGTTTTTTAAATATCTATGATATGACCTAATTTTATTTTTCTGTTCTGTTATTAATTGTTTCCCAAGTAAAATACTAAATCCCCGATTATGGCAAATTAATTTTATCTCCAATTATATTTTTCACATGCTTTTCGGTAAAACTTTACCACCATGTTTAACTTATTTTTGACCCATTAACGGGAATTTCCCCTTTTTTTACCTTATTATCTTCAACCAGTGAATTTTTTTTAAAGTTTTTGATCAAAATCTAATACGATTCTTGACGCACTTATGAAAAGATACCTAGAATACATGGGGTTCAAATCTTTTAACACATGAAAAGACCAATTTCTTTTTAATTGTCTGATGCGAACATTCAATTTTCGATCCCCGGTTTTGGGGATTTTCGCACCCCGTGCTTTGTTACCTGCGCTCGGATTTTTTTTTTCAAAAAAAATATTTTCTATATACTTCTTCCGATATAAAAAGATTTATCTGCCCGGTGTCCCATAGGCTTTAAAAAAATGTGTTATTTAATAAAATAGGAACGTGTGGAAGTTCTACGGGTGATATACATATGGAGAAAGCCAAATTGTCTCTTTGTCGACCCCCCTTGAGGTTGATCATTAACCACAATATTTAATCGCCCTTTTGGGTCCTATCGCCTCGATTGAAATTTTCCGAACCCCTATTTCTACGGCCCCCCTTTTAAAATTATCATTTCGCTCATTTCAAATGAGTAACCCCTGTTGTTGAATTTTTGATCATTATTCTGAAACCTATTCCTCTCGAACCCTCTATTACTTTGACGGCTATTCTCGAAAAAATCATTTTCTGTTATTTGGTCTACGTCCATTTCAAAATTTCCCTCCATTTTTTACCATTACCCAAAAAATTAGGCACCCTAGCGATTTGACCTCGTCTTTTTTTTTACTTCTGAGAACCTCTTTTTAATTTGCAAGAATATCTCTTTCGAATTTAGCCAAGATTTCCCAAAAGTTGTATCGTTTTTTGTGGTTTTCCCACTCCCATAATTTTGGGATTTTGGGTTAGTCGAACTAAAATATAACCCAAACCTTTTGGGACTTTCCCTTTTTAAACTTCTTCTATTTTAAAAATTGATAAAAAAAAATCAGATGGTTCCGATTTTTTCCCCTGCGGGGACGCGTAAATTGCGTTTGCAAGTCTTTTTTTTTTGCCCGCGGGAAAAGCCGCTAATTCACCC
This sequence comes from Trichonephila inaurata madagascariensis, assembly GCA_019973955.1. Classification (NCBI taxonomy): domain Eukaryota; kingdom Metazoa; phylum Arthropoda; class Arachnida; order Araneae; family Nephilidae; genus Trichonephila; species Trichonephila inaurata. The sequence goes on along the minus strand of BMAV01011691.1, from coordinate 16,716 downwards.
TTGAGCTGCGCAAAATCCGTGGCTGTATTTTATAACAACGATCCAAATATCGAATACCAATCGAGCCCCCCTGAGATGATTTTTTTAAGTAAGCAAGACAGATTTTTTGGGACAAGTAACTGTATGTTATTCCCCAAGATTCGATAAACTCTGGAATGTTTTCTACCCCGAAAAGTACATTTCAGGTAGAAAGTACCCACACATTACCTTTAAACCCCGAATTATACACGTTCGGGCGCCCTTGTAAACCATCCTGTGATGACTATGTCTTGTTCCCGGGAAGCTGAGGGGGGTTATCAAAAAGGGTGGAATAGTAGTTCTTAATACAATTTTATTAAGAATAACTTATATTTTAATTTAATTTGACAACTTTATTTGTGAAAAAAACCCCAAAATTTAAAACCCTTTTATTTAAGTCAGACCCAACTAGATCCTTTATCTTAATTATAATAAATAAACCGATTCATCTAACTACCTATACCAAATATTACCTTTTGCAGATCTCCTTCCTTCACCTATAGAGAGATATCTATAAATTCACTTTATATACGACGATTCCAACTTCTTTATATTGGACTTCTATTCCTTCCAAAGCTATCGGACTGCTAACTCTTGATCTGAAAGATTCCACACTAAGCTATCTCTAAACTTGCCGCGCTATATCTTATCATCAAAGCTTCTATCCTTTTAAAGTATATCTCATTTACATGTTGCATTCGTTTATCTTCTTGGTATTGGGTTGGAAAGGTTTTGCCATTAATCGTGGCCGTCAAAGAACATAGGAGTTATGTTAGCAGAAGGACGCGAGAGACGTCACAAATTTAGGCTAATTTTAAGACGAGAAATCAGAGAAAAAAAGCATTAATTATGAGAAGTTAATGAACTATGTAATTCATTAATCAACAAAGATAATTAATTAATGCATGAGCATGCATATTTAACTCTCTAGGTGTTGCTGTAATTTTGTACAGTTGCGATAAGATTTGCAAAAGTTATTATGAGAGCTTCATTTTATTTGAAGACTGAACAAATTATAACGTTAAAAATATAAAGTGTCAACAAGGGATATGTGTGAAAAATTTACTACATTTTCGAATTAAAAATAAATAAAAAAAATAAAATAAATAAAATTAAAAATATTAAGTAACTCACATGAAGGGTCCAAAATTTCTCCCCTCTGTTGTTGTAAAACATGCATAAACCCACTTCTAGGTTATATATTTCAAAAATTCTAGCTGAGCCTCTGTACAGAGGCCTGAGCTATATACAGGCAAAATATTATTATAATAGAAGCATTTTTCCCAAAAGGAAAATATTTTGAAAATGGATCATTCTATGTTCATTTTTTGTCAAAATATTGTACTTAAATAATTTTTTATTGTAATACTATTCTTAAGAAAATTTTATATACATATTCTAATCTAAGTGACACAAAAAATCATAAATATTATCCATTTATACGCTTTTACAAAATCACGGTTCCGAACGTAGTCGGATACCATTTTGTCAAAAAAAAATTGGCAATAATTGTTTTGAGTGGAAAAGTAGCAAGTGTTGTACCATTTTGGAATTTTATAACTAAATGGATCATATTTTGAAGTAACTTACCTAGGATAATGCTTAATAATTTTCTTTTTATAAAGAATCGAAGTCATATCATTTTTTCAAACCGACTCAAACAAATTACATTGATTTTACACAAAACAAGCAAAGCCTTTTGCTCCACTTGTGATTGTAATTAACAGCACGACTATGCCAGATAACATGAGTGGAAAAATCACTGTAAAATAGTGAAATTTGTGGTCACAATACCTGATGATGTGATGAAGGTATTGATGTGATGGAGGTATTATTGATGATGTGATGGAGGATGTCAATTTTCAACATTTTCAAAAATATTCTAGTTATTACCAGGGGATACGGATTTTGTTTTATATTTCAGAGAACTGATATGATCCTCCTCCCTCCCTTCCACCCCATCCCATGCCGTCTGACGTATTAAGATGTCATTATATATGTACGTTATTTATTACTTTTTCTTTTAAATGAAATTTCTTGATGAAACTTAATTTTAAATGATATCTATACATATAAATAAAGATGAAGTGTCTGTTTGTAATTTGAAATTAACAGCTTTTTACTAAATGCATTTAAAAGTATATAAGGTACTTATATGAAAAAATCAATTTTTAAAATTTTTTGTCTGTCTGTCTATCTGCTTGTTCCGGCTAATCTCTGAAACGGCTGGACCAATTTTGACGAAACTTTCACTTGCAGATATCTAATGTTATAAGGAATAACTTAGGCTATTTTTATTATAGAAAAAAAATTAGGGTTCCGCGAAAATAAAATTAAAACTAATGAAATGGTGAACAATATCCGTTTCAAATAGGGATCCTTTATTTCAATCGACAGTGTCAAAGGTCATGCATCTTTCTCACCCCTTGCTTACAGCGGCTTCCTTTCATCCGGTCCTCACCCCATCGACAGTGTCAAAGGTCACGCGTCCCCCGCCCCTGCTTGCAGATTCATTTCACCCTACTGTTTTTTATACCTGTTTTGAACTGACTATTGTATATAGAGATAGTCCAGTAAATTTAATATTGTATATAGAGAGATTGTTCATTAAATTTAATATTGTATATAGAGATTTAATATTAACGTATTACACATTACGGGCGTTATAATTCTTTTTTAAAAAATCTTTTTTATCAGCTGTTATGTCTACAGACTTAAAATGAAGCAAACATGGTTTTTTATTTAGCTGAGATATGCAAAAAGCTTCTTTTTGTTTAATTTACGATGCCCGTAAAATTAACACATTAAAAACTCCTTTATCCTTCAGTCTGAATTGTTTAATTTTTCAATTCACCTGTGCGAAAAACAGGTATACCAGCTATATTTTAATAAATTAGAAAATAGATTGTATGAAGAAAAATCTAAAAATTTTGTATTAAAAAAAACTTCCCATTAGATAGATAAATTTATCACTTGACAGAAATGAATATGAGTACTCAAACACAGTAACTCTTTTCCTCCAGATTTTTCTCCCTGATAACATCGAGAGTATTTCAATTCATAAACGTGCGTTATTAAATTACGGAACACTGAAAACACTGTAAGCATCTTATGTTACATTGCAACTTTAATAAGACTGAAAAATATGGCACTTTCTCCAACCGGAATTATTTATTTCAATCTAAAGTGCCATCAAGGAGTTAGTACTCTCATGAAGAAAATATCCTTTGAAATAATTCACAAAAATGATCAGTTAGAAAAAAGTTTAATATTAAATAAAACTCTTACTCATTATCTTCTTAATTAAAAAATTACTACGAATATATATTCAAAATTGATTGTGAAAACAATCAATAGAAGTACGTTTAACGCGAAAACGCTTAAGAACAAATATCGGTTAACACGAAATAATACAGCCATCCCAAGAAACTACTATGCTTTTTCATGCATTTTTGTTCTCTTAACACAAAACGATAATCACTTAACACAAAAAGATTTTCTTTCTGGGAATGAATGAAATACGGAAAACATCAGCCTCGCAGGCTATATTTAAGAGGGGTGTGAAATGAAAGTGAGATGGTTTCACATGTTTCGTAACGGCTTTAAAATACCCTTGGAATAGCTTGTGATTAGAGACAATTTTGTTAATCTAAGCTACTTTCCCTTTCCATCACTACACTCGCCACACAAAAACATCTCATCAGACGGCTTTGAAATTCGAGGACGAGTGCATTGCATTGTGAGTCAAAATCAGTAAGTTTCGTTCGCATTATTTTTTCTATTTTAGAAGTTTTTCAAGCACAATGGTAAAGAGCTCAGGGAGAAAGCAAACTACTATTTTGCTTTAAGTGAAGATGGAACTTCTTAAGGCCATTAATAAAAGCAGAAGATAAAAATGAAAATTTGTTAGATTTTGGCATTGCTAACTCTACTTTATCAACAATAATTAAAAAAAGTAATATAAATTTTTTTAAGTCAATTCCTACTTAGATCAACAAAGAAAAATTTTATTTTAGCTACTTTTTATTAAATAGTTACAATTAATATAAATATGTATATACATATGATAGAATCACAACATTAAGTGGTCATTAATTTTTATTCATTATCATTAAAGTATCGCATTGTCATCCAAAACAATCGTGTATATTAATTTCATTTCAACTGAATACTTTAACACGTGAGAAAAAAACCTTTTCAAGTTTTGACACAAGTCGCCAAAGGGGTTGCTAAGTCACCAAAAATGATACCAACGGGGTTGTGCATTTGTACTTCTTTAAATAATTAGTTTTAATCAATTAATTTTTATTAATTAATATTATGTTATTGTATTGTCACCCAATATAAATTTCAGTTCAACTGAGCACTTTAACATGTGAGAAAAAAATACCTTTTCAAGTTTTGACACAAGTCGCCAAAAGAGTCGCTAAGTCACCAAAAATGATGCCAACGTGGTTGTATTTATAATTTTTTAAATAATTAGTTTTAATTAATTAATTTTTATTAATTATTTTTATATTATTGTATTGTCATCCAAAATAAACCTGTATATAAAATTTCAGCTCAATTGAGCGCTTTAAAATGTATTTTATTAACTATTGAAAATTCCACCAGATAAATAAATAAATATATAAATAAATATATAGAGATTGTGAGCTAATAAAATAGGAATTGTGAAAAAGAGAATAAATTACGTAAATGTTTGAACGGTTTTATTAAATAAATACATGTGCACATATTTATTAAAATAAAATGTAACATAAATTTAATTTTGTTAAACATATGGTTTTTTTTGGCAACATTCAGTAACACAAAATTCTCTTAACGCGAAAAAATATCTCAATTCCCTTAGCTTTTTGTTAAGCGTTTTTCTCATTAAATCTTTTGTAATTAATACACTTAATGTTTGCTAAGATTCTCTTTTAGTTCTTATAAGATTTAATACGTTACATAAATATATATGAGCCAACGTGTCAGAAATAGTGTTCTATGCTACAATTTAAGAGGACATTCTGAATTATGTAACAGTTAGGAGCACTAGAAGAAAAATATCTCCTCCTTGTGTACATGGAGATGTTGAACACTATCATAAAATTCAGTGTCTGGTCGTTTCTAGCGCTACTTATCAAATATTGTCTCTTGTGTAACGATATATATATATTTTTTTGTTTCCAAAAGAAGTAGCAGACGTTGATTAATGAGACAACTAAATATTGTGAGTTCAGTAACCTTATTGAGAAAAATGTAATTGAGGAGTTATTTACCTTTTATCTAATTTAAACTCCGTCGGCGGATTTTCTAAGAATACTTTTCAAAATTATTTTAAGAAATATATATATAACCATTTCTTGATTATTTTGGAAACGAAACGTTAATTAGTTTCTAAACCCTTATTGGGTGTGTTCGGTTTTTCCTTGGTGAAAAAAATTAGTTTTAGTAACTTGGGAAACCTGATTTGTTACGATATGTTTAAATATAATAGTAAAAAAATCTTTTTTTAAAAAATGTATTTTAAGAAATTATTTTTAAGGAAATATATTTTCCTTTTCATCTGAAATTTAATCTAATGATTTTAAAATACACTTTACTCGTTCAAATGTAGATTACTCAAGCAAAATTAGTTTTCACTATTTGAGAATACTTTTTTTAATATTATTTTTACTAGAATTAAAATGTTGCTATTCGAAGAAGGTATGCTTGCTCGTTTCTTTCCCTTCGGAAGCAGTTTAAATAAATTTAATTAAACTTAATCTCATATAAAACTTTGTATAACTTTAATGAGATATGGATTTTAAAATTAAATTTCACAGATCATACTTCCCGTCATGGCGATTAGAAGTAAGTACACAAATACACTCATTTGGGTTTGTTCATTTACAGCCAGGAAAACTTCTTTGATTAATGTACCAGAAAATTAATTACGTATAGAACACTAGTATAATAACTACTATGTAATTTGCATTATTAATTGCTGCATATAATTTTTAATTTTTCTTTTCGAGTGAAAAATATAGAAATCTATATTTAATTTGCTCGAATAAAGTATATATATTCGGCATATGGTAAAGTTCTTTACATAATTGTATAATGTACTCAAATATAAATTATTTTAATCAAGATTAACACTGTGGATTGCACATTTTAGTTGCTGTTGCCCTAATTATAATTCTAACTTGGTTTATTCAATTCCTACTATTAGTTTACTCTTTCGCTATATGTATATATATATATCTTGTCCAAAATTTCAATCGTTAATAAAGTACTTTCTATTCATCCGTTCAAGTTCAAATACATTTTTTAAAACTTGTAGTGGATGACACTTGAAGTAAAAACAGTTTTTTTTCAAATATTAATTAACTAATTAATTAATTTTTATTTTCTAATTTTAAATTTATTCTGCGTTATTTCTGACAAAGTTACAACAAGCTGCAACAGATGGCGCCAGTACGTTTCTCTAACAAAGTAGGAATTCATTTAATTTTTTTATTTTACTTAGTTTTTTATGTAAATTAAAATTATGAAGGGAAATTAAAATAAAATAAAAATTTGTTAGTTGGACTCTCGAGTCAAATTTTTATTTAAAATAGAGAAGTGACCATAGTGAAAACCGTAGTTTTTGAAATGAAGCCATAAATAACGCTGTTAATGATGCTGTTTATTGTGACGTACCTTATCTTTAAATAATTAATTATTGTTATATAATTATTATTAAAATTATACTTGCTAAATTATAATCATTAGTGCTGAGAGTAGCACCTGAAATGAGTCTATAAAAATGCTGTTAATGGGCTGTTTACTGAACAACTTTATTTTTAAATAGTTTCTTAGTGTTATATAATCATTAAAATAAATAAAACATTTTAGGGACAGAATTCATAAGAGATAATAAAATTATTTGGATACTTTGATTAATTTGGATTTGCAGAGTATATTCTTGATTTTTACGCATTTGAATTATCTAAAAAAATTAATGTTTTTTGATAAGTAAACCAAATGAATATAGTAACAAATAAATAGCAACAGAAAAATACATTTTAAGTGTTTTTACAAGTAAATGCTAAAAAATAAATTAAAACAACAACAATAAAAAAAAAATATACTGTAACTCAATGTACTTATTTCTGTTTTCGCATGACAAATTGGTACCAAAATGGCGACTACAATTAATTACATTTAAACGCCCGTACTTGTTTTTTTTAATGTTTGATTTATAGTTTTGTTTACAGTATTTATTACTTAAAGGTTTGGCACACAAAATTAAATGTACCGTGAAAATTTAATTTACGGTAGGAATATCTCCTTGCGACAGATTTAGAAAAGTAGTAAATTATTTTCTATCGGGTTTTCTGTATTATTGTCTACCGCCAATAAAATTGTTGATAGTTGAGATACAAAATAAGTTTATAAGTACATAAACAGTTATATAAATCACGTGTTACGTAAAAGATATAAGGAAATCTTGTAGTTTCTATATCTTCGAATATTCTTGGTTTTCAATTATTTTATATTGACGAATAACATTGAATTAATCCATAAGGTTATTTGTGTATTTTCCTCATAAAATTCTAGTAAACTACAATTTTCAGTAAAATCTTATTTTATTCCACTCCTTGGTAAATGGAAAAAAAAAAAGTGACAAATTGCCCCAATGGCTCACTTTTCTGTTTTGGACTTCTGTTACATACGAGAATAATACACTGTTAAAAAAAATAATTCAACGCAAATGAAAATTAAAAACAACAACAACAAATTATCCGCCGAACACATCGGCATGTAGCCAACAATCTAAGGAAATGTTTCAGAAAGGCACACGCTTTTCGAGAGCTATTTTCTCTACACTGTAATGCACACACTGCAACTCATACAACCGTTGATAGATGTTCCCGGGTTTGGAAGAAAAGGACCTCCAATCTGAAAGTGGGCAAGTTGAGCAATCGGAGAAGTGGGCAATCATCCAACTTTTTCACGGATATGACGCAAGTCACGTGGTGTCTCCGCTCCCCTTTACTCCCCTCGCTATCTTGTCACCATGGCGACGACTCGGGGAATGGGGGAGAAAACTACTTCCGTTCGCTTTTTCACCCTAACGCAAAACTGGGCAAATTTCTCATTCACTCGAGCGCAAAGAAGTTTCACTTCAAAAATTAGGGAGCAAGCAAAAAAGTGAAGAAACCGTTGCGCAATAGTCGTGCATGGACATAAAATGGAACATACAGGTGTAATAAAATGCAATAGAAATTTTTCCCCCAATTGAGCAGCATTTCAGAAACTTAGCCTTTGCAGACACGACAATTCTCCAGATGTGAGAGCCATTTGATGGTGGCCCTATCTAGTGGCTGCCTCGCTAACAAACTTGGACGCTTGAATTAATTGCAATACAAATAAAAAGAAGCAAAAAACAATTGTATGAGAAGTTTAATTGTTTGGAATGGTACAAAGAACATGAAATGATGCTTCAGATCAACAATATGGTTACATTGTGACGGGGCTTTATCGCGCCTTCAACTAAAACCCTCTTGGGAAATCTTTGGGGCCAAAATGGCAATTTTTTCCAACCAACTCAAGAAGAGAACGCGATTATGCAGATTAGGAATGTGTATATATTGGAGCTTTAGTATTCGAGTGGAGTTCTAGGGGAGTTCTAGGAGTGTTAAGTGAGTTCTAAGTGAAGTTCTAAGAAGGAGAGTTCTAAGTGGGTTCGAAGTAGAAGATTATCCATTTGCCGGATCAAGTTGGATACAGTATTATATTAATGATATAAGGACTGGTAGCTGTTAGCCGTGGAATAGCGGTAAGATAGATTATATCAAACTTTAATACTGAAGCGGATTCTAGTAAATTAGGGAATAATCTATAAATATAGATTCGGTGGTTTAATGCGCTATTTGTTAGAATTGTAGTTTATGTCATATCACTCCTTATCATTAGTCTCCTAGACTTGTGTTGCTTTGCTTAATATAAATTGAAATAATAATAAACTAGTTTTATTATGGAAGCTATTAGTGGTCAGTCTTTTATCCCCTCAAACTTAGGTCGCGTGGATGATGAAGAGATGATACACACAGCCCGCGGGCTATCACAACATGCGAATAACAAAAAAAAACTGATTGTTTGGAAATAATGCAGGATATTTAATATCGTGTGTGGTCCCCCAACTGCTAAGACTACCCCACACCTGATTAGCATGGATGTGATGAAGTTATCGATGATATTTTGGAGAGTACTGTTCCACTCTTGACAAAGTGAGATTTACAAGCCTTGTCCAGTAACATGAGGCATTGGTCTTACAGTAACGCGTCGTCCGAGTGTGTCGCAAACATTCTCGATCAGCTTAGGAACAGGAGAGCCTCTGGTTGTTCCATACGCTGTATTGGTTCAAGTTCAAGAAAGTTTTTCTCAAGTCAAGCTGTATGAGGTCAGATATTATACCATGTTAAAAGAAAATAATCATCAGTGGCTGCAGCTTAAGGTATGACATGAAGTCTCAGGATCTCGTCTGCATACCTTTGAACTGTCTTATTGCCATTCCGAATGATAGGCAGTTTAGTACAATCGCCTATGCTCATTCCAGCCCATACCATCAAACCACCTCATCTGTAATGGGATCTTTCCTGCACGAATATAGGGTTATTTCCCGTACCCTTTTCGCGCCTTAGGAAAACAAGTCTGATATCACAACTCTGAAAACAAGTCTGATATCATTACACTGTGAATTGGGACAATTCCGTACACACCCCTAGACTCCAATCCAGTAGCGCATACAGGAATTTTTCAAGGGGAGGGGTCCGGGTTCGAAAATTCTCCATTCTTGTATTATGCTCCTTTTGATTTAGTCGATTTTCGGGAACAAAAAACAGTAAAAAACTAATTATTGAATAAACAATTAGCATTAATTAATAAAATTAATCATTATTAACAAATACTTAATTAAATTTTACATACTATATACTTAGAATTTTAATCAATCAGAAAAAAAATGAAGGGCTTTGAGGGGGGTCCAGACCCCCAGGACCCCCCTTGTGTGCGCCACTGCTCCAATTACTCTGCCTCTAATGTCGATATTCAGCATCACTGGCGTAAGCTAGTTCTGAGGGGGCCCTGTATCAAAATTCCTTCGGGGCTCGTTTTTAAATATGAGAACCCTGTTAGTGGGACTGTAATTACACGTTTGGGCCCTTGTAGCTTGGAGGCCTCGTATTTAATACGGCTGATACGGTGGTAGCTACCCCCCTGTTGAGCCGCCTTTCTTCGGGAAGCACTGTGTCTTGCTGCCAACAGGATACACACCATTGACTTACGTGCAAACAGATCACCCGCTTGAAGCCTATTTCAGATTGTTTGGCTTAAAACCTTTCGTCCTGTTGCCAAAAGAGACTGTTTTTGAATCTGTGTCGCATTGGCTGTTCTATTTCAATGAGCTATTAACAGGATATATCAGTCATTATTTGTTGTTTGCTTCTTGGACGACCTTGTCCTGGCCGACGTCGAACATACTCTGTTCCTTAGAATCGATTCTACAGTCTTGCAATGACACTCCTTCCCACTCCAATAGAATCCGTTATAGTTCTTTGCGTTTTCCCGGATTCAGTCTCCTGAAAATACACCAAGCCATGGATTACGGAAGATCACGTTGTCGTCACACTTTCTAGTCACCTTTCCTCAAAACTATAACCGAAAAGTTGAATTTCCCTACTGAGAAACGAAAAACAAAAGCTTCTACGAAGTCACGATTTCTTCACCTATAGTCTTGTAATGGTTTTTGACATCATCAACTTTGATGTGAAGTTTGCATGTCAACTTGCATGTGAAGTTTTCTTCGTCTGTTTTCTGTTATACTTTAGACTATAGATGTTCTGTTTTACGTTAGTTATCAGAAAAGATATTTGAGTAATTTTATTAAATTCATGTGCTCCCTTGATTTTTTTCTGTTGTGTAGTTAACCAAGTTGGCGATAAGCAAATGTGTGGGATAAAATGGGATCAAACTCAATTTTCTTCCATATTAATATTATTATTATTTTCATTTGCTAGCAACGGCTAACAAATGAAAGCAAATCGCTAATTAAATTTAACTATTTATATCATCTTTTAGGCGTTTAATTGCGTGGATACTTACCATAAAAATGCATTGTGATTTTTAGTAAGCATAAATTCAGATATTTTATTTGAATCTGTCAGACGATAATAAAATAAATTACTTATCATGTGTATAAATAAATTTAAATAAGATACAATAGAATTAGATCTGCGTAAGAACTACATATTTCTGATAAACTAATTTGATATTTGGTACGCTTGATTTTGAAATCGCCCCAAATGGATCTTTTACATCCAGTCGAATGTTATCGTATTTTGTAATGTTATCTCTCTAACTTGGCGGAATATTACAACTATTTGGCTGAAAAGTCCGTAGTGTACTGATATATCAAATTAGTATCTTTTCGAAAATGGTGGATCCAGTTTAAAGAAATAAAAGCAATTGAGAAAATATTTATGTAACATTTACAAAAAATTGAGATAAAAGCAATGAGAGTTCATGATAGTGAAAATTATATCGAGGTTTACTTCAATCCGTGTAAAATTCTAAATTATGTTTAGGAAAACCAAAGCGAGTTTAGATTTTTTATTAAGGAATTTACAAGTCATTTTGTATAAAATTAACTCTAACTTAAATTCTCAATATACAATAATAATGTGAAGCACAAATATATAGCTGCATTTTACACTATATTTTAAGAGAATTGATATTGTTAATTTAGAATAGTTTCCTTATTTATTGTCAAAATTGATTTGATAAAAAAAAGTCCGTGAGATAATCTACAACAAAAACAACGGTAAAGAATAACCGTTTGTGGTAATTAGTTGCCTTAAAATTAAATCCTAGAACTCGGTTATATCATATTCGAAAATTGATCGAAATAATGTTGACATGCATTGGAATTGAATCCTCAGTGAAGGCAGAGGAGATCCCTGATGGATCGGGCAATTAAATCGAGAATGTTACTAATCTTGGACTTCCCCTACGTCGGATTGCATTACCATATCGAACGGCAAAAGAGAGGGAAATGTCAGACTCTAATTTTCTGCGCAATTGATAGCCTTGGTCAGATTATTCTAGAAACGCCCGGTTTATACTGAATTCACGGAAAGGTGATCGAACATAAACTTGATAAACCTAATTTGGGGTTTAGGAAAAATATATGTTCACAAAACAGGATTTTTTCTTCTCTTAGCTATTGTTCGATTTTTATATTTCGTAGCATATTTCCTTTTGTTACACACACACACACACACACACACACACACACACACACACACACACACACACACACACACACACACACACACACACACACACACACACACACACACACACACACACACACACACACACACACACACACACACACACACACACACACACACACACAAAACCATTTTGATTCATTTACTTTGTTGTTTTAGTTCATTTGAAAATTTTAAATATACAACGTTAATCGCATTATAACATTGCAGTATAACCATGATATAAACAAGTGCTAAACAAAATCATGAATGAATTTGAAAAATGTTATTTAGACAGTAGGATTGGCATGTCAATCTCTTTAACCATTCAGTGTCATATTCAATGTTACATGTTACACAGCGTGCAAAAATAAATAAGAAGATAGAAATGAAGGTGAAGCATCATTTTTATTATATATAAACCAATGCATACAAAATAATTACACAGAGAATATAAACATATGAAAAATATGAATGCATACAGAGCAGTTTTGTTTTTCAATTTATCGTTATTTAAGGTATGCGCGATTACATCAAAAAGGTGAATTTTGGTGAAAATATCGAATTTGATGATAGTTAATGTAACTTGATGCAGCAGCATTAACTCCTATAACTATGCTTAATAGCGCAAACGTTGATGGTGCTGAATTTTGGGCACGAATTTATCTTTCGAAGTGGTTTTATGTATGCTCTATGGGATTTAAGTCTTGCAGTCTGTGGGCAAATCATTCGTTAGAATCGCCCAGGATTCTCCTCAAACCATTCGAAAATTATTTTGGATTGACGACATGTCATCCTGTAAAATTTCATTATTATTTGGGTACATGAAGTCCATTAACAGATGCAAATGTTCTCCAAATAGCTGAACATAATCATTTCCATTCAGTGATTGGTTCTGTCTGACCAAAGGATCCAATCTATGTCCTGTAAGAACAGCCCTCACCATCATGAAGCTACAACCCTTTGCTATCAAATTCGGTCTATGACCTTCTGAGGAGTTCGCCGTAACCAAATACCAACAATTGGAATTGTGACTCATCAAGACAAGCAACGTTTATCGCGAGTCATCTAGCTTCCAACTACACGTTATGAGTCCAGTGAAGGTAGTAAATGCACTCGTGTTGGTCTTCTGTACTCAAATCTATCGACATCAAATTTCACTGCGCTAACCTAACGCACACGTCTTTCGTATACCTGATATTCATTATTGTTGTAATTTTACACAGTTCTGCTCTTGTCTGGTAACACCACTGACTACTCTACGCAGACGTCAATACCTCTGTCATCAAGTAGAGACAGACCAATGCCTTATCCATAGTGAAAGATAATACCTGGAATTATCACTTGACGCCATTGGAGATTTTATATTTAATTCCCCAACAATTCCTGAAATAAAATGCGGCCACGGTAGCCTAGTATTCAAGGTAACGGACTTGTGGCTGGCGTGTCATAAGTTCGATCCCAGTACCACTTGTCACAGTCAGGCTAGAGACAGTAACACACAGTCAGGCTAGAGATATACAAGTATATATACAATTTTATTTACAGGAACATGCTAATATCGCCATCTTACACTTAGAGCACATTTCTGCTCTCTGCTCCCAGACGGGACCCTAAAACGATCCTCTCGCATGTCCTTTTTAGAGGAGTCTATCTCAGAACGTAGGGGGAATGGATTCCAGGAAACCCTTCTCCCCTACTATCTCAGGCAGTAACACTATCCACTCTTGGTCTCTGACGTCCTCAACTGATGTCGGAATAATGTTCGTTACAAACTGAAGACCCGCCGTGTAGGGAAGCTATGCACGTTAAATCTATCGAGAGCTCAAACGCCCTCCCATTGGAGTGGTGTGGTAGTTAGGAGAGGAGGGTTCCAGCTCAGGTGTCATCCTCGTCACTTGACCATGGTTCAAAATTATGAGGTCCTTCGCCAAAAGCCCTCATGTAGCTGAACAGTGTGATGTTAATATTCACTCACTCACCACTGAAATAAAATGCTCCATGTGTCTAAATTCATCTTGCCTTCTGTGTTTAAAATTTATTAATTTCTACCGTGAAGCTATGTATAATTACGTAAAAAAAACTGAAATTTTCACTTAAGCTACTTGAGTACAAATGAAAACACTGACAAGCACTGCGACATAGCCATCCTGTGATGACTATGTCGTTCCGGTTCCGCGTAAGCTAGAGGTGTGGATTATCAAAATGATGAGACATAGTAGTTCTTAATACAACTTTTTTTAAAGAATAATTTATATTATTTTAATTCTAATTTGACAACTATATTTAAAGTGAGAGTTAACCCCCAAATTAAACCCTTTTGTATTTAAAGTCAGATCACGCAACTAGATCCTTTATCTTTAAATTTTAGTTAATAAACCGATTCATCTAAATATCTATGTCAAATATTACCTTTTGCAGATCTCCTTCCTTCACCTATAGAGAGATATTTATAATTCACTTTTATATACGAAGATTCCAACTTCTTTATATTGGGTTTCTATTCCTTCCAAAGCTATTGGACTGCTAACTCTTGATCTGAAAGATTCCACACTACTATCTCTAAGCTTGCCGCGCTATATCTTATCATCAAAGCTTCTATCCTTTTAAAGTCTATCTCATTTACATATTTGATCCGTTTCTCTTCTTGGTATTGGGTTGGAAAAGTTTTGCCATTAATCGTGGCCGTCAAAGAACATAGGGGTTATGTTAGCAGAAGGACGCGAGAGACGTCACAGCACTGCCATTTATACATTTCTTAATGCGATACGACTGCCACCTTGATATTTGCATTTTTACCCCATTAGTTTTGGCATTTCAGTGAATAATACATTGCAAATATTTTAGAAAGATTTAATTGAATTTTTTTTCGAGTATCCTTTTACACATATCAGCTTATTTAAAAAACATAAACAAAAATCATACTTTTTTTTTGCAATACTTTATGTTTTCCATTTGCGTAATACAGATATTATGATGGAATGTATTTTAATGTAGTAAAATTTTGTTTCATTTTAAATTTTTAAGAATGAAATATTCGTAAAAAAGGAAATTGTAAAAACATTTAAAATTCTGGTCCATCAAAATAAACTACTAGAATACATTAAAAAATAAAAATTGCTTATATTACTTTGAACGACATCATACGAATATTTATAAGAAAATTTACTCTGATTTTTAAATATTATTATTTACTATACATTCAGAAATAATCAGTTATGTAACGTTTATAAAAATAATTCAAATGTACATGAAAATATATATAGGAATTTCTTCCAAAGCAAATATATATTTTTTTGTGTTCATCATTATTTATTTAAAACATTCACTTTTACGTAAAGTTCAATTATTCCAAAGAAACTGAGAGTCTAAAAAATAGAATTTTCGTTATTAGCTACTTTCTTATCCATCCCAAATAAGAATTTTTTATTAGAAAGTTCTAGATCATCAAATCAAATTTGAAAGTAATATAATTCTATTAAAATGGACGAACTTTCACCCACGCTTACAGGTAAGTAGCTCAAAACGATTCAAATTCGATTAATGTTCGTACGTTTTACGAGTATATTATGCATTATGGCGAATGTGTATTGCTTTTGTGAGTGTATCATGATCATGAAGAGAAACGTTTATGCGTTATTTATGCATTATTAGTGGTCTCGCGGGAGCAATTGTCTGCATCCTTGTAATACAATCTATACTTTGGAATATTATCCTAAGACATTTTTTTAACATATAAAATACTTATAAAAAGAAGAAAATTTCAACTATTTTGGAGCCTTATTTCTTCATCACCAAATCGAACCTACTTATTTTTGTTAGGGGTTTTTTTGTACGATGCTTTCTAAAGAAAGATTCAGTCAAGTATCTAGCGAAGATTCGAAATTCATACATTAAAGCACCATCTACAAAGATGATATAAAATAAAATATTATTTTCTTCTGCCATGTCTGCAATCAATAAAATATTTCAGTTTATTTTATACATGCAGAAACTAGACAACAGACACATGGATATAGAAAAAAATCATCAAGATATGCTTATATTTAATTTGTTATTTGTAATATAAATGAGTTATTTAATTATATTTAAAACAAATGACAATTATATGAATTGGATCCCATCAATAAAATGTTGTATTTGCTTGGTCTGTATTTTCAAAAGATTGGTGCAGATTTGATTTGATTTTTATTAGCATCGCTCTTTGAATTTGCTCGAGGGCTATGTACGGTCTGTCCAAGGGCACTGAGCTTACCCAAAAGAATTTATACAGCTTCACCCTTTCCCACTTTTGCTCTCATCCTTTTTTTAAACAAAAATCACATTTTGCATCTTTCATTTTTCTTTTTTTGACAGGAGAAGTACACAAAAGCAAGTTTGCCTCACTTATTACAAATGAGTTTTAACATATAGC
>BMAV01011690.1:0-17540 GCA_019973955.1 Trichonephila inaurata madagascariensis | reverse complement strand
CCCAAAAATTTGACCTTCTTTTTAGATATTTTGTTATATATATATAAAAATAAAAATATTTATAAATAAGCATATTATGAAGTATAAATAGACAGTATAGATATGAAATAAATAGCCACAGTTGTTCAATAGAAAACTCTTAGCCGCAGGAACATTGATTTTAGGGCAGTCAACCTTTACCTGTAATTTACTATATATATGTTACTGTCAGTGGTGCACACAAGAGGGGTGTCCTAGGGGTCCGGATACCCCCACTCCCCCAAAGAACTTGATTTTTTCCGATTGATTATAACTCTTAAGTATACAGTACGTAAAATTTAATTAAATATCTGTTATTAATGATTAATTTTATTAATTAATGCTAATTATTAATTCAATAATTAGTTTTTTTACTGTTTTTTGTTCCCCCAAATCGACAAAATCAAAAGGAGCATGATACAAGAAGGGTAGACTTTCAACCCTGGACCCCCCTTAAAAAATTCCTGCTCGCGCTACTGGTTATCGTTAAAGTGTATAATTCAGTTATTTCATAGAATAATTAAGTATTTCATGAAATGACTAGACAAGTCAGTTGAAGTATATAACAGATATAAATTTTCCTTCTAGTATTCTATGAAATAACTAAGAATAGACCATCAAAGTGACAAATAAACAATATCAAATATATTCTGTAAATTAATTCTTCATAAATAGCTAAAATCTCTCGAAAAGTACATTTTATCTCTTTTGAAGACGAATAATTGATAAATAATAAGGGAAAGAAGATGATATAATTTATTAATGCTCATATTATTAACATTAGTTATACAGAAAGGGAAAAAAAAGAATGTGTAAAAAAATAGATTGCATTCAAATATTACCAACAAATAAACATGCATAGAAGAAAAACCATTGCTTCATAAAAAACATAGTGTAAACTTTTTAAAACAAAAATGTAAGCGAATGTTAATTTAAATTTTATGAGATACCTTTGTTTCACTTTTCATTATTATTGGATCAAAGATTGATGTGATGGAATTTCGGATTCGACTGCTTATTATTTTCGAAACTCACTTTTTAACATTACATATTTTTTTTTACACGAGCACTTTTTAAATCCTTGCCCACTACCGCAACAGATCGAAGCGTTGTGTCAATTTTTGGAACTTCTTCAATGGAAATTAATTTTCGCTGACATATACTGAACTGAGATCTAGGTACAATTGTTTTATTCAGCCATCCCTAATTCTTAATCGGAAAAATCTTTTCTAAAGTAGCTAGAACCAGTTCAAAGAACTTTCGAGAATGCGGTATTTAATACTTTACCGATCAAGTAACCGTTATTCTATAGAATATCTTTTTAAATCTTAAAATTTAATACTTGTATAGGCTTTAACAGACTTGTCTAGTTATTTCATAAAATACCTAGTTATTCTATGAGATAACGGATTTCACACTTTAACGGTAACATATATATATATATATATAGTAACGTGGCCGGTACTGTCGTGTTCGAATAAGTTGAGAACTTCATATTGCATTTTACTGATCTTTATTTTCAAATGAAACACCAAAGGCGTTACGACTTCACAAACACATGCATTCATACAAAGACATAAAGCTGCAGCTATTTACACATATTCAAGACGACGAGCTGGAGACAAAAACATGGCGAAAGCAAAACAGGCAAAGAGCGACAAGCAGCAGCTACATCCTACATGACAAAACACAAAGACAAAGAGCGCGATAACAAAATGCGCTGCAGCCGGGTGGCTACATGATTGCAGTGAAGAGAGGGAGTGGGTTTTCCAGATCTCGGTATTTATAGCCAGAGGTGAAAAAAACTCTGATTGTTTAAAATGGGCGGGACAGGGATTTCAGATACTAGTTGATTACGGCTAAGATTAACACGTTAGTTTTGAACCAAAGAATTAAAGTTTACTTATAGATTATTAAAAAGAGTTCACACCTTGATGCGTTAGTGGAGAGCCAGCTATTTAATGCATTCTTACTTTTAATTAAATCGTTTTTATTCAACTTGAGACCCTTCCACGTTTGTGTTATTTTACATAAATATATTTATTTATATACATTTATTTATATACATATATGTATTTGTGTGGGTGTTAAACGGTTTTGTCTAAACATTCAGATTTACATGGCAACACAAAATTTAAATAGTTATTCTTAAAATATCTGCTTTTGTGTTTTACCTATACATAATATTTTACTTTTCTTTTTCTTTATGTTGAGAAACTCGCAGTCGTTTATCAAAGATTATCAGTAGGTACAAAATTACAAAATGGATTGAAGTACGAACTTTTTTTATAAATATAAACCCATAATGATCACATTAATAAATCTGTGAATAATGTAATCGGTATAAAAATGAAAATTTACTACCAGTTTTAAATATTTATATATCTATATTTTTAAATGAAATATTAAATAAGCTTTTGTATATACGTATAGCTTATAAACTAATTCTTCACAATTCTTTAAATTTAATGAGCTTTCAAGAAATTTTACGCGGAAATTCTGCATGAAATTAAGTATACATAGAGTTAATTTTAATGTGTATTGAATTTCTTTCATTTTAGACCAGAGAGCAAGACCAACATTTTTTTTAACATTACACTTATTTATTTTCATTTTAAAACTCTCTAAAATAATTTCAAAGGAAACAGTTAAATGTATTTTGTTCCTTATATCGAAACCAATAAAAATAAAACATAATTCTATATGTTAAAATAATGTCATTTCTTTCAAATAAATATTACACAACAGCCAAACATAATTTAAAATTGTCATCAATAGTTTAATTCTTTTCTATTAAATTGTAGCTTCTGCTGAATATTTTGAAAGATGATGCATAAATGGAAATCTTATAAGTTTTAAAAAGTTGTGAGAGGAATGAAAAGTGGAACTTTCTAAAATGAAATATCTTGTCATTTAAAATGAAATAGGATAACATTCTATAAAATGAGAAAACGTGTTAAAAGGTAAAAAAAATTATTAAGGATTTTTCAATAACGTTTTTTCAGTTGCGCGAAATTTTTTTCCTGAAAAAGTATTATTTGATTTATATTAGATTCTATTACAATACATTTTAAATATATTTCACTATAATAATGCGAAATGTATGATTTTTAATATGTTTCCTTCCGTTTCAGAAATAAAATGATAGCTTTTCATAATGTCGTAGTCAATTCAACGTTTTAAATTTTATTGCTCATTGTAAAAATTCATCTTTACCACAACAGAAAAATCTGTGAAATGAGTAAAATAAAATTTATTTCATTGTTTTTAGTCAAACTTATATGAGAAAAAAAATGACAACGTAGCCAAATGCTTTGTGCAATATTTTAAACAAGTGTTTAAGAAGCATTGGGCATAATTTTGTGTTATACTCTGACAGTTGAGTTTTATGAATAAGTTAAATTATTTTAAATATCAGACATTCTCGCCTGATTTTCTCATTATTGACTGACTTGTCATTTTTGTTTCGGTTGGTTCAGAGTTCAAAATTTGGGGCAAATAATCATTTCGGTAACTAACAAGAACACATATTTACACATAGGACGATTGAAAAAACCCTTTGCAAACGAAAATCTAATGAACTCCATTGGTAAAAGCATCAGCTTTATTTATTATCTGTCAAAAACACATATGAATTCAAATTCTAACAGTCAACTGAACAATTCTATCATCGAGAATCACTATAAAAGTGATGCTAAATTATAATACCAAATTATTAAATATTAATGAGTAAAATAAGCATTGAGAAAAATTTGAGTTATATAAATTATTAAACGAAAGTAGACGATAATAGTAAGAAAAGAGAATACTTTCCTTCGTTAACAGATGTAATAAAATATTTTTTAAACACATAGTTCATATTTATAAATTACATACTTTGATTCATACTCAAATTTAAATCGAAAGTGTAACTCCTTCTATATATAGCAATCTTCGTGATTCCAAGTAGCGGCTAAAGATCCATAGTAGGCTGTCAAACAGTGATGTTGTGATTGTTGTTTCTACAAACTACCATTACTTTAGTTTTGCTTCCTCTTTCTCTCTTTATTTTCTTTTTTTTTAATTTTCTCGATTATTACTTCTGTGACGTCTTCGATTGGGGTGAACCTCACCCTTCCATTCATTCTAAGTTTAATGGCTCCAAACAGGTGTGAGTGACAAGTGCACGTGTCCATGGGGTCATTGTTTATTGTCTGACCTCGGGCAAACGCCGATACTCGATCTAGGAATTATAATGATCAAAGAGAGCCGTGCCCCATTGACAATAGGCTAAGCCTAAATGAAAGATCCTGTCGCCTCGGCCGGTGTCGAGAGAATGGGATTATAGAACCCAGGAGGTGTGATGGATAAGAGTGTTCAGTAGTTAGATAAGAATTATGGCGCCCTTAATTTCCAGACGGACCAGGAATGCATTTGTGTTAACCTCACAAATAGTACACGAATGTGGCCCGGGGACGAGGGCAGACTGTGGCCTGCCAATGAGAAGAGACGAGGGGCGTGTTGTGGACCCACCAATGGTGTTGAAAAGGGTTTTTTTAGGAGACGAGAAGAGAGCCTTGGATGGAGAAAACTGGAGAGGAGCCCTGAAAGAAAAGGGATTAGAGAGGAACGGAAAAAAATGAGAAACGATGAACGCCGGTGGGGTTGAGAGATGAGCGAGTGCTTTCGGGAAAAAGGATTGAACTCCCAGGAGATAGGCTGACTGACTGAACCGGCTTGGCATATCACTTAGACTTTATTACTTCATATACCTATGAAGCGAATAAATAATTCTTTTATTTTAAAATTAAGCTGTGACAATTTTTTATTTGTTACCTACTCATGCGTTACACTTCAACCTTCGTTTAGAAGATCTGCAGTCATCATTGTATATTATATCCATATTCCAATTTCCAAAAATAAAAGACAGAATTACAGAACTCAGTACAAAAAGTAATAATAAACTGTATAAAAACAATAAATCAAAATAAACTTAACTTATTTGCTATCAGCAAAAATGTTCTTAGATAATTAGAAGAATAATCTAGTCATTCGCTTTCAGAAAATTCAAAAAAACAGCTCAAGAAATTACCAAAGCAAAATGTATTCCAAAAAATAGGTGGAGGATTAGTGAACGAATGGTTTCTCATTCCATGCACACACTTTTCACAAAAATGTCTGTGTTGCATTGGAGTAAAAAAAGAAATAGATAAACAAGTAAAATAAGTAATAAAAAATTAAATGAAAAAGAGTTGCTAAGAAGCAAAATATAAATATTTCAAGAAGGAGCACTACATTAACATCTTTTATGAAGCATAATCGAATATAGAAAATAAAATTCTAACTTTTTCAAACAAAATTAAAAATTTATAAAATATCCAAGTGCAATCTCGGACTTAGGACCGATAAGTGGGGTTAAACTAGTTTGATGGCGCTAACCTTCCCCTTATTGCAACTTGGTAAGTTAATCGTAAAATATCCAATTCTCAAAAATTTAAAAATTAAAAATTAAAAAATTAAATTTAAACCATTAAACTTGAAAAATTAATCCATTCCCCATCGTATTTTGAAAGATATTATAACATTAAAATATTAAAATTCTATAACAATTAAATGCATAGTATAAGTGAACCATCGAACTCCAAAGATGACGAACCCATCTTTAAAATAGTTGTATAGGTAGAAAAAATGTCTAAAATCCGAAAGTTCAAACTAAAAATGTATCTTCACAAATGAATAGCATAAATCATTAAAAACTCACCAAAGAGCATTCTATCAATAATTCAATTCACAATTTTTGAACCATTTTTCTCTCATATTTAATACAACAATTACCTCTCCTATATTTTGCTCATAACTCCCACTAATGCCGTGTCAATCCAAATGATTCATATTCTCACACTAGAGTTTAATTATTTGTTATTAGAGGCAAATCAGATTGCATGCAAAAAAGCTGTTTGATTGGTCATAAATAATTCTCACACTAGAATTTAACTATTTGGTATTAGATGCAAATCAGATTGCATGCAAAAAAGTTGCTTGATTGGTCATAAATGTTTGATTGGTCATAAATAATTTTAAAGTGTAGTCGTGTAAATATTGGTCTATGTGTGTATTAAAATATATCCTGTGTGTGGAATGCACATATTCTTCACAGCTAGACCACTAACAAGCTGACTTTGTGGACCTAATGTTGTGTGATAGATTTGTGCATTTATGAATTTAAAAATATTTTTAAGAAATATTTTTCATCTATGTATTTTCTTGTATAAATTTTATTCTAATTTAATTATCCTTATATATATATATATATATATATATATAATTAAATTAGATTAAAAATTAAATTCCCTATCTAGCACTTAACTTTTATTTTTTATCATTATATCTTCAAGTATCAAACTTATCACCAATTTATTTCTTCCGAACATATGGCCTAGCCAATAAACATGTCTAATTCCAGATCGTTATATTTAATAGCCCTATATGTCAGCATTAACTTTCAAGTACACTCATGAAATCCGCGATCGGCGTCTTAAGAGTTGACACACTTAAGACTTTCGGTGGCGTTCGTTTTCTCTCTGCCTCTTTTAGCGTCAGATGATGTCTAAATTTCATCAAATAAAGATCCTTTTTAAAAAATTAAGTCTGTTTCTTACTTCAAATCATGTCACCCCCCCATATATATATATATATATATATATATATATTATAAAAGTATTTGTAGCTATTTTACTTTTCAATGTACAAAATAATTACATAAAACATCATTTAATATTTAATAAGCTTTTTTAAAATAAGTTTATTTAACTGTAAAAATAATTGATTGAATTAGAATAAAAAAAGTTGATCAAGCGACTGGAACCTTATCCAACGATGTCCTACGCAGGTATGTTACTACCAATGATAACACACCATTGGAGTTAATTGAAACTTAATTGTATAAAAGCTAAGTATGACTTTCGAAGACTTTTTTCTCTAAATTGACTGCTCATTCGGTTGTGTTACATTGAGGGTTAAACATTCTCTATAGGAGTACAACTATTACACAAAGTTTAGTCCCTAAATGAATTTCATTTGTCGTACCCTCCCTTTGTGTAAGAGAAAGTTGCTTTTCCAGCCAATACTGCAATTGTTATATATTTCCAGAAGGTTTGGGTGTCATTGGGATGTTTTTCTGTTGCGAACAGTCTCTCGTTGAGATGGCAGATCATTTTGACGTATGCGCCTGTGCAGTTTGAATCACTAGTGCGTCACTAGTTAATGTGCGTCGGCCCTCTTTACACAGCGGGACTTTATCTGTACTATGCTCGAAATCATGACACACTAGTTACAAACCCGTGAACTTAACATCTAGGCTACCACGGCTACATAAGTAACATAAGGTAATGAGTTGTTGAGAGACTGGATCGCAAATTCTACGCATCTACTAAGATTGGTGAAGTGTGTCATAGACTTGAAGCAAAATGGAAGGATGTTATTTTATGTCTCATCCATACCTGGTTCAGTTCGATGCCCTCATATTTGAGTCATTTTAGCTGTTATTGGTAGCCTCTGTGTTTTATTAATAAAAATATATGTGTAATGAATAAGATATATCTAAATAGTTTAATTATTCATCCAGGTTTTATAACTGTGCTGTTCACACAATACGTGTAAAACCTCCTTACTTTTGCTCTTCGTAGTGTCGCAGCATCAATTTTTTTGACAGTTTACCTTGAAACATTTATTACTGAGCCATCATCGTCTTTTACTTGAAACTATGGATTGGTAATTTCATAAAAGGCTATTCAAAATATAATACTTGATTCTAAATGTTTGAAATTTTTTTGTGCTGCACGAGATATCCCCCTCGCAGAGTGAGAGATAGAATAAAAAACTACACAATATTTTTGATTAAGTTCATAGGCAAATGAATGCAATTTTTTTAGAAAAAATCTCTTGAAAATGACAAAAGCCAGCTTTGTATTCATGGTGCATATAAAATTTTACTAATAAGTAAATCAATATGCAAATAGTTAAATTTGTCAGAAAAGGCCCGCGGAAATGTTTCATTAAATAAAAGTGTTAATTTCACTAAAAATTACTCAGCATTTTGATTTACCAATAAATAAAACGCATTAAAAAATATATCTAATTGATAAATCGATGACGCAAATGACTTTTAAATTTTCCCGATATCAATAACAAAACCATTAGGAACGCTATCAGAAAATTACTATTATTTGTAATAGTTTCACAGACATATTCGAGACATTTATTGAGGAAATCGGAATTTCAAAATTTTAT
This sequence comes from Trichonephila inaurata madagascariensis, assembly GCA_019973955.1. NCBI lineage: Eukaryota > Metazoa > Arthropoda > Arachnida > Araneae > Nephilidae > Trichonephila > Trichonephila inaurata. Next base: position 9,254 of record BMAV01011690.1, on the reverse strand, counting down.
TTTGTTCTATATTTAGCTTGTTGCATTCAACGACAACTTGCTGACTGTAAATTAAGATTTTGTTATTGATGGCTTAATCGATTTTTTAATGATTATTTTCTTCATACAGTGGTTTATTTATTTTTATCAATATACAGCCATGGAACGAGCAACTAAATGTGATTCATCATCGGAGTCATTAAAAATTTAATTTCTTTGAGAGGAAGAGTATTTCTTGTTTAACATTTAGAAGAGCGGATATTTTTACAAACTTTTATTTAGTTTCACCTGACCCGTTGTCGGTCTGTAATCAAATCTTGCAAGTTAAATTTGATCCACTTCCCGGTTTCCGATTGAGCTGAAATTTTGAATACATGTTTAGTTTGGATGATAATGCATGCTTAGGCCCTTTATATTCCGATATCGCAATTAGTTAAAAATATATTAATTAAAGTAATTTGTTCGGGTGGAATTTATAAACTTAATTTTGAAGCTGATGTCTTCAGTCGATTGAGCTGAAATTGTTTATACACGTTTCGTTTGGATGACAATACATTTTTTGACCATTTATATCCCGATATTGCAATTAGTTAAAAAGATATTAATTAAAAATCTTTTAATCCTGTTAGCTTTTTATTCTGCCTAGCATCTTATCGGATTGAGCTTAAAGAAGTTCCGATTTTTTCGATCTGTTTTAAAAACCCATCTTAATCTTTCTATCAAACTGAGGCAAAAATAATTACATAATCGGGAATATCATCTACTTTGCCACTATACGGTTAAAAAAAACAATGATATTTTCTATTTTTTAAGAAGTTTTCTAAAATGAGTCAAAATCTATGCATTTTCATGAAATGTTATTTCTAAATAATTTCGTATGAATTTTTTTTTCGTCTTAATGAGTCCATATTCTCCACTAAAAAAGTTCATGCTTTTCTCTTTTAGAAGCAATCCATTAAAAGAAAAAACCTAAAAACTTTTTTTTACGATTTTTCGAAAAATATTAAAATTTTTAATAAAACATTTAAAAACTTCGTCATTTTTAAAGATAATTGCACGAAACTTTTTTTTTCATTTGTAGAATAGTATTATCCAAATTCTGCAATAAGATTTAAAAAATTGGTTTTAAATTACGGATTTAAAAAAAAAATGTGTTTTTCGTTTTTAATATAGTATTATAGTAAGAAAAATGAGTTTTAATATTTTGATTAATTTTGCTTTGTCCAATATCGTTTTGGTCTTATAGTGCTTATCCCCGTCCCCCATTATCCTCTTGTTGCGACTCGCGTGAAATTTGTATCATAGTTACGTGACATGGCGGGAAAAAAAGACTGAGTACCCCTGAGTTAGCCTGTTCAAAATTAACCGGCAAACGACTTACAACAATGATGCGCTGAATGAAATGAATAGACTGAAAAACCTGTCCAGCGATAACTAAAAAGCTAAAAATAATTAAAAGTAAAAAAAACTTTTAAAAACAAGACTTTATTTAAATGTTTTAAAAAGAATAAAATAAACTTTTCTTTTAAAACTTTTTTTTGCTATCAACTTATGAAATCATTACACATTTTATGATATAAAATCTTGTCAGGAGAATTAACTGTGTAGATAAACAAGCAAATCAAATAACTTAATCTGTTTAATTTAAATTTTAAAATTTTTAAACTAAGTAAATAAGAGTACTTAAATCTCACGACACACATCATGCGCCACAGCAAGCGCAATATAAGGAGAGAGCATACTGATGATGTGAAATACTTCTAATGTTTCTTTCATGCATTTTTTTTTTTTTTTTAAGTTGTTTACTTATGCCTCGTGGAAGACATTGAGCGTATTTGGACAAAGTTTCTGAAATCGACCAAAGAAGAATGGTAGCCTATACAGATTACGGGTTATCCTTCAGAGAAGTCAGTCAACATGTTGGAGGAGACCCAGCATTTACCACGCGTATCTGTCATTACTGGATAAAGGGGAAACGATGGACTGACAGTGCCGATCGCAATCACTTTGTGGCAGAATCACGTGATTAATAGCGGATCCTTCGCATGGTAATGAGGGATCGCGCAGCCACATCTTGAACCATAGTACAGCAAATTAAGTCTGTTAAGCATCATTCGATATCTGCTTGTACCATTCGATGCCGCATGCAGCAGAGTGAATGTTCAAAATGTGTCTATTTCTTCATTTACACTTGACTGGAGACCACGGCATTTGCTCTGCCTATGGAGCAAGGAGCGGTTGACATGGACATCGGAATGGAATGACGCCTCTATTACGCATTGCCGGTACACTGAACTGCCAGCGCTTTGTTTCCGAGGTGCTGGAACGCTAAGTCCTCCCATACAATTAGCGCTTGCTGTCAGCCATATTCCCACAGGATATAGCGTGTCCACAAGTGTTACGGGAAGTTCAAGAATTTTCTTTTTCTTATCTTTTATGAATTGCTTCCTTAGGCCACAGCAGATAGAGAGGCAAATTTTGTAAGAAATACCGCAGGAGGTCATTAGGTAGATTTATCACTCTATGGCACTCCAGGCTAGAGTCGGCCAAAACCTTACCGAGCTCGTTACTTTGTAAATATGTAACTCTGAAATACGGCATTTCTTTTTTCTGAAAGTTCGCTCATTTTCTATTCTGTACATAATCTTTCTACCTACAAATATTTGTCGCATTTGGACAACTCCTTTTTGGTGCTTCATTTTTTTTTACAGAATGTATATATATATAATGTCTTACTCTCATATATACAGGGTATCTGGGCTTAAAGTACAAAAGTAATGGCTTATTAATATGGCATCATCCATCAGAATGTAACAAACTGTTCATCCATGGACAGGAAAATCCAAGATTTTTGGATCTATTCCCATCTACTGCATGTTCACCCATTAATCGGCAATTGCAGGCGACAGACTTTTTTACGCTGACTTCATTAGCAAAGATGTGGGTGCCGAGTAAAAGGTGCTGTGCTTTCTTTGATTAAATGGATTTAAACCAGTCACGCGTGTACAGGGACGTGTTCGAACAGAATGAAAGGTCGTTACTGTCTTGCTTAATAGACTTATCAGGACTCCTACAAAATTAATCGCACACGTGATCAAAACAGTGTCTTCTATCACAAAAACTTAAGGATACTTGCCAATTTGAGATACCAAAGTTCCCGTCTTTTAAAGTTCTTTCTCATTGGTGGATAGATTTTGATGTCGGAGAGTCGACGTTCTATTCTGGTCGAACATGTCACAAAAACACGCGTCACTGATTTAAATTCCATCATCCAAAGTACGCATTGAAACTTTTACTGTGACATCCACATCTTTACTAATGAAGTCAATGTAAAAAGTTTATCGTCTGCGATTGCTTAAGACTGCGTAACGGACTGGACTCAAAAAATCTTGGAGAGTTGTCCAGTCCATGGATGAACAGTATATTATACTCTGATGGGTAATTCCATAATAATGAAACATTATTATTGGATAACTTAAGCCTGGATACCCTGTATATTTAATCAGACTATCGTCTAGTTTCAATGAAAAAATTACACCAAATTGTACTTATTTGGTAACGTTTATATTTTGTAAGTATCATTTTTTAAAATACTTCTGTATTATTAGTAATAATTTTAAGGCATTAAGTAAATGAAATTCAACACAAATCAGGTCTTTTTGACGAAGTTAAGCATTTAAAAAAATTATTCAACAAAATTATAATTATTACTTTTTTTAAAAATTTTTATCAGAAATAGGGTCTGATTTTTTAAAGCTTATCGTTACTGCATTCATTTCACCGAAGTTAAAATAGTATTTTACTATTCAAAGTAGAATCCTCTACCTACCAATTATGAAATTATTTTCTTTCATTATGGTTAGAAGGAAAATTGTATTTAGTGTTGTATATTGATGCAGAACACTCCTATTCAGCTGCAATTTGAAATACATCATCCATTCAGAGAATCGAAATCAATGGTTAAAAAATCTTCTTTGTTAAGTTTTCTATGAAAGAGATTATACAAAAGACGATTTAATTTCTAAGCATTCTGATGATATTAGAATATTTCATTTGTCATGAACTCTTTTCTGAGGATCTTTTGTGAGAAGTACAAATAATTAATTTGTGACAAATAACTACAAAGTAACAAATAATCTACATATGTTTATGAATGCTCTATGCAATTCATTTGTGAGAAAAAATTGTTTTCAAAATAAGTCTTTATTGTTTAGATTTCTAACACGAATTTGAAAACAATATGTCTACTTTTAAACACACGTTGATAGCTGAGAAATTATCGATTAAATTGTTTTTCGACTAACCCGCTTTACAAATGAGGAAAATAGAATTTATTTTAGAATTAATGTGTGAAGATTTAAAATTATCCTGTTAACCTTGGGATGATGAACATTTTTAATTGAAATATTACCAGTCAACATCTAATTTTAAGCTCTTTTACGTAATAAAAATGCTATCCATTTGTACTGGAGACTTAGTCTAGTCTTTAAAAAATTCTACATATTAGAAGTCAACAAAATTATCGGATATTTTATATGATACAGATGTATTAAAAAAGTAACTATTTTATATAAAATTATATTTAATACTAGAACTAAACGATAGTTGTTTGATAATTATTAAATTTTCCAAGAGGTTATAAAACAGTAACATATTATTTAATTTTTACCTCACCTCGAGCTAAAATGCAAATTGTTTGAAGGATTGTAAAAGATTGTTTTCTGAGTAGTTATAAACAAGCTATAGTAGTCACCGTACCTTAAAAAATTATAAATTTTATGTTCATTAAAATCAATCTCAAGTACAATGTATAGGAAATATATGTGTGTTTAATATGTAGATTTATTTTTTAACAATAAGATTGGAAAGAGGACTTTTTTTATCTGGTTAGATAATCAAATTAAAACTTTCCTAATTCAGTAGAGAGAATGAATCTATCCACATTTAACTACACTGGTGAAGCAATTAAAGGGAGGAATGGTTTTTCTAAAAAAAAAGAACACTAAAAAATGTTTATACGCAAATAATGTATCGAATGAGACCTTAGCTATTCCCAGACATCTCTGGACGTAGTGGCCCTTGACGTCATTAGACAGTGGTGTTGTGATTGTATTTGTGTAGAAGTACCTCGATTGTTCGCTGAAGCTTGTAGCGTAATAACGATTTGAAACATCGCAGCTTAACCCAATCCTTGTCTTTGTGAATTATGTTGTTTACTCATCGTTAGTATGGCAAATCGTAATCGTCCAGACGATGCTACATGGTGGCGGGCAGTTGGAAGATTCGAAACGGGATAATCTCATGCTACCTGCAGTAGGGAAATCTCTATATCGAGAAATGCTGTGTCCATTGTGTGGAAAAACTTCTCAGAAACAAGAACAGGGGCCCATTAAACTTGTCAAGTTCAGGAAAGTTCAACATCTGCCCAAGACCTTTATTTTAAACTTTCACTAAAAGTTTAGAGGGCCTCGAGAGTGACAGTACTCTCGTCACCTGTGTAATGAAGCATGAACATTTATTTCACGGATAACAGCCACCCAGAGATTTAATGAATGTAGCTTGTATTCCAGGCACCCTATAGTCAACATCCCTTTTCACTATGAACCAAAAATAGAGCCATCTAACATGATGCCGAGAATACCTGGCTTGAACAGAAGGTGATTGGGGACGAGTTCTATTCAGTGATGAGTTGTTATTCAGTCTGGGGGACTGAACGTTCTCAACTGGAGAGAATTTCAGTCGATATTGATCATCTACATTACTGAAAAGGACCCCTACGGTTGAGTTGGTCTGATGGTCTGCAGGCATCATGGCAGACGGGCAGACTGACCTTTACGTTGAGTTTGACAGATGTACTCTAACAGTTTAGGGGTAAAGGAACGAGATCATTGCATACGTTCTTAAACTTTTTCGCGAGAATGTCATTTTTATGGACCAGAAGGCACGCACAGACAGAACTCAGATGATGAACGAATACCTCCAATCAGAGTATATTCAATGATTTGAATGGCCTGCGATGTTCCTGACATTAATCCTATCGAACAGGTATGGGATGTTTTTAGAAGATCAGTTGCAGTTCGAATGCCAACTGCAATGACCATCGATGAACTCAAGACTGACTTGGGTCAAGTGTGGGTGCTTTTGTTACTGGAGCCCTGGCTCGGATGATATTTTGGCCAAATTTGTTTTATTTGCTCTGTTAGAGTCATTGAAAAACCATTCATTCCCTTAATTGTTTCCACCGTGTATTTTATAGCCATTGTAAAGTACTCAGAAAATATGTAGCATAATTTCATCCATATTAGCAGTACGAAAACTAATATCAAACTAAATGTTAATGATCATTACAAACTATTTAAGTTTTTAATTATGCATATTGATTGCTTAAGAGAAATGATTTAAATGTAATTATAGTTGGACCGGTTTTTGTGCTGTCTTTTTTATGCGATTTCTTTTTGTGCGATTTTATTTTTGTGCGTTTTTTTATGTGCGATATTTTTTATGCGGTATATGAATCTCAATGGCTTTGGCGCCACTGTAATGTTTTCTATCTATTTACTAGTGGCGTAACGCTGAATGTTAGGAGCCTTTTCTCTCTGAAAGTTAAGTTTCGCCTTTAATATTTAATGAATTGAGTAAATTCGTGTTTAGCGTTAGTCAAGCCTTGATTCCTAGAGTCCTGCCTCCCCTCCCCATAACAGGACTCAATGGTTCAGGCTCCACTATAATGTTTTCTATCTATTTACCAGTGGTGTAACGGAGAATGTTAGAACCCCCCATGAAAACCAGGTTTTGCCTTTAAAGTTTTTTAAATTGGGTAAATACGTATTTAGCGTAAGTCAGGTCTTGGGCCTCTAGAGTGCCCCCACCATGATGCGGGAGTGTGCGTTAAGCCACTTAAATGATGACACTTCAAGACGCTCTGTTCGTTTGTTATAAACATTCTCCCGACCAAGCGCATTCAGTTGCTTTCTCTCAACGCTCCAGCAGCCCGAGCTTGATTGAAGACTAAACTTTCAATGACAGTGACATTATTAATAATTTGAAAAATTATGAAGACGGACAAAAAGCCAGATTCTTTGAGAGCGGATAAAAATATGCAGGAATCCAGCTTTCCAACAAATTGGAAAAGCATTTTCTTAAAATAGATACAAGTTCAGAAAGGAGTATAAAATTCCAAAATGGGCTTCAATATTGTATAGCTGGTTATTGTGACATTTACAAGCAACTGTGTGACCCCCATCCTTTGTCACAAAAACTTATCTTTTACTTTATCTTGCCAAAAAATAAATCAATTGAAATTGCACCTTCAAGTGACGAAAGCGATTTTGAACTTATCCATTACAGGACTATGGATTACGATGAGTATCGATGAATTATGCATATGCACTTTAAATACTTATCCGTATATACAATGAGAAACTATATGTTTTTAAAAAGTTTCCATGTGTAATATTTAATTATTTATTTTGTTAAAAGTACTCTTACATAAATTTCGTAAATATTTGGCATATTTTATAAATGCGACTTTTTATGCGGGCCTTATCCACCGCATAAAAAACGTTTTTTGTAGTGTTTCCACGAATTAATTTGTTATATGTAAGAATTTATGAAAATTTTGGAATATTTTTGTGTGATTTTTTATGCGTTCCTATTTACAGCACAAAAACATTTTTCAACTGTATTTATAATTTAACTCCCCTAATTTAATTTTGAAAAAAATCTTTTGAATGAGAGCAGATACCCAGCATGAGAAATAATTCCAGACATATCTTAAGTAATAAGCAAATAAAGCAGATATGCCAAGTTAATAATATTTAATACCATTATCGGATAAGCTTAAATATTTGAATAGAAAAGAATGTGACAGCCCCAAAAGTAAAATATATTGCCGTTTCCCCTTCTGTAGCACTTCTGAAACAGAAGGCCTTCGGACTCATGAGCATGAAAAAAGAGAGCGCATTACAAATAATTATAAATATTTCTTACAGTGATTTTTTTTATTAATTAACTTATCGAAAATTAATTATATTAATTTTAGAAATTAAATTCATATATTTAATGCACAAATATGTTACTATAATTTTCAGATCTAAATAAATTATTAGCTTTTTATTGAATCATCCAAATAAAACTTCAATATTGTGAATCGTAAGACGGGAAAAACGTCATTTCTATTTTAGCTCTATTATTCCGTGGTTCCTTAAAGTGTACTCAAGTTGTTGATGCATTTGAGAAAAAATAAATAAAACTAAACAAATAATGGAAGCTCAGAAACTGTTCGAAATTTACCTACGTTGATAAATGACTGCAGTATAATATTTGTAATCATACATATATATAAATATGCTATATATATACTCAATTTTTGTTTTCTTTTAAAATATTTACAAAATATATTCTTTCTCTCTTTTTCTCTCTCTGATAAATTTCAAAACATGGTAAACAAAGTTATTGGAAATTTTAGACGGAAATGCATCATAAGAGGGCATAAGCACATTAGAAGGAAAGTCAAATACTTATTCCGAATTTTTTTTTCTTTTATAAATTATTCTAAATAGAATGATTAAATCCTAAATATTTTACAAACATGCATTTTTATAATGTTGGAACATCAATGAATTAAAAAAAAAGTCATGCATATGTATATTTTTATATTTTAGAGAAAAATATATGGACAAATATAAAATATGCAGTAGTTCAAAATATATAATTATATAATTTGTTTTCCCCGATTTCCTCAGAATTCTGCAAACAATTTTGAGTGTAATAATGTGTTCTTTATTAAAACTCTATACAGTTATACAGTTAAAGGAATTGGCATCTGAAACTTTTATATAATGCCCGTTAATATTTTCCACACTTTAAGTTATGAAAAAATCTTATTTTTATGAATGTTTCTTATATCATACATAGATTTAAATAGGCGGTTTCTAATTTTTAATCTATATGTATATAAATGAATGTGTGTCTGTCTGTACTCGATAGATTTAAAAACCATACATCCAATCGCCGTGAAAATTTGAAAAACTATTAGGTATATCCCCGAGAAGGTTTTTGAATTTGTTTTAAAAGCAGAGTTGGGGTTCTAGGTGCTCCCGAACAAATATCCCAAACATATCAAAATAACATTTAATCTATTTATATAAAGAAGAAAAGCGACTCACTGACTAATCACGATATCTCCGGAACTATTAAACCTACAGGCTTGAAATTTAGGAGGCAGGTTACTTTCATGGAGCAGACATCAGCTAAGGACGGATTTCCTAAAGGTG
>BMAV01011688.1:0-11268 GCA_019973955.1 Trichonephila inaurata madagascariensis | reverse complement strand
AAAAAGATTTCATTAGAAACTAAAATGCAAGTGATTAGATACTGGTGAACGTTAATCTCAAATTGGTGCTGCATTTAATTTGGCAATTTCAACAATAAGGACCATTCTTAAGAATACTGTCATTGACAACTGCAATTACGACAAGCTCTGCAATTAGAATTACCCGTTCTAGAAATAATACAATAGAGGAAATGGAAAATCGACTTTCTATATGGATTGACGATGAAATTGAATACAATATGCCGTTAAATTTAATGGTAAAATACGTGACCAATTTTCTACCCATCTTCCACTATAACCCCATTATTTACAAGATGAGATAACCTCGTTTAACGCTGTTTCATATTACGCTCTTCTTGGATGAAACGTATATCCCGCGTTAAGCGGGGTCTTGCTGTATTTAAGTAAAGTATACGTTCTGCCATATGATATGGCCACGTTAGAATAATGGTCATGGTCACGAACTCATGGCCGGCGTGTCATGAGATCAAGCACTAGAGTCATTAAACAACCGACGTATAGAAGAGCTGTTGAAAGTTGTTGAGGCTCAAGGTACTCCCGTTCGCGGGGTGTAGAAGTTTGGAGAAAGGTCTTAACTTCAGTGCTACCCTTATCACTTGACCATGATTCAAAATTACAAGGTCCGTCACTAATAGCCCTCATTTTACTTCGGAATTCAACGCGTTAATAAACACTGACTCACTCTACCATATAATTCGAATACATTTTTTTGAAAGAATTTAAAGTAAATCTTAAAAAAAAATAGTAATTAAAATAGTAATAAATATAATAAAAATTAAAATAATAATATTAATGTTAAATTGGTAATATTAATAAAAAAAATTCGAATTAAATATTTAAGAATATATTAAATAAGAACGTATTCATCTTGTAATTTGAAAAAGATACAGATTCTTACTACCCATTTTAGAGCCATATAATTTGTTCCATTTTCAAAATGCGAATTTAAATGACTTAAATATGATCTTAAGTTATCTATTTTGATTTTCAATTTTTCTTACACGTTTAAAAAATTGCTGCACCAAACAAAAGGTTACATTTTTCTTTCATCCTTTTAAATGCGTATTGGATAGACCAGCGGCCAGCACACTGCGACTAGCGAGTCGCATGTGGCTCTTTATAAATTGTTTGCGGCTCTTCAGACTTCTAGTTGCATGAATTAGTAAAGGACGAATTATTAAAATTATACGAATTATTAAAATTTATTTATATCTACTAAAAATTATTGTTTTTCTTACTCATTTTTTTTTCATAATTATCTATCGAAAAAATTTACCTTATTTTCGTCTACAATTACTGGCATTACATTTGACTGGCCTAAAGTTTCTGCATTAAATAGTTTTCCATTCACATAATGTATTGAGAATCAATGAAAATATTAAAACTAGTTCTAAAGCAATAAAAGTCTCGTTTATTGGTAGAAATGCCGCCATGAGAAGTCACTTATCTAAGGGATTTCCAGTAAAGTTTGCTTACTTGCATACATAAGCTAGGGAACACTCTTGAATGTGTGAGCAAGAGATACATATCAACCTCCAACAGAAGTGACAAAAATACATTCCGGATTTTGTTGCATGCTTAACCCTCTATCTACCGCATTATGATTTACTGTCTTTTTCTTCATGCAATATTTTTCTTTGAGTCACTACATCGAAAATTAAGGGATATACATAAAAATACTCAACTTTGGGAAATTTATAATCCGTTAGAGCTACTTAATTAATTAAAGATATTCAACTGTAAAATTAATTATATACACTGTTCGCTTAAACAGATAGTTTTCTAAGGTCTTCATTAACATACAAAAAAATAAGACACTTTTTGACATTAACTACTTTTTCGGAACAAAAATGGCAATGTTCGCAATCCACTGAAAACGCCGTCAGCTAAAAATGCAATTTCTGCTGTAAAACTTTATATCCCCACTAAAATACCCATCATAGAACCCGTGATGCCCTATATCTTGGAAGAGCGAATTTAAAAGAATATTCCTGTTAAGTATCGTCAGAGTATTCGTAAAAATGGTTATTCTATGTAATTTTAAAGTGAGTGGTACCTTTAAGTACAGTCGGTAGATAAAGGGTTAAGAGGAAACAAAAAGATAATTTATCTGACTTCTATCTTTAAAAAAAATAATAAAGCCTCAATTTTAATTATAAATGTAAACAGGAAATTTCAAAAAAAAGCTCTTACGCTATTATTTGTAGAAACATGTTTTCAGAACTCTTGAAAATTTTATTCCCAACATCATGATATTTTTTAAAAAAAGTTGTTCTTGCATTGAGCCACAGAAATAAAAATATCTTTATTCATTCTTACTTTGGGGTGGAATAGAAAATATTATTATGTTTAAATATTTAAATATTATAAAAAAATATAATTAGTGCATAACAGAGTCTGAATCGCAATTGCTACCAGAGGCTCTGCTTTCACTTCTGCTCACAGGTATGTGGCTGTTTGACAACTTAGTTGTCTTGTTTTCCTTGCACACCTTGGCTTTTCTTTCTGAAAGTTTGTCTTCCCCTAGGATAGACGTAATAAAAAATTCTACTTTCACCCTTTCCAAAGAATATTTCTTCCTGCGGTGCTCCGTCCAGTGCTTTTTAAAGTGTTGCGTAAGCCCTAATCTTTAAAACAGTTCGATTTTAATTTTGATATTTGTAATTTTACAATTCATTTACATTCGTCTGAACATGAAACCCATCAAAACATACCTTTGAAGGGCTTTAACCATTCGCCGAAGTTTAGAAATTATTGCTTAATACAATCTCTGAAATATTTTATAGTGAAATATTTTATACTCTGTTTTAAAAATAATCTTTTTTGTCAATATCAAAACGAAATTCCTTCTTTAAAAAAAAAAAAATCTGTATTAAATCATAAAATGATTGATTTAAGACAGTTAGATAAATTACTTGAAATACATGAATAATTGCAAAGTGGCTTTTAGTAATGATTATAGGTGAATAACAATGAAACAGTCGAAACAAACTACTTAAAACGTGATTAATGTAGAAAATTCAGCATAATATTAATATTTTATGTCAGAATAAAAGAAATACTCTATTCATCTTTCCATAATAATATACCATTGTTGATTTCACAATCTGTTTTCTCATACAAAAGGAAAAGTTGTGGGGGTGGAGAGGGAATTCTGGAAATCTCAATTCGAAATTATTTTTCAAGCTAAGCGCGAAGTACATTGTGACATATTCACAATTGATGAGCCAAACACTAAAAGGAGAAAATGCACTTTTTTTTCCCCTCCGCCTCTTTGCCCTTCCCCACTTTTGTGCCGATTTCGGTAAAAAAAATTCAGGAGAAGATGTAGTACTTCCTCAGGAAAAAGACGTAAATCCAACACGATAGCGCCAAACAGCTCGCCAAAAGAAGAGATTCCGGTGCCAGCAGGCGAAAAGATGGAACGGCGCAAGAGAGAGAAGAAAATAAATAAATAACACAAAAGTTCCAAATACCCACCCACTGAAGGAAAAAAAAGTATAAAATAGACACCGTTCCATTTCCGCCCAGATATTTACTGTGGAAAAAGGATTTATATGTATATATATCTATACGTATATATATTGGATGTTAAGAAATAAAAAATCCGTAATACCCGCCACTACCAACGCTTGAATGGGCTGTGAAGGGAAACTAGCCGCGTCTGGGAGTGAGAAAAGGAAAAGAGAAATTGAAGAAATAGCTTTTTCTCTCTTTTATTTACTTATTTCCCTTCCTTCTCTCCTTCACTCCATCTCAGCGATTGCCTTTTATCAGGGGGGGGGACGGATAGCAGGGGGGAAGGTAAGTGCGTAAATTCAGCCAAGTGTAAGAATTCCGAAATTGGATTCCTGTTCGTCGCCAATGGCTTCTTCTTCGCTTTCAGTGTGACATATAATTGGCCGAAGCGTCACTCATATCCCTAGCTTTGAAAAGAGATACGGAAATGGAGCTCTTTTCATTCATTTCCTTTCATTTATCTCCTACTTATTTCCCTTTTATTTTATTTTTTTTCCCTCTCACTTACTCTAGTCCATTTCTTAGATTATTGTTATTGTTTAGCTTGTTACCTTTTTCCCTTCACTTCTTTTTAAACGAAAATCGTCTGCGTTCTTTCTTTCTTGCATTTTCTTTTCTTTTTTTTTAAAATAAAAAAGAATTCGACGATAATAATAAAAGAGAAAAAAACGCAGACGATTTTCGTTTAGAGTGAATTGCATTGTTCGAAAAGGATTACCTACTTCAAGGAGTTCTTATCTGAAAATTAAAGGGAAATTACTTCCAAACTTAAAATGCTGAAATGAGGTTTATAACTTTTCATTTTTTTCCATATCTGTATTTTTTTTTCCTGGGGGAAAGAAGAGGAAATATAAAACTCGTATTAAAATAGAAGGAGTGTGAGATAAGTGGATGAGAATATATTTTTCTAGCAAAATGCAATTTAAGAAAACTTCAATTTGAATTCAAAAGCTTATTTTTTGCTAATATCGTTAAAAATATTTTAAATTCCTTTTCCTTGCTTTTCATCGTATTTATCGATTCACTTTTTTCTTTTGTGTGTGTTACACTATTCATATTTTAATGGTAGTCGCATTTTATTGAAAGTTTTGCAATTTTTGTCAATGAGGCTCCATAAAAATTGTGACTCCAGCAAACTTTATTCTGTGTTACATTTTACTTAAATACTTTTACCTTTAATATGTACTTTCGAATTTACAATCATGTTTACAATATTTTCACCAGATATTTCCATTTTTTTTTTTTTTTTTTGGAAGAAAATAGATAAAAAATCTATATGTATGTGCCAGTGGCACACACAAGGTGGGGGTCCTGGGGCCTGAACCCCCACACACACACACAAAAAAAAGCCCTTGATTTTTTCCGATTGGTTATAATTCTAAGTATATAATACGTAAAATTTAATTAAATATTTGTTATTAATGATTAATTTTATTAATTAATGCTAATTATTTATTCAATAATTCGTTTTTTACTGTGTTTTGTTCCTGAAAATTGACAAAATCAAAAATAGCATAATACAAGAATGGTGAACTTTCTACCCCGGAAAAATTCCTGTGTGCGCTACTGGTATGTCTATATGTCTACTATGTCAATATGTATCGATATAAATATAGAATGTATAAAATTTCGAATATTTGATTCCGAAATTTAAATTGTTAAAATTCGAACTAAAATATCATTTACTACGTCCTTTAGACTAAAAGTGAATGAAAATATGAAACAAACATTCCAGTACTGTTAGATGTGCTTTTTAAAAGAATTCTTAGACAAATATGATCAAATGTACTCATTTATGTATATATTTTTATAAATATAATTTGTTTAATAATTTTATGCATATTTATTAGAATAAGTTCTATCTTTGCAAAAATATTTTGGAAGTCAATTTCTTTATAAATTCTTAGAGACATATTTTCGTACATAACAAAGAAATAGAGCAAGTCTAAAGACAATTTTTTCAAGCATTAAAAAAAAATTGAAACTTTTCATACTATTATCTTTCAATCTATGGCAGGGCGTAATTTGACCATCATTCTTCTAGTTCAGGGTATTCAACCTTTTTTTCTTCCCAGCCACATACATAAGACAACTATTTCACGTGGGTCGAAACATGAGGATTAATGGGGGGTTATAAGATCAAGAAAGTACGTTTAAAATAGGGAAAATTGATCAAAATATTAAAACTCATAATTTTAAAACTTTATTAAACTCTATCTAACTCACAAGAAAACAGGTTTTATGCATTTTTTACCCAGTTGTGAGGGAATTTCGATTTTCTTTCATCAACGATCCTAAGTCCCTTGTTTACCTTCTATTGTCATAAAAACAAAGCTGCGATATACTTCGATAATTTGATTTATTCCTTCGACAAAACCTCCCTTGTTTTTATTTCAAATGTTAATTTATCAAGTGCAGGATGGTAGTAAACAGTTTTTACCGAATTTCAGACTGAAATCAGCATTATTTGTTTAAAATTAGTTCAGACTTCTTGTGCATTTTTGTTTCAAATTTATTCAAATACTTTTTGATTTTACTGGAAAAAAAACACTTAAGGAGATAACTGAATTTATCAAAAATTAAATCGAAAAAAAGCATTAAATAGAAACACTCTAACAATTTTTATACCAATTCATATGTTTATCTTTAACGGTTTTATATGTTTATCAATATTGCCAATATATATAACAAATTTTATAGGAGGCTTTTGTTACTTCTGTATTTTGTGACATTACCACCGACAAAATATTTTGTTGCTCATGTAAAAAAATTTTTAAGAAGGCCAATTCATTCCGTTTTGAAAGAAATCCTCAAGAAAAAGAGCCATTGAAAGATGTGTGCATAGTAGTATAGCAACGAGAAAAAATTATACTTTTTTAAATATAACATTTTTACGACAAATTAAACCAGTTGCTGATCCATGCTTGTTTTCTGTATGAAATAGTCAAGATCCCAATCACCTTGAAACAATATATATTCTTTAGATTTTTTCACTTGGAAGACATCAGAGATAATTAAAACTTAGTTTAATCCAGAAAATATGGTCGCCACTCCACTGTTATCTGTTATCACAAACCATAACAATTACAAAAATAAAGTTATATTGCAATTCGTACCAGCACGACATCGATAGCTAAATTGATATATTTTATTGTTTGATTGATAGAATTTCTAGCTCTTTAATACCTTGTTCTTAAATAATTGATTTTGTTAGTGCAACGAGCCACTCTGAAAGTTCCGGTGGACCACTTGAGGGCCGCAGTTTTAGTATCGCTGTTTTAGGGTATAATCAAGTCTTTTACATACCCTGCACAGGTAGGTTTAACTTAAATAGAAAAGAATTCGATTACTTTCTTTTACAATTAACCCAATACTTCTGTGCTGCAACACAGAAAATCAGATACATAAAATCAGATTTCAGGTACTGAATTATTTCTTAAATAAATAAAAATTGCACCCCTTCTTGTTAAAATGTCCACATTTTTGTTTCAATATATTTTGAATTATTTAATATTAATTTATTTTTATTAATTTATTTTAAAGTTTCATTTTACAGCTATACAAGGACAATTGGTAACAGACCCCGTAATTTTAAACCTCAGTGAAATGACTAGGAAGACAATTGAGATGACACATCAAACTCTCTAAATTTCTATACCACACTAAATCTATTTGAACTAATAAATGAACTATAATCACTTTGAACAATAAATACTTTCAGAACTAATAAACAAGTTTATGTTTTTCCAACATTTTTTAAAGATATTAATTTGTTTCAATTAAAACACAATATGTAATTAAATAAATATTTAAAGTTTGTAGACAATTACATTTAGCAGAATCTAAAAGAAATATATTAAATATTTTCAAGTAGTTAGAAAAACGCGTTTTAATAAAATTTCCTATTTAAAAAAATAAATTTTACTATATTTTATAAAGTTCTTTAAAATGATATACAGAAGTGATCAAAAATATGTATAAGCACTTTGTGATAAAGAAAAAAGTATACATTATACAATAAATGTTCAAACTATAATCCACGCTCCTCCAAACGTTTTTGAGCACGATACCGTACATTGTTGGTGACATTTCTCAGAGTAACTACAGGAATTGTGTGACAAGCCGTTTCAATTTCACAGCACAGTTCATCTAGTGTGCGTGATTTCTTGCTGTACACCACGTTCTTGAGGCAACCCCATTAGTAAAAACCAAGTGGGGTTAAATCAGGTGAACGAGCAGAGTACTCATTCGAACCCTTTCGTCCAATCCAGTGACCCGGTGCAACGGTATCCAGATAGGCCCGCTCATGATAGTGGGGTGGAGCACCATCTTGCTTTGTTCAAAGCTTTTCACTTTGTTCACTGCAAAATATGACCTATTATAGGCCTACTCTCGCCTGTTTCACACGTGCGCATTGTGTTGTCGATTTTTGAGGAGACCGTGTGAATGAATCTAACACTCCAACTAACAGTTTTGCCGCCCCGGACAAAAATGGAAAATGCCGCCCCTCTCCCCAATGCCGCCTCTCTCTCTCTGTATATATATATACACATATATATTATTTTAAGTTTTAAAAGATTCAAGACAATTCAAAATTAAGGACATAATTATTTGTTATTATACCAAACGAGTGAAATGTAAGAGAAGGTATCGTCGATTTCAGCAGGTCAATTTCTTCGAAAAATAGTCTACTGATGGTGGGGATCACAAGCGTTTGTTTTAACTTATAATAACTACACTCAGGACTAAAATAAAACATCTCCTGTAGCCCTCTATCTATCAGAACCTATTACCCTTGTCCTCTTTTGGACAGCTCACACTGGACATCGTAAGGGTGAAAGGAATGTCCGTTGTGACCTCACTCCGGGATGGGGAGAAATTTACAAGTGAAAGATGTGTAAACATTTTAAATTTCATGCTTTAACATATACTCCCTCCTCAAACCCTTCAAGTTTAAACACAAAAGAAAACTGTCATTAAATATACAGAGTACAAATTTAAAAAAAATAATAAGATACGTTAAATGCAATACCAAATTCACACCCAATAATATTTCAGAAAATATGTCAAATTCTTTGTAACAAAAAAAAAAATTCAAATTCGATCCAAATAATGCCGCCCTTGAAATTTGCCGCTTCGGGCAGGGGTCCGGATTGTCCGGCCCTAGAGCCGCCCCTGCTCCAACAGAAGACGCTTCGCTTGTTAGTGTGCGTGGCTGGCCTGATCGTCACTTATGCATATCAGTTATTTTTCCATCAGTTTTAAACTTATCGCGCAGGCGAGCAATGCTTAAGTGTGTTGGTGGTTCCGTTCCATGTTGTTGCCTCCAATGTCGTTGCTCTTCATTGATATTCTCGAACTTCCAATACCATTTCAAAATGCTTTTTCGCTGCTCGAAAGTCAGCAGTACTTGCGCTTTGCTCTCCTTTCATTACTAAAACACTAGGTGCCATCTGTCGTAGAAATATTGTTGAACACGTCGAAACATTAAGATATCTGACTACGTTCGGAACCGTGATTTTAAAATAGAGCATAAATGGATAATTTTCATGATATTTAGTGTCACTTAGATTAGAACACATGTATAAAATTGTTTTATGGACATTTTTACAAAAAGCAATTATTTAAATACAATATTTCAGTAAAAAATTAACTTAGAATAACCTTTTTTCAAAATGTTCTCCTTTTGTGAAAAATGGTTCTATTTTTTTAGTATTTTGCCTGTATATAGCTGAGACCTCTGTACAGAGGCTCGACTATGAATTTTGAAAAATTCACATTATTTTCAGAGTTACAACCCATTGAAATAATTAACGCCATTTTTTTTCTTAAAATTTCTTCCCTCTGTTGTCGTAAAACATGGATAAACCCACTTTTAATTTATATATTTCAAAAATTCTAGTTGAGCCTCTGCACAGAGGTCTTAGCTATATACAGGCAAAATATTATTATAATAGAAGCAGTTTTAGCTGAAGGAGAATATTTCAAAAATGGGTCATTTTATGTTCATTTTTTGTCAAAATATTGTACTTAAATATTTTTTTATTGTAATACTATTCTTAAAACAATTTTAAATACATTTTCTAATCTAAGTGAACTACATATCATAAATATTATCCATTTATACGCTTTTGCAAAATCACGGTTCCGAACGTAGTCGGATACCTTAATGACAACTCTTACAGCTAAGCTCTATAGCCAATGCGATCTCAAACTTATGGCAGTAACATATTACCAGGGGCGTAGCAACCGCCGTATCTTACGGGGCCCCCAAGCTACAGGGGCCCCAACATGTGTAAGCATGCAATCATAAAATATTAAAGGGCCCCAAAACAAAAGCCCCAAGGATTTTTTGATACTCTACGCCAGTGCATATTACCCAGTCTTAAAATGTGTATATAATTTTCATCACCTTCCCCCCCCAGTAGTTAACATTTTAAAAAGTATAATAGAATTAAAGGTTAAAATTTCTACTGAATAACGTTCTAATAAATTTTCTGTATAAAATGAAACAATTTCAAAAAGAAGAATAATAAATAAAAAATGATGCATTATATTTTTTCAAAATTGTTTATATTTCTTTTAGGAACATACATCATAGAATCCTAATTGAAAAGTACGTATGGTAATTTTTGAATAAATATAAGAAAAATGGAATATATTTTTGAGAAACGCTTTCTATTTTAGTAAAAATATTTTAACGCAATAATTTCCTTTTAATGAATTTCTCGCATGTTTGCGTGATGTACAACATTAATTTGAGGAAATTACAATAGTTTTCAGGGTTATTTCCCTTTTGATTTTCATATTTTATTTCTGTAAACCTGCGATTCTAAAGTTAGAATCTTGGCCCATACAAAAATAATACAATGGAATTTTATGCATGAATTGTACGATATTTTTGTACATTTTGCTTTTAATTCGTTTTACTGCATTGTATGGCTTTGTTACTTTCAATATCTCTTATTGTTAGATTTTAGTTAATAAATATTTAAATGTATCATAGAATTCCAATAGTTATTTGTACAAAAATATTGCATCATGTGTTCGATATATGATAAAATTTTAGAAAGCAAGCACCTAATACAGTGTAGGATTTTTTTGTTTGTTTTTTGCATAGATTTAAATAAAAAAAAATCTCTTATCAAGTTTTAAGTAGAGCGTTTATTACATAAAAAAGTTCTATTACAATATATCTTAGAAAGTAGAAATGAAATAGTTTGCATTTGTTACATATTAAAGATGAATGGCGAGGTAATTGATGGATCAGCAACTCTTATAGAAAAGAAGAATAAATAAATAAATAATTTAGTTGTTTTAAAACAATTACTTTTTGAGTTCATCCTTTCAAATAACTTCCCATTTATTTGTGAGAATTTTCCCCTCTTTTCTTGCTTTTTAAACATAGAGCAAAACATAGAAACAAAATAAAACTTTGTTGTGTACATAAAAATCATCCTCTAGTTAGCATGCTCTCTCAAAAATAATATTTATTTATTTATTATTATTTCCTTTGTGTAATATATACTTCGTTTAATATTATTTACAATTCCATGCTTGAAGGCAAATTATAGTTTAAATCTATGTAACTACGTACCTTCTAAAAAGAGGGAACTCAAATAAAACTCAAACTCAATGGCGCAACAGCCCATGAAAGCGAGGGCCTACTGTGCCCATCCCAGTATACGGGACCATTGGGGGCTGAGGTGCAAGAGCAGATGTCATCGT
>BMAV01011687.1:24128-34907 GCA_019973955.1 Trichonephila inaurata madagascariensis | reverse complement strand
CTTTTAATAGGATTAATCAATGACGTATTTTAGAGTTTTACAATAACTGTTATAGGTAAAAATATTATTTATAGTTTTCAACGAGTCGATAAATTCCTAGAACTAAACCTACTGAAGATATTATTAAATTTTATTGAAAATTTATACTTAAGACTGACAAAATATTTACATTGATTTTTCAAAAATTACAGCAAACTACCTGAATTATAAAAAAATCTTGGATATACATATTTAATGCGTAAATGTCCTGAACCACCTTTTAAAATAAAAGATGCTTAATTCTAAAGGAAGACTCCTTACATCAGAATACATTAAAATCATACGTATTGAGACTTCATAGAGGTATAAATAGATTGGGAAATAGACCTTTCGGCATATTTTCTCAGTACCTTTATTAGCATATTTAAATCAATATTTATAACAAAACTATAGTTTTCTTCTAAAGGTATTTTTTATTACTATGCCAATTCACAGAACATAAATCTTCAGTAATTTAACTAACCCAGTGCTTCTCAAACTTTCAGTATGTACGAGCCAAGTTTCAATGATATTTTTCCTCACGCTCCCTGCCTCTTATGCAATAAAATGCATTGCATGCAATAATATATAATCTACTTTGACGCTAAATCTACAACAAAATCTTAATTATAAATCGTATAAATTATCAAGATAAATATTACATTTTGTATATGTTTTACTTTTAAGTAATAGATATATTTTCTTTCTAAGTAACAGGATAAGTATTATGTATTTCCTTTCTAATTTATTGCAAAATAATTTTTAACTAAAGAAGATACTAAGGTTACCAAGTATACAGGTACCTTGATACAGAAAGGCTTTCAGCTGATGAAGGAAAAATATTTATAGATTTCACGTCAAGTGTAGAAATAAAAATGGTAATTTAGTAATAAATTACTCTTTGAATATTAGGCAGGGGTTGTCACGGGCACTGAAAAGAAAAGTATTTCGTATACTATTACCATTTCTAACTCCTTGTACTAATTCATCTTGTTCTTTATTTTGAATTGATAAATTAATTAGTTGCAGTTCTGAGATGCATTTATAAGTATATTATATCAGTATAATTGTGCATTTTATTTTTTATTATGTCAGACTGTATTTTGTTTTGCTTCCTTTCAGTAAATTAATAATTTTTTAAACAATCTTTTATTTTAAAATTTTCGATATGCTTGTGCCCCACACGTGAGATTATCACGCCCCGTACGGAGCACGCCCCACAGTTTGAGAACCACTGAACTAACCCCATGTACAACCAACTACATTTTATTAGCTAAAATTTCGGCAAGTCCGAGAATATGGTACGAATATCGACAAAGGTAACGATTACTGATTTGTTAAACACTAGTTATTAGAAAAAGTTTTTGTTGCAAATGCTGGTTTTTATTCTTTGTTTATTGCGCATAAATCGATGGAAAATTGAAGAACAAAACATATCATTATATAAGTAACTATATTTTTTAAAAATAGCAGCAGGCATGCATCAATTTAAGATCAAGCTATAATAAAATTTGGCTGGTATTAACCAAAAATAACAATACAAAAAAAATCATCGGAGAATAATATCAATACTTCGAGATATGTTACATTAATTTCAAAGTTATTATAACTAAAAATATTGTACTAAAGAAATATATATATTTTTTACCTTGCATTGACAATTTTCCATACAAGCTGTTTTCTTCCAAATATTCTTGATCGCGAATCGATTCTCGTCCGAGAATGGCATCTCTCCGAGCTTCAAAAGATCTTTCTGGATAATCTTTAGACCCTGATACTTGAGATGGACCCGAATTCGGTGATATATTTGGATAATCATCAAAACTATCAAGCCCTGGATGTGCTAAAGCTGCTTCTGGTCCACTCATGCGACTCATAACATCTCCGAGTATACTGTTAGCAATCGATTCCAGTTGATCATAGCCATTAGTTGATGATATCAAACACAACACAGAGAGAAAAACTGAAAACTTGAACGAAAACATTCTGGAAAAAGAAATAAACTTATGGTTAATTACATGAATTTGACAAATCCAATTTCCAGTTTCACACTTTTTCGAAAAATATCTATCATTTATTTAACCCTTAAGAGGTTCACCTATGTAATGGTTTCAAAAAATCAAAAAAAAAAAAAAAAAATTTTTTTTTTCATAAATTGTTTTCTTAACATGTATAGAATACGGAGGTAAAGTGATTTTTTAAATTCGAAGTCGTTATAAAGCAGCAGGTGTTAGAAGAGCAGCTGTTCGTAGCGCTAACATTTCTATTGTTTTAATAGAATTTTAAACGCGTTTTTCACAAAACTGTGCTTTTCAGACTTTCCTCCAACATATCTCAAGAACGGTTTGACTGAATGACTTCCAATTTATAGGGCAGACTCAACACATATAAACGCACCAAATGAACGACAATTGTTCCAAAATTCAAAATGTTTATATTTTTTTATAACAAAAACAAAACAAAAAAACCCATGAAATTCGAAACTTTTTTCTTCAGAAGTCTACCCAAATCCAATTTTTGATATTTCCAATTGGGTGTAGTTGATTTGGTGAATTTAAGCTTATAGATTAAAACGCCGTTTTTTTATTTTTTTTATTTCAGATAAGCCAATCAGCCGAAATTGTAGAGGAAGTGAACGTCCATTTTTTCGATTCGGGTGTGTTTAGAGCGCTATAACTCCCGTTCTATTGGATATTTTTTGCTAAACATTTATATACATACTCTTAAAAGACATATAAATAAATTATACGAAACATAAAGTTCTATCTTTTTAATGGTCGTTAAAAAAATTATCCAAAGAATGCTTAAGAAACAGGCCGTCACATAGGTGAACCCCCTTAAATGCGTATTGTTGCCAATTGCCTACATTCCACACATAGTTCCACTTAACTTTATTCAAAAACCTGAGTTTGTGCGTTTCGAATTGCACTTTGATAACCATAAACAATAAACCATGTGTGAAAGAAAAGACATTAGTTTTAGCCTGTAAGTTAAAAGCCTGTGGTGGGTTATAAAGTTCATTGCGTTACTTGGAGAAATATTTTCTATGTTCGAGTTTCCTATAAAGAAGTGATTTATATAACTGAAAAAAATCCTTCTAATCTGTTGTCAGGTAAGATATCAATGTTTGATGTTACTTTTGAGAATTTTATTGGATGCATACCAGATTTTTGGGAAATACTGTATGTTACCAAATGTCTACATACACAACCCTTTTCGTAATGTAAACACTCAATATTCTTATCAGGAATCATTTATTTATTTTACGTATCTACGTAACTACATTCCTGTGAAAAATTATTTTTCAAAACTCAAAAAAGAAAAAAAAAATCATGCATTTAAGAGTTAAGAATGATGGATTAAAAAATAACAATTTTTTTTTTTTTTTTTGGATATGGGGATCATTATAATGAGACCCGACCTTGTATTATTTAGTAAACAAAATATATCGAACAATTCTGACAAAAATGTTTAAATAAATGCCGATATTTCTGATTTTTAATAATATCTTGTGCAACTCCTTTTTTATTTCTACGTATAAAATAATCTAATTTATATATAATTTTCAACTAATCCAATTTGTATTTCTGCCATATTTGAGTTAATTTTTTATTAAAAGGAATTCACAATATGATCTAATTGATTTTTGATATGAAATTTTAAAATGATTGCTTTTTTATTATATTGTAATTGATAATTTTGATACTTGTTTACCTTGAAATATATAAATTAGTTTTATGCAAATTATATTGTCATGTCAAATAACTTGAAGAATAACATATTTAAGGACCCCGTTTTTGTATGATCTTTTTATTTTACCTTTCTTATCCAACAAATTTTACATTTAAGAGAATTTTCATGTCTTGAAACTCATTAGTAGAGTCGCTCTTTCAATGAAAATTAGTGCTCCACTAAATTGACGTTAATCTTTCAAAACTTATATCTAAGCTTGTCATGCTGTCATACGGATGTCATATAGATATTACGTAAACAGTCATTTTAACTTAAAAGGGAAGAAATGTATTAATAACAATCGAGGCTGTCTTGCCCAGTATTAAAGACCTCAACTTAAACTTGGAACACATTTTACCGAAAGAAAATTGCTACAATTTGCATATATATATATATATATATAACATTATAAGAAATACATCATTTTATTATGCAGTGTATTCATAACATAATTCTAAACTCATATGCATATAAATTTATATATATATATGCATATAAATTTATATATATATATGCATATATATATTCATAAATATTCATAAAATATTCATAGAATAATTCTAAATTCATATGTATATAAATTCATTTATATATATATATATATTCATAAAATATTCATAGAATAATTGTTAATTCATATGTGTATAAATTTATATATATATTCATAAATATTCATAGAATAATTCTAAATACATATGTATATAAATATATATATATTCATAGAATAATTCTAAATATACACAGTTTTTCTCTTGAACATAAGTAACGATTAAAACACAGCATTATATAATAGGAGAAGAAATATAGAACACATTTCACTCTCGAAAAAATAGATTGCTCAGGCGTAAATATAATTTGTATTATAAAATATATTATGTTTTCTAAATAATAATATCGCCAGAATATAATCCCATATCAAAAACTGTTTTTTTTATCGAAAAAATATTTTGATATGGGACCCTCTTCTTTAACAATACGCGATGACAGCCTGTATGAAAAATATCTTTTCGAGAGGAAGATAGAAACAACGTTGTGGGAATTTTAAAAATTGAAAGGTATGTAAATACTAAAATACATACATTAAAAGAATATTAATATTAAAGTATACACTTAAATAGTTAACGTTCGTTTGTAAGAAATGTGATTTGAAAAAACTGTTTTAAAATCTTGTGATACTCTCATGATCCCTATTATTCTAATAATTTTATAATGCAAATATAATATTTTATCCATCCTTTTTTGTAGATGCTTATTCAAATACAATATTTTAACAATTTAAATATAAAATAAAGTAATACACTTTGCATGCTTATTTGCTGCCATAGCTATCGAAAATCATCAATATCTCATAAACATTTATTGTTAAATAGAAAAGATGTGAATAAATTCCAAAGTATGCAAATTTCTTTGAATTTTTTGTACAATAACCAACACTAGTTGCATAATATTATGTAATGTAATGTATAACAATTTTATGTAATTCAATAAATATCACATAATATATGTAACGTAAGTCACGTAATTTTGCAAGATTTGAATCTTATTTTTAATTTTGAATATGTCGCATTTACTTGATATCATTATTAAGGAATATTAATAATCAACTAACATATTTTTAAGGAAATTTTATATTTTTTCTACTGTTGGGTTATTCATTAAAATTTAAAATGCATATCATCGTCTCATAACATGCTAGATCTTTTTCCCAAACTGCTCACTTTCATAACTGGGATACATTTCAAGATAAAACAAACATTATATCCGTATCAGTAAAGATCACAGTAAGCCTTATTTCTCAAGTAGGATTCATTTTCTAAGAAATACTATACTAAGAATTTTTACAAATAATGTTAAGAAGATTTATGTAGCAAAAAGTATCAGTTATATTTAGAAACTATATCAAGGCAACTGAAATTGTTAGTAACTTTTTCATATATAAAAAACAAAATTTATTAAATATCTTTTCACGCACAAAATGTTTATAACATTCCTTATATTTATTTAAACGCCCATTTAATTGCTATTTTATATATATATATGATTCAATAAATCCTTCATATGTTACACTGTAGGTATGAAATGGATATCTGGCTCACTTTCGTAACTGGTATTCATTTCAAGATAAAACAAACATTATCCGTATCAAGAAAGATCACAGTAAGCCTTACTTCTCAAGTAAGATTTATTTTCTAAGAAATACTACACTAAGAGTTGTTACAAATAATGTTAAGAGGATTTATGTAGCAAAAAGGATCAGTTATGTTCAGAAACTATGTCCGGACAACTGAAATTGTAGAGACTATAGAAATACTATACTATAGAATTGTACTATAGAAAGGAATCCAGCTCCTATTACAATAAACAAATCTTTTAAGAAACATAAATAAAACGAATTATGTATTATTTTTTTTGTAAATATGATAAATTTCCATTTATATAAATTTAATTTTGATTGTAAAATTAAAAAAAAAATTAATATTGCAATTATACGTATGACTTTATTAAATGGTTAATACTTTCATATAGATTCACCGTTATTGTACTATATATACATTTACATCTTGAAAAAAAAAGAATTTTACTTAGAATATTATGCTTTAAATTTGTAAAAGGTTAAATTTAAGTGCTAAAGTTCAAATTTTACTTAGGATAGAATAATATGTATTACCCAGTTTTGGGTCAACTTCAACACTTAAGCAGTTGACTCCAGAGTCTCTAGCACAATAACCAATTTTATGGTGTAAACACTGTCCATATTTATGATTATCTTTTAGACGATAGCTTAATTACTCCTTCATTATTCTCATGACACAATCACGACACAGTTTCTAGTGGACTGGCATTTATTTTTTACTCACAACAATTTTTACATTCATATCAGAATTACTGGACATGCGCAGTTGGGCTGGCGCAAACACAGTTCACATATTCTTATTTGAAGACACAACAATACACTCCTAATTCTCTTAGTTACACAGATGGCGTTACGCATGCCGTGAACTGACACCCAGTTAAGAAAAATTGACAGTAGACTTATTTCCATTAAAAAAATATTCCTAAGATTTTATTTATCGTTCTTATGAACCTAATAAGTTATAAAAATACATACACACAACTCACACATTAAATGAAAGAGAAGAATATCAGGACCTTGAAACAGTGCATTACTAGAAAGTGAAAATAAATTAAGAATGCCGAGTTTAAATATTGTATTAAATTGTTATTTATTGCAACTGAATACTCAGTGTAAAATTGAAGGATAATTTTTTTATGATGTATGTATGTATACACTACTTCAAAATTTATTGGTGACGTGGCGAAGAAATATAGGTTCATATTTCAAATGTCGGTTGTTTTTTAGAATCGGTTTTTTGAAAAACAAATGATGGAAAAATGGTTTCGAAATTGTAACTGGAATGAAAAGAATTACTTAGGAAAGAGAGTGAAATCACATATAAAGACTACGTATTCTCAGAATTCATGTCTAAAAAGCAATTCAAATTTTCATCAAATTATTAATTAAATTGAATGCTTAAGCTAAAATAACTATCAGAATTTAGAACTATTATATCAGTAAAAATCCAAGCTTCAGTGATATAAGTGTTGATAAAGCTCCTTTTTAATCTTAAAAGGGAATTATAAAGTCAATATGGTAGAGGGGGATTAGAAGAGAAATCGTGATTTTGTAAGTGATACATTTATAAATTCAGGTGTTTAATTCATTATTTACAGAAGGAAACTATTTCATGCAGTTAAAATAAGTGCATTTATCGATCTTTACTTTTCTGTATTCAATAGTATTTAAATTGAGTACTTTTTTTAAATTTTTTGTATTTTGAGTTTTAAACTAACTGTTTTTTTTTTCAAATTTAAGCTATAAATATGCAACATTATATTTGATATTTATTTGGACCTTTAATTCCTATATTTTTCTATCGGGAAAAAAATCGATAAGGAAAAGTTCTATTTCGATGAGCAAGTGAGTATTTTAGGGGCATTTATCATGAAAAGAGGTGAAATAATATATAAATTACATCGATTAATTTGTATTTTCTTTAAAAATTTGACAATTCATTTAATATATTAATTTGACAAACAAAATAAAAGAAATTTTTCAACTGATAATTTTTATGCAAAATGGCCGTATTCCAACGGTTTCATAACATTTTTAATACTTGGCAAAATAAGTATATTTAAATACAACTAAAAATTATGCATCACTGACTGACTTTTGACAGATTAAATATTTAAATTTATGGGTGTTTTTTCAACGTATCTATGCTTAAGACTTAATTAAATTTCTCTTTAAAAAATCTCTGACATTGATTACTTTTTTTGTAATATGCACACAAATCTGGTTTTCTAAATTTTGACACTGATCAAAGAGGAAATTATTGTTACTAGAGAATGAGGTTGATTCAGGACAATGGGACGCCAATGCAGAAT
This sequence comes from Trichonephila inaurata madagascariensis, assembly GCA_019973955.1. Classification (NCBI taxonomy): domain Eukaryota; kingdom Metazoa; phylum Arthropoda; class Arachnida; order Araneae; family Nephilidae; genus Trichonephila; species Trichonephila inaurata. The sequence goes on along the minus strand of BMAV01011687.1, from coordinate 26,711 downwards.
CACGTGACGCGGATAATAACATTTCCCACGTGTTGCTTTAATGTGTGCTGTTGCCTATGCGTGAGCTGTTTACATTTTTTGAGCGAACATTTTCTCTTAACAATTATTTGTTATTATTATATTTTTGCATTATCCTAGTTTAATAATTACGTAGGAAGTAATTAAATAATTGTTTTTAGTGTAATTTTTGTTGTAGTTCTGTATATTTGTGTTAATGTGCTAAGCCTATTGATACTGGTTACTTGCAGCGTTTATATATTTGTTAATAGTTCTAGGTTATTTTTTAGTATACTTATATTTAGTTCTTAGTTATTTTATAGTTTATTATCGTTTTTAGAGTTGCACACAAGAATGGCTCATAGTATAGAACTGCGACTATTAAACTTGAAATTATTATACTGAAATTATATAATTTGATGCTAATTTGTGGGAGGAATGCTTAGAAAAATTAAAGAAATTTTTCTTTGATTTTTATCTTCCAGAAATTATTAATTTATAAATTTTAAAAACTCTTTTTTAAGTAAAATATTTTTCAGGGGGATGATATCATTGGAAAAAGAGAGAGAGAGGTAATTTTAAGAACTTTAATTTGGTTATCCTTTCTTACAAAAGTAATTTTTAAAACTAAATGAATTTCATAAATAGATAAGCATTTCTTAAGTGGTTTTCTTGAAGCCAGTGAATATGATTTTTTTTTTATTAATGTCCAGAAGGAAAATCTTTGGTGAAAGTGTATTTTTTCTTTTACAATTCATAATTGCTATTTTTTCCCTTTTGTTTTGATTTTGAATTTAAAATATGAATTATTTTATATATTTTCTGTAGTAAAAGAAACATTTTTAGCTTACCTCTTGCCAAAAAGGAAAATGCCTAGAAAAATTGTCACAAAGTTTATTTCAATACAGAATGTCAATTCTTTTTTAAAAAAATTGTTAGAAATCGATACAATCAAATCAAGTTTGCTCAAAATGTATCTGCAGTGCTTATAATGTATAACAAATGTCAAATGACTAATTTGAATCCTCTTTTATGTATATTGTATTTATTATTCATTATATTGATTTAAAATGTACATTTTTGTAGTATTTTTTATTTATTAGATTGCTTTATTATTTAAAGAATTTTCTTCATTAATATTATGAAAATAAGTTTTATGACGATTTTTGCATTCGCGTGTTTTTGATTGCATTAACTGTGTACTTATTTTTGTTTTAAAAATTTTTGTAAGTTTTTTTACATGAAAACAAAAGAATTATTTATAATACAGGAAATGATGTCATTTATATTATAAATACTATTTATGCTCATGCTCTAAAATTTATACTTCTTTAAAGATTCAAATTACTCGTTCTGTTTTTTTTCCCGGTTATATACCAATAAATTGACTTTTAAAAAAAATATGATAGAAATGAAGTTTCTTTTTAAATATAATTAAATACAACTAAATTGTATATTTTACAAGATTAACCCATGCTATGTGAACACAGAAAATTCTTATTAATACAGTTTTACTTAATTACTCATCATTTATTGACATTTAATTATAACATTACGTGAATACACTATAAGCATTAAAATCATTTTACATGAAGATATTGATTATAATATCTTAAATGTATATTTTTATATTCAATTGAAAAAGGTATAAGTGGTATTTCTTCCATTTCTACCATTCCAAAATTAGAATTTAAAGAAAATGATACTTGGAACAAGTACATAGAATGCTTTTATCAAAACTACTCAGTCTCAGTTTCACCAAAAACAGAAAATACCTATCAATGGGTCTTCTTTTTGTACCCATTGATAAATCATCCTCAATCATGAGAAATCTGTATATACAGTAGAATTCTTTTATGATAAAACTTGTTACGCATTTCATTTGAGTATCATCACGGATGTTTTCAGGGATAAAATTAATTTCCTTTGTTGACATTAATTTTTCAATAGCAATGTCCTTTTGAGAGAGCATATCAATCACTTCACCAAAAGTGTCTGTTTGGGAACCAGCACTGGTAGTACTGGGCTCCATTGCCCAAGGATTAAAATAGAACATAGTGAATTTTGTGTCTATGTATAAATATTTTTTTAAAAAGTTAATACACTATGATAAATTTGTTATTTTTCAGAAAAAAATTGCAATACATGCATTTTTAGTATGTTAAGTACAGATAGCTTGGGGCAAAAAAATTAAACTATATTGTAAATTAATTCCACTTTAACAAGAAAAACATATTAGTTAAATTTTTTACATTTCTGACTGGATTTCTTCTGTTTGTACAGTTTCTCTCGAAGAAGATGGGGTTCAAATCTATTTTTTCCATAAAAAAAAACCCCTCAGTTACATTAATATAATATTTTTTAATAACAATTTATATAATTTTATGTATGTACTTCTCATTTAAAATATATATATGTCTATGTGTTATTTTTTTTCTATGTATCAGATTCTATTTCTCTGGTGAATGTTTTTTTTTCTTTTCAATAAGAATGTAAATTTATGTAGTAATAAATTTTATGTGTATATATACTTCTTTATATATATTATTGTATATCATATTCTTGTGTTCTAATTTTAGATAATTA